>QLTV01002530.1:4944588-4955202 GCA_003457575.1 Thermophis baileyi | reverse complement strand
CAAGAGAGATGGCAAATTCAGAAATTTAAAGAAAAAGAAAGAAAAAGAAAGAAAAAGAAAGAAAAAGAAAGAAAAAGAAAGAAAAAGAAAGAAAAAGAAAGAAAGGAGGGAGGGAGGGAGGAAGGAAGGAAGGAAGGAAGGAAGGAAGGAAGGAAGGAAGGAAGGAAGGAAGGAAGGAAGGAAAGAAGGAAGGACCACAAACCTAGCTGGCACTAGACACAGCTTCAGAGGATGCTTTGAAACAGCACAGCTAAGGCTAGAAGGGACCTCAGAGGTCATCTAGTCCAACCCCCTGCTCCCTGGCAAAATGGACTGCTAAATTGGCTGCACCCACCCAATCACATGGTCACGCCCACCCAGTCACATGACCACATGGCCACGCCCACCTGAAGCCACACCCACCTGACCTCCAAGCCACTCCCACAAAATAAGCCACACTCACAGATCCGGTAGGGAAAAATTTCACATTTCACCCCTGGAGCCAATAGAAAATATTGCCCAGAGGTGGGTTTCAGCAGGTTCTGACCAGTTCTAGAGAACTGGTAGCAGAAATTTTGAGTAGTTCAGAGAACCGGTAGTGGAAAGTTTGAGTAGTTCGGAGAACCGGTAAATACCACCTCTGACTGTCCCCATCCCCATCTATTCTCTGCCTCCCGAGTCCCAGCTGATCGGGAGGAAATGGGGATTTTGCAGTATCCTTTCCCTGGAGTGGGGAGGGAATGGAGATTTTGCAGTATCCTTCCCCTGCCACGCCCACCAAGCCCACCAAGCCATGCCCGAACCAGAACCGGTAGTAAAAAATTTTGAAACCCACCACTGATATTGCCACATGAAATTAGAGGTTCTGAAACACAGATTGGATGGCCAGATGTCAAAGATAGTCTAGAGGAGGAGCTTTGGTTAGGTAACTTCTAAAGAACTTTCTAACTCTGATTCCATGAATCTAAGATTTTTCTTCATTGATAAAAAATCTACATCAGTAAAGACGTATCCACATTCTGGATCTTGCCAAGCATTGTCTTCTGACTTCATAACAAGAATTTCTGCTATGATCAAATTCATTTCACAGTTGCCTGAATGAATACTACAGACAGGATACTCACAAAATAAAAAAGAAAAAGTAGGATTGGTAATATATTTTATTAGGTTCATATCTGATGTTCATGCTACAGTCCTTTCAAGGTTCAGGAACTTGCAATTTCCCACATTCTTCTCATGCTTCTACAACTGATAGCATCTCTTGGCTGATCTTGTCTAGCTTCATAAGCTAAGCAGGCTCAGAACAGGTAAAGTACATGGATGGGAAACTACCAAGAAATACGAAGAGTGTCATGTTTAGCTTACAATGCCTTCTCAGAAGGCAGTGGCTAATCACTTGTACATCATTGCCAATAAAACTGTAGGAATGTGTCCAGGAAATCACTAGGAATTAATATCAACTCAAAGGAGACTTTAATATTTTACACATTCCAACTTCATCTCAGCCCTAAATATATTTACTTCTTTAAAATGCTGTTGATTGTGTACTTTTTTGTAGCAGAAGGGATAGCAATGGTAGCAAGTACAGTAGAAGACTTATTCATCATGAAGAAACCTTTTTATCAAAGGCTGTTGACTCTAAGAATAAGTTTGGCATAATTAACAGAAATTAATTTGTTATGGCAAATAAAAAGGCAATATAATCCAAATGTATCCTGACTCAAGATCTCAACCTCCCCAGCTATGTGATATGTCTTTAGATCACAACGTATCATATAATCAGGAACACGCCAAATTCAGGGCTAGCACTATTAAAAAGCCAAGCCTCAGAGGAAATGAAAAAAATAAACAACACAAAATTAAATGTGATATCAATGTTGGCATAAATTTAGTATAACTCTCCAATTTAGCGACAGCCAGATGTTTTGGTCTATAATCTGTGCCTTCCCTGGTGGATGTACTGGCAATATTCTCCTGGGAAGGCTTTGAGAACAATTAGTGAAAACATACTTCAAAGTATTCTGCATACTGAAGTTCTACTTTAGGACCACTCTGTTGTACAAAATTTAAAAGAAAAGTACTTATGCCCCCAGGACACAAAATTTTTGTGCTATGCCTAGCTTCCCTGAATAATCAACTCCACTAAAACCCATCCTGGAGTTTCCCTCCCAACAATGCAGGTGTGCATATGTGACTGTGTGTACATCACAGATCTGTAGAATTGGAAGGAGCAAATTAGGCTATAAATCCAATCCCATGTCATGATTCTTACAAATCAAATCAAAGTCTCCAAGGGAGAAAGTAGTTTGGTCTCCACCTAAACACATCAGTGAAGAAGAGCCCACCACTTCTCTGCATATGGGTTAGTTCCAATATCAAACGGTTCTTACTGCTAGGAAGTTTCTGCAACCATTTAGTTGAAATCTGCCCTCTTGTGATGGAGATCCATTATTCTACATCCTGACTTTAGAGCAATAGAAAACAGATCTCACTGCTACAGTATGAGCAATCTCCCTTCAAGTATTTGAAGAATGCTATAAATTAATCTCTGCTGATTTTCTTGCTGCAAATGATGTGCCAGTAATTTACCAGCTTTTTCACCGGACTCCCAATACTTTAATTTTCACGTACTCAATGAAAATTCTATTTTATCCGCATAAAAATCTCCTAATTGTAATTTAGTTAACACAAATGCTTAGTAAGCCTGCTGTGTGCTCCACAGTCTTTTCAGGCTAAACACTTCCAAATTCCATCTCTCTTCATCAGATTCTAGATCCTGATCATCTTAGCTGCCCTTGTCTGAACAGATCCATTTCTTTCTCACTGAACAAAGTGAAACTAACAATTCCTGTAATTTGGAAACAATAGTTCTGTTGGCATACGTAGTCTAAAACTGCATTTGCCTTCCTTGCAGCCACACCGCACTATTGACTCACATGTAATTTGCAAACAACTACTATTCCGTGATATTTTTCACCAGTACAGTTACCAAGCTCTTCCTATTCTTGTACATTTTAGTTTTGTTTCCTAAGTAAAGCATTCTGCTTTTGTCAACTTTCATTTTGTCATTTTCTATCTGTTTCTCTTACCTACTGATATAGTTTTGAATTTTATTTCTGTCCTTCAGGGTATTAGGTATCCCACTCAATCCTGTGTCACCTACAAATCTGATAAGGGTTTCCACCATCAAGTCATTAATATAAAGACTGAAAATCACAGGGTCTGGGATTGACTGTTGTGGTAACCCATTTAATAATGCATTCCAGTTTAATGAGGAACCACCAATGAGTACTCTTTAAATACGATTTTCAAGCCAGTTATACATCCACTTAACTGTCATGTCATCCAGCTCACATTTAATTAGTTTGCTAATCAGAATACCACAAGATGTTTATAAAATGAGTTCCTAAATTCAAAATATAGAGCCTGCAGCTTTTCCACAGTCTACTAAGAAAGTTATCCAATCAAAAAATAAGATAAATATGTTTATATTTGACAAATCATGGTTGCTTTGTGGTAATTCAAGGTGCCAGGAGGCATCTTCTAAATATGAACAGGAGAGGAGGATCCCAACAATAATAAACAATGGTTAAAATTACTTTGCTTGTAATGTTAAAGTATCCTATTTATAGAATCAATTGATTCCTCTCTTTCCCTATATCAACTATTTACTCTTTCATGTACAAAAATAGGCACACATTCTTTCTCTCCCCCCTGCTTTCTGCAGAAATGGCAAGAGAGAAAAAGGAAATATAAGACTGCGGGGAAAAGATAGCTACACTAGGAAAGAAAGAGAAAAGAAAGGAGAAAAAGCAAGAGAAAAAAAATATTCTTTAGGCTTTTCAAAAGGGTTAAAAGTTCCAACCAAGCAGTTCCAACCAAGTTTATTCAGAAACATCCACTCAGCAGTGATGTCTATGATCATTTATACCTTCTCATTAGAATTAGAATTCATTATTATTTTAACTGTATCTGTACATGTAAATAAGTAAAGGATCCTTAAAGTGGAACACATTTTCTGGCAGTTACATGAATTTTTCCATGTAAAGTTCTTGACAATGATAGGGAAGCAGTTTCTCATTTCTTTCTTCCAGGATGTTCTCTCAATCTCTCAGTCTAATCTACTATTTTAATTTTTATTTTAATATTTAATATTTTAATCTACTATTTAATTTTCTAGTGGTCTCCGCTCCTTGCCCTCAGCTTCTTTTCAAGCTTAGTTGCAACATGCTGCCACCCTTAGGTGCATGTAAGGTAATCCCCTTAGTTTGTAAGTTTGTGAGAAAACAATGGTCTTCCTATCAGATATATACAATATCTGACAAGTACTCTCTCTCCCCCCCCCCATAGCTACAGTTCTTTACACCAGCTACTGGTGATTGTCATGTTCCTCATCAGCTAATGATACAAATTCAATTTCTGCCATCTTCAATTAAACAGAATAAGCAACTAACTCAACATATTAATAGCTTTATACTGCCATAGAAACAATTAGAGAGACTCGCTTTCTAGGTTGTTCTGCCAACTTTCATCACAAATACATTTCAGAGAATAGATAACTTGCTATGTAGGATAAACTCATTCTGGTACTTGTTAGATTTTATGTTACTACCTGTTAGTAATGATGGGATACAATAGTTATCTCTCAGAAAGCCCAGATGCCAATCAGATGAGCATGGCTGGTATGGACATATGCTGATCTTTTGAGATTCATGGACAGGCACAGATTTCTATAGCTGTGAGTTCCACAGCAGAACACGTTTAGTAAAAATAACACTGTAGTTTTCATTTTAGAAAAGCATTGATAAAGGAATAGGACGCTAACTTTTTTCCATGCCTGTAAAACAATGTGAACAACAACAATAACAAAAGGGGGAAAAAAGAAAAAAAAATTGGATGTTCTTTCTCCTTTGTTTGACCACATTCAGGTCCTTGAGACTGCCGGCAGGTATCTCAGATGATGCTGACAGCAGCTGGACAGAACATTAAGAATAACTTACCTCATTATCTGCAATTACATTACTGCCACACACCTCATTTCTTCGCAAAGAAAAGAAAATTAGTTTTATATTGACTTCATCCTAGCACTTTTCCCAACCGGCCGCTGGATAAACCATTCAATGTTCTAAAGTGGGAGATTGGGGTGGGGGTGGGGGTGGCTTCGATCCTGTAATTAATAACCATTTCTCCTAACTTGTTGCCTAGAGGTGAGACTAGCCTCAAGCAAAGGAGCTGGCTTTTGAACAGAAAGGCATGTGTGAGTGGTTTGGGAATGAGATGGGGCTTGATCTTGCATCAGACCCTGAAGTGAGAAACCTTAATTCACAAATCACTCTCTCAAGCACCATTCCAAAGCTACTTTAGCTCTGAGGTTAGGAGTTCCTAGACCATCTAAGCATCTTTGCCTGTTATGTGCAACATGCTTCATTTCCCATCCCTGTCTAGGAGACATCACCTTTCAAATGTATACAGAGACCCTAAATGACGCTTGCCCTAGGGGCCTAGATGCACAAACAGAGAAATGGAGGCAGCGTGCAGGGAAGGGGCAGCAGGTTATAGTTAAGACAGCTCAGCTTCTTCAATGTCATCTCCTTAAGTGTCGACTTCCTGCAACCTCTCTGTCCATTAGCTGTAATTGCTGGCAGGAGAATGGCAGTGTTTTGAAAAGCAGAGGCATTGCTTTGATGGGCAGAGAGAAGGGGGAATTTGCTCTCTGTCTCAGGGTACAAATGCCAGGACTCCAATCGGTCAGGGAGAAGGGCAGATAGAGCCATTTGAAAGGCCTCCACATCTCCATTTTGCCTTGCTCAAGATCTTAGCATTTTTTCAGTTTGTTACGGTTTGCGTGCCTTCAAGACTGTCTTGACTCTTTAGCAACTACTTGGACAGTTCATGCAGTTTTCTTGGCATCATTTTTTAGAAGTGGTTTGCCATTGCCATTGCCTTCATCTTCTTTCTAGGGGTGAGAAAGTGACTGGCCCAAAGTCACTCAAAGTTGGCTTTGTGTTGGCAAGAACTAGAATTCACACTCTCCCAGTTTTTAGCCTGGTGCCTTTTAATCACTATGCCAAATTGAATCATATGCATATACTAGGGTCTTAATATTCAAAGAGAATACTAGCTAGGCTCTTGTAGTTACACAGCTGTTCTGACCCAGCACCCCAAACACGACAAACCCTCTGAAGTTAACTCAAATATTCCTTTATTAGGAGTGCCAGCAACCCCGGCAAAAAGTTTCTCTCTCACCGCAGGCTAACAAGTCCGTCCGTCCGGGAAATGAATAGTTGTCTGCCACATCTATTCATCTCCACCCCCTGCCTTTTATCCCCAGAGCTAGGGTGGGGCTTCCCTAGTAGCAGTGGCTCTTCCTTCCCAAGGATCGGCCCACGGATTTCCACTGCTCTCCTCTCCTCTGCCTTCTGCGCATCCACACGTCAGGCACTTGTCCCAGCTGTTCCTCCTCTTCCCCATCAGCCATCTCCAGACCGGGGGAGGGGGGCTGTTGACTTTCCATCTGAGGGCTGACGGACGACCCAGGCTCCACCTCTGTCTCTCTCTCTGTCAGCTACATTCCCTCTTTCCCCTCGGAGCTCTCAGGTTGCCTTGATGCTGACCCTGACTCCCACGCCTCCTCCTCCTCTGATTCGGCTGCTGGAGGGGCCGGCGGCCGACAGGCCACAACAACAGCAAATAGAATACATGGCCAATACTTAGCTAAGTAGAGGTGAGACCTTACTAGTGAGCAGGCACTTTAAATCATAATAGTTTAAACTACCTAGAGCCAATAAATTGAGAGAGCATGCAAGTTTGTGTAAATAAAAGAAACAGGACATAACTGTGAGCTGATTTGCAAACTGGCCAAACACAAACACAAACTCATCTGTGTGTCATAGTTTATGGTTCAGAATGTCATACAGATCTAGAAGAGTGGGTTAACTGAGTAAACCTTAGTTAAATTAATCATGAATAAAAGTGTTTGTGAGACGAAAGCCCACACCAAGCCAACTCTGGGAAAAATCCAGACCTGCCTATTCCAAATATAGGGGCAGCAATAACGCAGAAGCAAGCAGCCCTTCCCAGTGACTGAGGCATGTTTCTTAGCCCCAAAACTAAGGTTAAGGTCATTCTACCATATATTCATGCGGTTCCTTACAGCTTGCTTCAAGTTACATGGCAGACACAGCCTGGTTTATTCAAATCAGGTAGCTTGTGGTGACACCTGCCTGAGGCTATTCCCAACCATAGATCTGTGTGTGAGAGATGATCTTTAACCCTTTCCCTGTAAAAAGATGAATGAGTGGCCAAGATTTATTTTGCTCTGACTTTGCAGGGATAAACAGGGAGCCTCACTTTTTCAGTTTGGATCTAAGCTGAATAAGATGTGAGGAGAGGTTTGTTTCCGTATTTGCAGTGCAACTGAAGCTCAAAGTAACCAGCAGGCTCACAAGTAGAAGCAGCTAATTTAAGCAAAGCCCTATCTCCAGGAAGAAGAGCATCGGGCTGGCTTTCAGGGCTGGCCAGAGATCAGAGATTTAATTCCCTGGTTTAACATCAGACATGTTAAAAACTGAAATGTAACCCTTAAGTATGCTAAGCTTGTACTTTGTTTAACCTATGATACATGTTACTATCCTTCAGCTGATAGCCTTATAATTACTATTGGCTCGATTCCTTGGATGCAGTTCTGATTAGATGACAGGCCAAGCAGCAGAAGAACTTATTTTCTTCAGCATTTCCTTCTTTCTTGGGTAACCTGGCAATATCCCCCCCCCCAAATCACTAAGAGTGGGAGCAACAATCCTGATTAGCCTATTCTGTTTCCTCTGGCCACCATCTAAAAGAAAGAAGCACTTTTCAAAATATCAGAATCTGGTTTTCTTTGGGAGAATTTTTAGCAAATCATGTTTATACATTTTGAGGTCCACTGTGCCCAAAAGAATAATGTTAAAGAAAAATTTCCAGCTTGCTAATCCACCAATCACTGACCGTTTTCCTTATGTTAATTAAGATAGATTACAGATTACAGATTAACAGAGTTGGAAGGTACCTTGTAGGTCATCTAGTCCAACCCCCACCCAAGCAGGAGACCCTACACCATTTCTGACAGATGGCAATCCAGTCAAAGCCTCCAGTGATGAAGCTCCCACAACTTCCGAAGGCAAGCTGTCCCACTGGTTGATTGTTCTCACTATCAGAAATATTCTCCTTATTTCTAGGTTGAATCTCTCCTTGATCAGTTTCCATCCATTATTCCTTGTCTGGCCTTCGGGTGCCTTGGAAAATAGCTTGACCCCCTCCTCTCTGTGGCAGCCCCTCAAATATTGGAACACTGCTATCATGTCTCCCCTGGTCCTTCTCTTCACTAGACTAGCCATGCCCAGTTCCTGTAACCGTTCTTCATATGTTTTAGTCTCCAGTCCCCTAATCATCCTGGTTGCTCTCCTCTGCACTTTTTCTAGAGTCTCAACATCTTTTCTATAGTGTGGTGACCAAAACTGGATGCAGTATTCTAAGTATGGTCTTACTAAGACTTTATAGAGTGGTATTAGTACCTCACTTGACATCTGCCAATTGTGGTTTAGTCATAAAAATGCCTAGTGATTGCATCATTTCCCTAATATTTTCAACCATCACATTGTGGGACTCCCATAAGGTAAGTATTTCTGGTAAGAGGTTATTGGAGAGGGAACCCACAGGCACATACATAACAGAGATTACTTCTCCCTGCCTTCTTCCAAGTAAAAAGTAGTCTTCAAGTTATATAACATGGCTATCAGAAAACCTGCTGGGAAAAGCAGGACTCCCAACCTCTCCAGTAAGTACATTTACAACTGCTGCTTCCCCATTGTGGGCAAAGAATGACCTGTAAACTAGTTGCTAGGCAGAAAGGAGAAAATGTGTTGCTTCCACCTTCCTGCTCAAGATTTCAAGATTGAGGGGAGTGTGTATGCGGTGTATGTGGGGGGCGCGAATGAGCAAATGAGGCTTTATCGCTTCCAAGCCAAGAAGTTTACCTGTCTTTTGTCTAAAAGTATTAAGTTGTATTCAGATGGAGAAAGAAACCGTCATTATAGAGCTGTGGTGGCGCAGTGGTTAGAATGCAGTACTGCAGGCTACTTCTGCTGACTGCCGGCTGCCAGCAGTTCGGCAGTTTGATTTTCACTGGCTCAAGGTTGACTCAGCCTTCCATCCTTCCGAGGTCGGTAAAATGAGGACCCAAATTGTTGAAGGCAATATGCTGACTCTGTAAACTGCTTAGAGAGGGCTGTAAAGCACTGTGAAGCGGTATATAAGTCTAAGTGCTATTGCTATTATTCTCAGCCACTAATTGAACTAGAAACTAGAAACAAGGTATTTATGCTATGCTACCACTATGAAATATTTTCTCAGTGGAGATTAGGTTGCCATGATATAACCCAATTGGTTTTTAAAAAATGTATATTGAGTTTTGGTTTGAATTTTACTGAGCCCTGCTTTGAATACTTGTATCTAGAAAGACAACTAGAAATACCCTTATAAAACAACACTAACTGGCACAAAAGATGCATAATGCTGCACGCTGGAATGGAGGTGTAACAAAATGCTACCGTACCAGTTGTGGTCCTCAGCTATGTTTCCCTCTTAATTCTTGAGATTTTAAGAACAAAAACAAGAGTTTTGTACTCTCAAAGAGCACTACAAGAATCAGACAAGTTGCTTATGGAAATTTTGGAAGACCTATTATTATAGATTAAAAGTGATGCTTGGAAAATGTTCAGTTGTGCATTTAATCTCAATTTTACCTTAATGGACACAAAAATGGGAGCACCTGGCTGTCCTTGGTTGATCTTGAAAAAACTAAACAGCGCAAGATCAGGTTAGTGTTTGGATGGGAGACCTCTAAGAAATACCAAATATTACAATTAGTATAGGAAATTACAGGTGGTATTTCCTGCACTAACCATAACCCTCACTACACATGGCATGGCTTGCAAACATGGTGTCTCCAAAAGCCGGATATTAACGTACCAGGATAGGTTTCCTCCCTTCTCTTTTGTGTTTTGAAATGTTGCACCCTGTTTCATGGCCAAGAGTTTGAGAATAAGTTTCAGCTTGCTACCTATACCGTGTTTCCCCGAAAATAAGACAGGGGCTTATATTTTTTTGACCCCCCAAATATGGCCTCGGCCTTATTATCGGGGGGGGGGGCTTATTATTTTGGGGGTGCAGTAGGCGGCGAGCGTGGGTCTGCATGTCCCATCGCCGCTGCCTCGCCTCCCCTCCCTGCCGCCACCGCCTCGTGGAGCAGGACTCAGTAAGGCTTGTTGTGCCGTTGCATGCACGAACTGCAGGACTGCCGCAAACTTCATCATACTGGCACAGCTGGGGTCCTTCTGCCGTTGGTGCATGCAACGGCACAACAGGCCTTGCAGAGTCCTGCTCCACGAGGCAGCGGCGGTGGCGGGACGAGTCTCACAGAGACTCATTTCTGGCAGGTGGAACATGTTGGGCCGCGAGATGCACGTCCTACCTGGGACTTGTAGCTCCGTCGCGTTCCTTGGCGTTGTGTCCACTGACGCTCCCCCGCCTCCGGCACTCGAGGGAAGCGGGAGGGAGAAGAAACTCCCGCGGGCTGCCTGAGGAGGGGAGCCAGGA
>QLTV01002530.1:4916897-4942353 GCA_003457575.1 Thermophis baileyi | reverse complement strand
GCCAGCGTTTTGAAGCGCTCCTGCCTGCGATGGGGCGGCGAGGCAGGCATCGAGGCTCCCCTTCTCTCCCTCGGAGGCAGGAGCGCGTTTGAAAACGCTGCCATAGGCAGAGCCCAGAGGAGCCGAGGCAGTCCCGCGGGGTGTGCATGCACCCACCTCTCTCTCGCTCTCTCTCCACCGCAAAAAAGCAGCTCCCAGCCGGGAGAGAGCGAGAGCGAGAGAGGAGTGGGTGCATGCACACCTCACGGGATTGCCTCGGCTCCTCTGGGCTCTGCCTCTGCCAGCGTTTTGAAGCGCTCCTGCCTGCGATGGGGCGGCGAGGCAGGCATCGAGGCTCCCCTTCTCTTCCTCGGAGGCAGGAGCGCGTTTGAAAACGCTGCCATAGGCAGAGCCCAGAGGAGCCGAGGCAGTCCCGCGGGGTGTGCACGCACCCACCCCTCTCTCTCTCTATTTCCCTCCCCGCCAAGAGTGCCCACCGCAAAAAGCAGCTCCCGGCCGGGAGAGAACGAGAGAGCGAGCAAGTGAAAGGTGGGAAGAAACTCTCGCGGGCTGCCTGAGGAAGCCAAGCTCACAGTCAAACTTCTACCATAGCCAGGCTCAGCGGCAGAAGCAGCCAGGCACGCGCTTGTCTCTTCCAAACTCTCTCTCTCTCGGCGCGGGGAGGGGAATTGCACGTAAGACACGGCACCAGGAGAAGGAAACTTTTGGCTGCACGCTGGACGCAAGAAATTTTTCTCCCCTTTCGCTCCAAGAGGCTGCGCAGGCCTCTGCCTCTGCCAGCGTTGTGACGCGCTCCTGCCTGAGATGGGGCGGCGAGGCAGCCATCAAGGCTCCCCTTTTCTTCCTCGGAGGCAGGAGCGCGTTTGAAAACGCTGGCAGAGGCAGAGCCCAGAGGAGCCGAGCAGTCTCGTGGGGTGTGCGTGCCCTCGACTCTCACTTGCTCTCGCTCTCCCGGCCAAAAAAGTGCCCGCAGCAAAAAGAGCGCCTCCCGGCATGCCCCCCCCTTTCCCCCCGGAAAGTAATGGGGGGGCTTATTTTCGGGGGGTGGCTTATTTCAACGCATGTCCAGAAAAGCCCTGTTGGGCTTATTATCAGGACATGTCTTATTTTCGGGGAAACACGGTAGCAATACTGATAAAACTCCAAGAACCAAGAACTTCGAGACCGCCTTCTACCACATAGCTCCCACAGGGTTGGGCTCCTCCAGGTCCCGTCAGCTAAACAGTGCCGGCTGGCAGGCCCGCGGGGGAAGGCCTTCTCTGTGGCTGCCCCAGCCCTCTGGAACCAGTTACCTCCTGAGATCCGGACTACCCCCACCCTGCTGGCCTTCCGGAAAGCGGTGAAGACCTGGCTGTTCTGGCAGGCTTGGGGCCGTTGATCTTGCTTCTGCAATTTGGCGAGATCCGGCCATGAAACGGTGTGTATGAGTTTTTAATTGTTTTTAAATGTTTTTATTATGTCTCTTTTTAATAGTTTTTTATATTTTATCAAGTTTTTTTATATTGTTGTAAGCCGCCCAGAGTCCTTTGGGAGTTGGGCGGCATAGAAATACAAATAAACTTAAACCAGTTCACAAACCTATCAGAAACTGATTATAAATATAGTCTCCCATCCATCAGAGAGAGGTCTAGAAGATCTTTTAATACAAAAGCTGAAACTTTTGGGTGCCCCCTTTTTTGTATATTGCCAATATTTTTGTAAAAGCAGTAATCAGGAAAAATGCCATTAGCAGTACCATGGACACACAAAGCAAGGCAGAAGCTGTACCTCCACCCCTCCCAATCCATGAGATAAGGACCAGGCTGATATTGAAGGATAGCAGCCGGCTTGGCAATAAGGAAGAAAAGGCAATTTCATCTTTATTAGTGGGAGATTTCTCTTTTAGTAATAAGCACACTTCAAATAATTAGCGTGTTTTACGTAATAATGAAATTATGGAAATGCAGTCCACTTATTCAAACAAGTCACCATTACCATATTTTTAAATATTAGACTTAATTAGAGTTTATCACTTCACAGAAGTACAAGGAGTGGAGATTTTTTTCTCTCTACTTTGTGCAAAAAAAAAAATCCTCATAAAGTGTTTATTAAGAGCGGGTAAGAAGGGGATAATGATGTGTTTGGAAATTAAGGCAATCAAACATTTAATGCTATGCACTCCTGTAGGCAAAAGCATTCAAATGAGTCAATTAGACATCCATTATCCAGGCACGATTAAACACGGCAGGACGAGAGGCTGTCCGCCCCAGTGCCTGTTTGTGCCGAGGACTTATGCCCACTTAAAGCTGGCTAATAAAACACTAAACTTAGAAAAGGATGCTTTAAAAGAAACAGAATAAAGGGAAAAAAAACAAAAAGAAAGGTAAGATGTAAGGTTTGGGTTGCAAGATGACAGGCAGGCCACGAGAAGAGGGACAATGATGCCGTGGCATCTTGTGGATCAGAGTTTCATAAATCACAATAATTAAGTTAACACGAAAATCAACTTCACCATCCCGTTAAATTACAGCATTTGCATATTAGGGCTTAAATGAAGTCTGTGGCTTGGCAGGACAAGGAGGGGGTTGATGAGAGAAAAAGTAGGTTGGGAAGGGGAGGGAAGGAGGGAGCGAGCTGATAAGGGATCCATTTATTATGGTGAATAACTAATTTCAGAATTTATAGTGCTGGATTTTCGTCCCCATGCCATTTATATTACCAGAGGAAATTAAGGGGCGGGTAGGAGGCTGGCTGGACATCTTTCTGCGTTATTGCTTGTCTGCCATTTGCAAATCATTATTAATTGTGGCCCAGCGTGTGGTGCAGCAGGCCACAGCGCTTGGACAGACAGTGCCAGCACACATATCTCTTCATCAGGCCCCTAGCCACTGGCCCTGAGAGGCAATTACCCCTCCCTGATTGGTATCAGATAAGGAGGGAATTTTTACAAATTAGAGAATAAATAGGATTTCCACATGTGGAGCAGAGAGGACTTGAGAGGTGGTAATGAAAAACAATACATCACCATCAGCTAGACAATCCTATTCATACACTCCTGCACCACTCATAAAAATCCCACCAAATGACAGACAGACACCGACAGCATGTGGTGCAAAATCAGACTCATTCTCCACCATTAGAATTTCCTTGGGCAGTTGGGGAAAACGTTCCCTCAAAACTAGCTGTTCTTAGAGTGGTACAAAGAGTCCCAAAGTTCCTGACCGTTTTGAAGCCATGCCTTTAGCCCTTAAAACAATCTGTGATGGACCAGAGCATTGGTGATGCTCGTTTTTGCAGCATGCTTGGAAACACGGCTGAATTACCATTTCACCAGGCCAGAGCTGAAGTAGCTCTGAGCAGAAAAAAACTGAACAAATATATTTGCTTTATGAGACGAATCAATTTCTAACAGAAAGAAAACAATTTTAACCATCATATCAAATTCTAGGTTATTCTACGTTGGTATTATTTTTCTAAAAGCATGTTCAAGCAAGTTGATTAGGTCCGTCTTACTAAACATATTCCATTTTTCAAATTTCCTCCCTCTCTTGCCCAAATACCTCTGGTCCCCAGCTTTTTGTTTTTGACACTGAATTCTCAAGATGGCCACCTATCATTTTCATTATTTTCCAAGGAGCTAGGCAAAACAAACAGGCCTCACAGCTAAGGGTGTATTGTCTTCTCTGAACTTAAAAGGTTGCAATCTCAATGAATAAATGCAATGAAAACCTGGTATGAACAGGAGAGCTTAGGCCAGCACAACAGTGGGTGCTTTCTCTCCTTCAACCCCTGATGTCTTAATTTTTCTGGAATTAAAATTGTATTTGAAGGGCGTTTCACTTCTGCATCTCAAATATAAAACCTGAATCACAAAAACACATCTATAGCTTGTTTCAATGTGAAATCTCTTTGGGGAATACCATTTTCTGCCTTTGTTTGTTTGTTTGTTCAATTAGTAAATTTATTCAACCAACCACTTTGGATATTGATATATTTATTTAATTAGGTGGTTTTTTTTTAACAAATTGCTTTGTAGAGGCTTCCTAAGATCATTAAATGGTACAGCATGTATCTATGTCTTCTAGAAATTTCATCCCTTGTAAGGCAAGAGTCTACATTACACAGCTTGTGCAGGCAACAGGAGGGTTCAGACCACTACAGGTAGTCCTCAACTTACAACCACAATTGAGCCCAAAATTTCTGTTCTTAAGTGAGACATTGGTTAAGTGAGTTTTGACCCATTTTATGACTTTTGTTGTTAAAATGTCATAACAGTTTATGACATTTTATGACACAGTTGTTAAGTGAATCACTGTAGTTGATAAGTTAGTAACTCTGTTGTTAAATGAGCCTAGCTTCCCCATTGACTTTGCTTGTGAGAAGGTTGCAAAAGGATTACATGACTCCGGGACACTGCAACTGTCATAAATATGAATCAGTTGTCAAGCGTGCAAATTTTGATCATATGATCATGGGGATGATGCAAAGGCTGTAACTGTGAAAAACAGTCACATTTTTCAATGCATTGTAACTTTGAATGGTCACCAAACGAATTATTGTAAGTCGAGGACTATCTGTAACTCATTTCAGAGCAAAGGAACAAACTCCCTTTAGGAGGAAAGCATTTGTCCTCTTTTTCCCAGAATTCTCCAATTAACATAGACACTGTTAAACCAGAATTTGATACCAATTTCCTATGTATCTCTCCTTTAAGAAAATATTTTTCACAGTTACACCAAGTAAGTCTGACTAGGAATCTTGCCTTGAGTTATTTTCAAATGTCCCCATGTTGGCTAAAAGTATCTAATCTGAAATTCAGGTCCCAAAGAATGATGATTTCCTCTTTTCAACTGTCATACTGTCATGACATACATATCATTTATTAATGTTAATTCTATCTGGGGGCCACAGAAACTGTATACGCTCAATTACATGCCTTGCTTTCATAATGCTTCCTTCATTTGGGAAACAGAATCAAATTGCTTAAAAAGAGAATGACGAAAAGGCAGAAAGCAGGCTGGAATTTTTCTTTTAAGCCACATGCTATAGATGTTAACAAACAAAACTTATCCTAGGCTAATAAAGTTACTGATTTGATCCACATATAGCTGTACTCAATCATAACCTTTAATTAATTCTAAACAAATTCTACTGTCAATTTGCAGATAGAGGTGTTTTGATCTGGTTTGAGGCCCCAGTACAATAATAGGACTTCAATGGCTATAATTCTAGATAAGGTCTTATTGTGATACTTGCACTGTGAGGAAGGATGCTTCCATTAGTGCAAATCTGAATTTTCTTTGCAAAGTAAATACCAATTAACTTCATCCCAATCCTGATCAGAACTGCAGTGAGTCCAATTTATTCCATCCAAAGCATTAATCCAGAGTGCTCATCAACTTTGATCTGTATATAAGTAGAGAAAAGTTCCATATGTTATTGTTCATTGCAAGATCAGGAATTGTGGGAAATATATAATCCAGAAGGCTGGGAAAGCCTGTTCTACAGGAAAAATATTTTAAAAAGATTCAAAGATTTGCTATGCTCAAAGTTCAACAAAAAAAGTCATATTCCCTATATTTCACTTGGAGCTGTGTATTTATGTACAAAGCCCAGTTCACTCTTCCCTCTGAACAATATTAACAGTGTTTTCTATGCAATCTCTATTGAAATACATTACAGTTCTTCCAAGGTATATCAGTATGATTAAGCAAACCCCATTCATTTCATAGGAAATGCTTGAAGAAGATAATTCTTTCACTGTTGTTTAAAGTTTCAATGTTAATAAGATAAATTTTTTTCAAATATATCTAACAAAGTAAAGCAAAAACAAGATTTCTACAAATTGTATGTTTTTTTTAACTTGGCAAATATCACAGTTTGCTAATTCCTAAGATTCAGTCAATTTAGATTCCTGAGCTGTAAGAGCTGATTTGATTTTGGCCTTCATTTACCAGTTTTGCTCTGCTGGGTATTCTCGGAATACAGATTTGCACACACAACAGGCAGGGGAGAGTGTTGGTACCCATAAGTGAAAAGTGTCTCCTTCCTCAGTGCTCCAAACCAGCTAAGGTGTTAGATCAGTGATGGCGAACCTATGGCACGCGTGCCACAGGTGGCATGCGGAGCCATATCTGAGGGCACGCGAGGCGTTGCCCTATGTCAGCTCGATTTTCGGTCTTCCGGAGGGCGGGGGGAGGTTGTTTTCATCCTCCCCAGGCTTCAGGAAAGCCTCCGGAGCATGTGGGCCGTTGGGCGGTTGGGCCGTTTTTCACCCTCCCTAGGCTTCAGACGGCTTTCCTGAAGCCTGGGAAGGGTGAAAAATGGTCCAACGGGAAGTTTGTTTCCGAACTTTCGGTAGGCCCATTGGGTCCATTTTTCGCCATCCACATGCTCCGGAGGCTTTCCTGAAGCCTGGGGAGGGTGAAAAACGGCCCAACGGGAAGTTTGTTTCCGAACTTCCAGTAAGCCTATTGGGTCCGTTTTTCGCCATCCACATGCTCCAGAGGCTTTCCTGAAGCGTGGGGAGGGTGAAAAACGGCCCAACGGGCCTACCGGAAGTCCGGAGGCTTCAGTGAGCCCTGCACGCATGCGTGGGGGGGCAGCGCTGGGGGGTTGTGCGTGCATGCGTGGTGGGAGGGCATTGCATTATGGGTGTGGGCACATGCGCGCCCTTTTGGCACCTGAGCAAAAAAAGGTTCGCCATCACTGTGTTAGATCATCTCAGCAATGGAGACACATCGTTCCTTCTTGTGGTACAATTAGAATTGCACAAAAGACCACAGAGATAGAGGGAGACAAGAGAACCCAGTTCATGTTGGCACAGAAAACATAGAAAAACAGTGTTTGGAGGCCTCTAATTTTTAGTAATTTCAAAGGAATTCACAATAAAGAGACAGTACCAGGAGATAATGCCGTTTTTCTAGAATCCAACTAGCAAGAAAACCCTAGTTTCTGTTTCG
The DNA here is from genome assembly GCA_003457575.1 of Thermophis baileyi. Classification (NCBI taxonomy): domain Eukaryota; kingdom Metazoa; phylum Chordata; class Lepidosauria; order Squamata; family Dipsadidae; genus Thermophis; species Thermophis baileyi. The sequence goes on along the minus strand of QLTV01002530.1, from coordinate 4,935,412 downwards.
TGATCTGCTACAACCCTATGTAACTACAGACACAAACATACTCTAAAATAATTTCCAAAATGTACCATGTGCAATATTACTGTAATATAAGGAAGTGCGGACACATAACAGTTTGCAGCATCATGCAATGTAAGAAGAGAAACCACAACTCATTTTTTCAAAACACTAAAAGTTATCCAGATAAACCATAGGCTGTAATGCACAGCACTACATTATATCACTTACATACTGTATATTGTAAGAAGCCCCTAGGGCCATGTTTTGGGCATAGTATCATATATTCGGTGGGAATATAGTATCATAGTATCATATATTCGGTGGGAATATAGTATCATAGTATCATATATTTGGTGGGAATATTAGGGAAAGATCAGATCTATCCGTCCGTCCGTCCATCTAGGAAATTTATATGCCGCCCATCTTGTATCCAATGACTCTGGGCAGCTTAATCTTTGCTTGCTATAAAGGAATAGAGTCACGTCCAGAGATACTTATCCTCAAAATATTTATGGTTAGTATTATGTTTGACTATTAAGGTCAGCAGTAGTTATTGTGAGAAAGACAGAACTCTTGTCTATGGAGCTCTATACCCTAGCTAAACAGATGGTTCTTGGCTACCCTAGCTGAGATTTTCAAATGAATATTCAGGTTTCATTTTTAGTGCAGAGCCAATGTGACCCATAGAAATGTTGTGGTCCGCCAGCAGAGCTGGCAGCAGATTCGGACAGTGAGGAGGTTGGGGAGGAACATGGGCCAGTCCTGGAGTCTGGGGAAGGCTCTGACGAGTGCTCTGCGTCGGAGGCAGAGATGGGGCCAGGGCAGTCTGACAGTTATCAGTTGCCTTTGGAGTCAGACATCAGTGAAGCAGACGAACAGCTGTTCCCAGTGTGCGCATGCGCAGAGCTGCCAGACGAAGCGAACAGCTAAGGAACAAGGGTGGACTTGGGAGTAAGGCCACAGGTGGATGATGAATGGCCCCTCCCATAGGGAATAAAAGAGGAGCGAAAGGGATGGGAGGTTGCAGGAGACAATTAGTTCGCTTAATTGGTTCGTGACTCTCAGAGACTCCATGCCAAGTTTTGAAGATAACGGCCTGGCAGCTCTCCAAGCCAGATAAGATCAGTGACTGTAAATTTACCCTTAAAAGACTTTGGATGTGAATGAGAAGAATTCACAGTAACTTAATAAAAAGGGTTTTTTGTCGGGACAAGGAGTCTGCTTCGTGGTTTGTGGGATCCTAGGTCAGAACAAGAAAGCGCTAAGTAATTCATAATCTATAATGACTATAGAATCTGTAGATTTAACTGTCCAATGCTGATACTGAAAGCAGATACCATCTTGCCTCACTGCGAGCCCATGTTCACTTGGATTATAGTCAGGTATTGTTGACATAAGTAGTGCAAGATCAGAAGATGTGGATAGACCTGGCCCACAGAATTGCCAAGAATCAGACATGACTGAATGGATATCATCATCATCATCATCATCATCATCATCATCATCATCATCGTTCTTGACATCTCTAGAAGAACTGGGGTTTTTAAAGAAAAAAATAATACAAATCCACTGATCCATCTCCAATACATGATTTATTATATTTGTTATACTTCACTCAGTCTTGAAGCCTCTTCATTTGGAAAGCTGGTTTCCCACACACACAAAAATGGGAAAGGGAAGATGAAAATAACCTTGTGAAATTCCTGGCTGCATCCTACTCAAGAAAGATAGATGGTGCAACTATTAGCAGTGTAGAGATTTCTTTGACAACTCCATTTTGCCTCGCCTTATGAAGGAATTATCTTAATGGACCCGTTTTGGTACCAGCATCCCCTGCTGGAATGGCACAGATTGTGCAGTTGCAATAAGCCTCTATACTTGATGGGTAGGTTTTACATTACTTAACCAGCTGGATAAAAGGACTTCTCACTTGCATGATAGCAACTACTGTTCTATCTCTGCTGTAACTATTTCTCCTAATCCCTTATCAATCATTGTCCCATCTCACTAAAAAGCCTTGTGTAACCCCCTGTTCACTTCCTAGTCCAATAAAGCTACTGGGATTGGGACCTTAATTATGGAGAGATTTCAAAGTCAAAATGAGAGAATCTATTAAATAAAGCCATTTCTCCCTGAGAATAACACATCATGTCAAGGAAAAAAGAATAAAAGGGAAGGGTTGCGATTCCGGAGCTTCCAAGACTCTAATATAAAGTTCTCTGCTTTAAAGCTAGACGAGATGGCCTAGTTATTGTGTTGAAAGGCTTCAGAATGAAACTGTGGAGTTATACTCAAATCTTTCAAAAAAGCCCAGCTTTATTTTGGCAGGTCCAGCAAGGCAGAGGCACTGATTGCACACAGAAGGGCAGCTCTCTTTATCTTAGAGGGAGACCTGCCTATTTTTAAACATTAGCTCCCAATCCTCAGCCCAGCCCTTTGTCTCTCTTGCCTTCCGAAGGACAGATCAAACACCAGACCCTTGTCATTGTTTCTCTCCCAGCGAGAAGGATGTGGAGCTGTAATCTTCCCACAAAGCCACACACTTCAAAGGAATCAAAAGTGCTTATTAAAACTCCTGGAAAACTAATTTAATAACATCCCAAAGGGCTGGAAAAATCAGCATGAGGCACACAAAATATAGCCGGGGTGAGGGACTATTTTATCTAGCCACATATGCACAACAGCCTCCTGTGGTCAAGAGGAGGTTTCTTCCATCTCTGCAAGGAAGATTCTACATTTGTTTTGCACCTTTAAATGGTTTCTCTGCTATTTTGCCTATTGATCCCTCTACTAGGACTACTTCTAAAAGTTCGCAGCTACCTCAGAGTTCCTTCAGTCTACATTTAGCTCTAATGAATGTCTCCAAAAACTTTTAAAATTTAAGAGTAACTATTTCATTTATTTACACAATTTCTATCCAATCCAAATCCAGAGATCCAGGTTGGCTCATATAAAAATAATAAAAGTAATAAAATCAGTAAGTTAAAAACAACACATTTCTTAAAAATCAATGACAGCAAACATTATTATTATTTCAATAACATATTTAAATACGCTATAGCTACCCAATCCAACACTCTAGGTAGCTTACAAAATTGATAAACAGTAAAAGCCAAACTAAAACAGGCATAGCCATAACAAAAAAACCACCACAGAGTCCCCATAAATACATTAACCCCAGGCCTGGGACCAGCGTTATGTCTTAAGGGCCTTCTGGAACCCAGGAGAGAGGCACCATCTGAGTATCTCTGAAAGGATGCTGTTACAGAGGGCGGACACAGCAGCATAGATGGCACACCTCTTTGGTCCTGTAAGACGACAATGTTTATTAGATGGGGCCTGGAGTGCTCCTACTCTGCTGGGACATATCAGGCAGACAAAAATGATTGGAGATAGGCAATCCCTCACATATCCAGGCCCAATGCCATGAAGCCCACAAAGTCCAGTGGTACAGCCTTGCGTTTGTTGACCTCCTAAATGCTACAATTGTGGGATGGAATCTTGAAGATAAAGTGTTCCAAAATGGTGGAGCCTCCAGAGAAAGCCGGCCTCCAAGCCCACATGTGTCTAATTCCTAGAGGGAGGGGCCTACAGTATCACGGTGTAATATGGGTGTGGCTGGCTCTCATTGGTCACCATGTGGGTTGCAACATACTGTACTAGCTACTATTTCTGGGTAATCTTCAAAGGCAGTCCCAAATAGAATGTGTTGCAGTTCTCCATTCTTGACATTCATTATCTCAAGTATCAGTGCAATGTTCCCTCTAAGCTGCGCGGCTGCACGGCCGCGCACGTGACAGGGAATCGCCGCGTGGCAGTTTCTAACTTCCGCGCAGCGATTTCCAATGTTAGAGGGAACATTGTATCAGTGCCTCCAGCTTCAAAGAAGGCCACAGTAGATGTACCAGCTGAAGATAGTAAAGACTCTCTTGACCTAGGCCTTTATTTGCTCCTCAAGCAGAAATTGAGAGTCCAAGAATATTATCCAATTACAGACCTGCTCTTTCAGAGGGGATACAGGGGCAATGCAAGCTGAAACCTGGAGAGACACAAGGGCCCACACAACCATGAGGCTGGTTGGCCCCATGAGAAAACCCCCCCACACACACACACACCTGTATTAACAACTGCTAACCTTCCCATCTTGGAATTCTTCATTTTTTGTAATTTTATAATGTTTTATTTTTATTTTTTTAAATTAATCTTAAATTACTGTTTTTAATGCTTAATTTTATTGATTAAATTGTACATCTCCCAGAGCCCTTCACTGAGGGAAATGGCATTTAAGAAGTGTGAAATGTAAATAAATAAACTAAATCCAGAATCCATGTAGAATCCAACTAATGGCATCTGAACAAAGAAAAATACCATCTTGTTTTTGATTCAATTTCAACTTGCGCTATCCCATCTAGTCCTTTACTATCTCAGACATCAGGTTAGAATATCCACTGCATCTCTTGTCTGTATGTAGATATGTAATGGAGTATCATCAACTCTCCAATCTAACAAATGATTTTACCCAGCAGTTTCATGTAAATGTTAAACAATCTAGGGGAAGGAAATGGGCCCTGTAGTACTCCATATAGAAATCACCAAAACCTCCATGGAACCAGTTCCCAAAGCTCACATGTAATCTAGAAGGATAACATGATCATTGATACTGAACATCACTGGGGATTGAATTCTATCAAGCATTAACAACCAAAGAAAATCCAAGCTCCACAGTGAGTTTCATACATTCAGAAATGAAACTGCTGAGCACCAGGGTAGGGAGTACACTTGCAGTATATTTTGCTCCACAACCAAACCTCAGGTATAGACACTTGCATCCAGTCACCTGCAGAGCAGGGCATCCACTTACAGGAAAAGGCTTCTCACATTGCTGCCATCCAAACTAATCATAACATTATATTATTTGGATCTGCCAGGCCAATCTTCCATAATATTATGCCTATAAGATTGAACAAATTCATACATCCTTCTTGGCCTGGCATGAGGACAACCTACTAACTACCAACTATTTCCCATGAACATGTATGCCTCTACCTGTCTCTCATCAGCACCTGAAGCACTCAGGATGGCTTTAAATGTTCTGCTTTGAAAGGAGGCTTCTTCTTATCGCACAAATGTTGTATGTGGGAATATAGACTGAGAAATTCCATCAAATGAAAGGAACACAGAGATACTCATTCTGAGATAACATCAACTTTTATAGGCGTGGTATGAGTGGTAGTAAATAAATCAAGCACTGCTGAATGAGCTTTAATACTTTAAAGATGAATAATGACAACTTAAGCTGATACATAATTGAATTTTTCATATGTTTATAGGAATTTAAATGCCACATGTGGCTACTAATATCTCAACTGTCCTGATGCTATCAATTATTTACGTAACTTAGAAAGCATGGGCAGCATGATAGAAGATATGTAAAACCTGCAGGATCTGTGACTAATACATGTATAAAGTGATCATCAACTTTTATTATGGATTAGCAGGAGAAGAAGCATAGTATGTAAACCTCAGAAGGTTACCAAAATCTTCATTTTGCTATTAGCCTCTTAATTTGACATAACCATTTGATGTGTAATCTCATCTTCTTAAACTTGTAGCTAACTTGAAAAAATGCCTGCAGATCAAATTATCTGAAATTCAAAAACACTTCTATTATTTATCTTAGAAAGTTTTTCGACTATGTAAAACCTCTAATAACAATGATCTGACTCTTCACCTAGACCAGGGGTGTCAAACTTGATTTCATTGAGGGCCGCATCAGGGTTGCCTTCCTTCCTTCCTTCTTCCTTCCTTCCTTCCCTTTCCTTCCTTCCTTCCCTCTTCATTCTCCTTTCTTCTTCCTTCCCCTCTTTCCTTATTTTTCCTTCCTTGCTCTATTCCCATCTTTCCTTCTTTTTCTTTGTCTTTTCCTCTTTCCCTTTCTCCTTTCCTGTCCCCTCTTGGATGCTCAAATGCAAAAGGGGAAACATTTCTCCTTTTGTTTTGTTTTGCTTTTAGTTTGTTTTGCTAGCCTTCTACCAGCAAAAACAGAGCTTGGGAGGGCCGTGTGCGCTCCCCCGTCCCATTTTTGGCCACGACAGCCCTCCTGCAGCCCTCTGCCAGGAAAAACAGAGCTCGGGGGGGCACGCGCAGTCCTCCCAATCTCCGTTTTCACTGGTAGAAGCACCGCGGGCCAGTCCTTTGCTGTTTCCAGGGCGGCCCCACGGGCCAGATCTAAGCACCCCGTGGGCCGGATCCGGCCCCCAGGCCTTGAGTTTGACACCCCTGACCTAGACCAAGGAAGGAAATTGAAGGGAAAAGGGTGACTGGACACTTTGGACTCTGGTCCAATCTATTGTCAGCTTACCACCGAACTCTAGTAGAAAATAAAGTATTTTTTCTGTAATCCCACAAATAGGCACTAAAAAAAATAAACAAGCAATAATGAACATTCATCCAATGTAGATTGCACACATGAATGCATAAAAGAAAGTTAGGAACAGAAACAAATGTCAGGAAATCATGGTGTTCCAACCAGCTGTTCTGCACTCTTTTTTTTTGACTTATGAACTTCTGTATCTCTCATTGTTGAATCAAAGTTACAGAACGTGATAGTTATGTAAACTGCAGTATTTAAATTCTCACATGTGGAAATCCAAGTGAAATATGATACCTGATACCTACCAAAATTACAAGGTCATGTTGTTTAATCAGTTTATTCAACCAGATGTAAAAACTGAATACCTACAATTCTTTTTCTGCAATAAAGCCAAAGAGATAAGGTTTGTAACTTTATAGGGGGTGAAGAGTAAATTAATTTGTTTATGCTTGTGATGAAGGTTGGAAGTCATTTCTTTCTTTCTTTCTTTCTTTCTTTCTTTCTTTCTTTCTTTCTTTTTCTTTCTTTCTTTCTTTTTCTTTCTTCCTTCTTTTCTTTTTTCCTACATGTTTTATTCTTTTCTCTTTAAATTTAGTTTGCATTCATTTTTTTTACTGTAATAAAAAATCTTAATAAAAGTTATACTTAAAAAATAAAGCCAAAGATGACTGTGCAGAATCAATTTAATCAGAGATACATTTGGAGAAATTAGTCAAACCATTTGTCAAAGGCTTCTCAGTCCATCAGCAGCCTTTTCTCAAATGTAAGACTGTCCAGTCTGAGAACATACCTCAGGAAGTTATATTATTTGAACTACATAATCTTAAAGTGGGCATATCTTCCTCTTCCAAGCACAGGTAACGCATAGCTTTTAAGCTACTGATTTGGGGTGTGAAAGCAGGGAAGCCGTCACTAGCTGCTTTTTAAAATGGGAATCTGAGCAGAGAAAGGCCAGTTGAAGCTGGCAGAGTCAGATTCTTTAAAAAGGGGAAAGAATAGATGCGTCGACCCCCATTAGCAGGCTGCTCCACTCCAGATCATTAAATATGTATATCTTATTACACGCCTTGTTAGAGGATCGAGCTCTATTGACTGATAATAAATTCCAAGCCTCATCCCAGCCATAAATTTAACTGGAGACGATGAAGACTCAATAATCTAGTCATGCAGATAATATGATAGGGCCTTAAAAAGATCATTACATTGGATGTCAAAATTAAAAGTGAAATACTCTTTATTAACACTATTTCCACACTCAGGCCCATTACTTGTTATATCCCACCTTCCTATCCAGCCTGTCCATCTTGCTGACTGATGATCTGAGATCAGGAAAACAAGCCTCCAATTCTGAGAGTTCTCTGGGAGTGCAAGTAGTACAGTGGCATAATTCCAAAAGAAGAGATTCAGGAGTGAAGCCTGCTTGAAAATCTTATCTGCTGAATTGGAAAGCTGCACTTCTGATCTTAAATCAGGAGGAGGTGGGGTGAATGCTGCAGATTTTAAGAGGCAATAAAAAGATTTTACAAAACCCCAGAAGCTACCCTTTATATGTGGTACATGCTCAGGGGCTGATCCCTACCTTTCAAAAATACGAGCTGTGATAACTCCTAGCTCAAACAAAGCCCTCTGATATTCTAGCATCCTTACAAACTAGAATTGTATTTCCCATTACAGTGGCAAATCTTCGACTGGAGCAGAAAGTATGGTAAAGGTTTCCGTGCAAAATTTACACTACTTTAAAACACTAGCACAAAACAGCAGCAAAAAACTCGAAATGTGTAGACTGCAGGCATCTCTCACCAAACCTACAAACACAACATTGGGAGAGAGCTTAGAGGGTTTTGTTCACCCGATGCTTTCTACTCCCTGGTGGGCTACCCCTCCAGACTTGATTTCTCGTGTTTAATCAGAAGGTCACAACCATTTAAACCCCTTTGATTAAGGCTGGCGGCTCCTGCTCTTCTCACATTGGCCCTACTGGCCTCTTTGTGCTCCTGCCTCCGGATCAATTGGATGTATCAAGTTTAAAGTGGTTCCACCAAAGGCTCACGCACTTCAATTCCACTGTACATCCCCCCTTCCCACCTTCTTCTCTAGACAAACAAGGTGGAGGGCACACAAATCGATAAGGCAGCACAGATCAGCTGCCAGGAAACCAATCGCAGATCAGATTGAAACTGACTTCTGCTTGTATCTTACCAGCTCTCTCTACAATAGATTGGTTTGAGAAATCCGATGGAAGAGAAAGACAAAGGGGGGGGGGAATCTGATAATACTCCCTGCCACCGTTGCTCTAATCTGTGACAGCCCAAGGATTTGCTGAAAACCATTATCACATTGCACGCTCCCTCCTCTGATAAAACCCTGGCTAATCTATTTGTTGCAGGGACTGAACAAATGCAATTACTAAAACAAGGAACAAGGTTTTCCTCTTTACTAAGAATGTGAGCAGGATCAGGGCAGGCAGAGGAACCCAAGGTAGACCATAAACCTAAGCATTGGTTACTGGATGGACTGTTCAGCAGGTTTATCCTGTGTACTGATGCACAGTAATTTTGCTAGTCTACCTCTTGAGAGCAACATTCACAAGATATAATGTACTGATTTTTTTTCTTCCTAGCATTTCCCCACAAGTCCACCCTCCCCCCCCCCACCCAGATCAACTAAGTGTTGATCCATTGGTTGCTACAAGAATTGACTAACTGGTTTGTTGCCGAAGCCTGATGTAATGGACTGAGAGTGACTGACCCAAAGTCATCCAGTCAGCTTTCATGCCTAATGTGGGACTAGAACCCACACTCTCCTGGTTTCTAGCCTGGTGTCTTAACCAGAAGATGAACTGATTCTTGCGCAACATACTAAATAATGGGTTTAAGTGTCAGAAGATTTTAAAAACTGCTTTAATCCAAGATGGAACGGATTACAGAGATGAAATAGCAGCCTTAATTCTGAAATTTATGACCTTTTTTTAGAAGTCTAATCATGGAGGAAAGACATTTTGCTTCTTCCATGGCTTTTTAAGTACTGTATCCTCTTGATAACCTTTTCCCCAAACCAGTATGTTAATTATGACAGCTGGAACTGGCATAACTGAATTCCTTCAGGTGGTTTTACTGGGAGGGATCTGATTGAGGAAAATCCTGTCTGTGGAAGAATGGAAAAACAGAAATACTGCTTCTTTCTTTTCTGTTGCAGCAAGGCGTTAGCATGGAGTCACATCTTTCTATGATAGAATACAATTCCCTTGCATGCTTCTGTAATTTTTACTTATGAAGACATGGAATTCATTGAAAAATGATTATTCATGCCCATATTTTTGTATTTTAGACAGCTTCTGTCATGTTCCATATACCTCTCGGTACAAGCGCTAATGCTATTATGAAGAATTTAGCTAAAGACATCTTTCTGAGGAGAATCAAATCCTAAAATCCTATCAAGGATGAGACCTTGAGGTAGAGCAAGAGATTCATAAAAGAAAAAAATTAAGGAAAAGGAGCTACACCTGTTGGATGTAAGTAAATATAAAGGTTTAGAAATTCTAAGCAGATTAGATTAAGCACAATGATGATCAGATGGAGCCCTGATATCTTGAATGAGGCGTAACTACTTAATTTTTTATTTGATCTTTTATTAATATATAGAGTTAATATTATGTGTGTATGTGTGTACAATGTGCTGAAAAACTGGGTTTATATCAGTCCAATTGTTTTTAAAGATCTGCTTGAGAGTGATAGAGATCAACTTCTCTCTTGCTCACCCCCCACCCCCCACTAATATAACATCCCAGCAGGACCAAGGCCTGACTAGATTAGATTGTCCATTGTCCATTGATGTGTCAATGATGAAGTCAGTCTCTAGAGATAGAGAAACTGGATCAGCTAGAGTATTAAAATAACTTTGTAACTGTTAGGGAATAAGAACTGCTGGTAGGTGATCTGCATTGTTACTTTTGTTTATGTGGTACAGTCAGAGGTGGGTTCCTCCCGGTTTGTCCAAACTGGTAGCGACCCGTTGATGACATCACAGTGACATCAAGGATCCGGTTCGGTCGGTGCCGGTCCATGGGCGCCGCCACTTTTTTTTAAAAAAAAAAATTCCGGGTTTTTTTCTTCTGCGCATGCACAGAAGCCAAGTTTCCGGCACTGCGCATGCGTCGCCATCTTGTTGCCGAGGTGGCGCAGTGGTTAGAGTGCAGTACTGCAGGCTACTTCAGCTGACTGTTCAGCAGTTCAGCGGTTCAAATCTCACCGGCTCAAGGTTGACTCAGCCTTCCATCCTTCTGAGGTGGGTAAAATGAGGACCCAGATTGTTGGGGGCAATATGCTGACTCTGTGAACCGCTTAGAGAGTGCTGTAAAGCACTGTAAAGCGGTATATAAGTCTAAGTGCTATTGCTATTGCTATTGTTTTTGGCTTTTTTTTTTTGGCTTTTTTTAATTTTTCGGCATTGCACATGCGTGCGCGCCCACGAGGCGCGCCCACACGGTGCGGGAGGAAGCGAACTGGCAGCAAGGTAACTTAGAACCCACCCCTGGGGACAGTGCTAGTGTAAGTTGCCATCCTCAACTCTTTTCTGGTCATAAAGTCTTGCTCTTTGTGACAAACGGATATATTTTAATGACTGATCTTCTAGAAAGTGCTATCTTTTAGGAGCACGTAGCCAACATCGCTTTGGCTTCCAATTCTGTTGCACAAAAACACCCAAGAAAAATAAGACAGTTCTATTTGGTTTTTTGCAATCATGATAGGCATGTTGTGGGGATGCAGGAAGCTTTGGTCTTTTTCTGCTCTGTCCTCATTTGCCCCTTCTCCTAAACCTCCTCCAATTTAGATGGGTCCCAAGTTAAGTAACCAAACCTAGATGACCTTTGCTAATCACAAAAGTTTAAGCAGGGTCAGACCTAGTTAGTCTTTGGATGGAATACTAGAAGATCTCAAGGCCGTTGATTAGAGTGGGAAGCTGAAAAAAAGTATTCTGGAAGAAGACAACATCAAACCATTTCTGTATTGCTCCTCAAAAATAATGTGGACAAGTTCAGGAACTCACCAGGAGTCGAGTTGCACTTGAAGGAAATTACCTTTTATCTGAACTCTACTCGGGTACACCTTCAACTGTCTCTTTATGCCAGATTTTATGGTTGTGGAAAAAAAGGGAAAGGGAGCAAGATTGTGCAGAGCTATCTTTATTTCTGTGATATCATGCCCTCTGGCAATCAGTTAACCCAAGTGCCGCTTTTCCCTCCCTCCTCTATATAAAATACTGCTCAACATAGCGGGGCACACACAGGGCAGCATTACAGCAGTATGTCAAACAGAAGGACATTTTCCTTCTATCTCAGCTGCTGCCCCGGGTTACATTCCACCTATATTCAATCTTTACGCCACTAACATATTTCCTCTCCAGTTTTGGATTATTTTTTATCATCAAATTACCGTAGCGATAAGATAGACTCAATGTGATAGCAAACACAGCCCCCCCTCCCTTACGACCTCCCTGCCATCTCCCAGCTCAGCATCAGCCACCAGGCCTGTGCTGCAAATAGGCAGAGTGCTTTATTCAAATGTCATTGAGGGTGAAGAGATGCCCGATGGCTGCCTTATTCACCGGCTGAGACCAAACAGCAAATGACAGCAAATGACAGCAAGCGCCTGGGAAATGGAAGAGGCTGTTAGCTACTTAGCTGTGTTCTGCCAAAGCCTTTGTGGGATAGCAGCAAACTTTTGCACACTCACAGATTCTTAACACAAGTGTAGATGTGGCCAGCAAAAGAGACATAGGACTCCACCTACATGCAGATGACAGCTTTGGTGAACAGCTTATTATTATGAGTTATGATCAATATTCAGCTACTCATTAGACTATGCAAAATCAGGATGTCTATGGCCAGTTTCTGTCTTCCACAAGGCATATTTTAAGAATTAACATTTTTAAAAACAACAGTTTTGATCCTTTACTACAAGAAATAGTATTGTATAGAACTGACCCCTCATTCTTAGCTTTTAACCTTACTGTAGAGAAGGATTATCTCTGAGACTATAGAAAGGAGAAGTAGCTAATCTCCTTCTCATGAACCTCCATCCGTTCCTTTTTTCTTAGTTGCCACTAACCTTTTTAGAACTAGACATAGTGATTTTGGTTATTCAATGTCATATCTAATTTTAGCCTGAGTGGAGCCTTTTGTCTCATAAAATAAAATATCAAATACAAAACCAAAAGGAACAATTCTTAGTAAGTCAATAATGGTTTATTTTATAGCAGTGGTGGTGCTATAGTTTATAATGTTTGTTCTTGGCTTGCTAATTATAACTAGCAATAGCACCTAGACTTATATACCACTCCACAGTGCTTTACAGCACTCTCTGAGCGGTTTACCAATGTCAGCATATTGCCCCCAACAATCTGGGTCCTCATTTTACCGACCTCAGAAGGATGAAAGGCTGAGTCAACCCTGAGCCAGTCAGGATCGAACTCCTGGCTGTGGGAAGAGTTAGCCTAACCACTGCTCCAACACAGCTCTATGGCTTATTTGTGAATAGATATACATAATGTTTTGATTTGTTTTGCATCCGACTCTAACCAATCCAGAAATTAGTCAAACAAATTGAGTTGGTGCACTTGATTCCTTCGATTAAACAATGTTGTCTATTAGGGACTCAAAAATGCACCTTCTCTATATTAGCACTTGCCCTCTGGAACAAGGTTGCCCCAAGACCCAGATGGCCCTCACTCTGCTGTTATTTAGAATTTCTAAAATAATTTGAAAAGGAACACATGACTTAATACATTTGCTGTAAAAACATGTAGTGTATGCCTTGCAGACTTCAGGAGGGGAAAAACCCAGACTAAAAGAAATGTTTCTAAATACCAAATAATACATTGTTTTAAACTTAGGAATTGTTACTCTTTTATATCATAAATCAATTCAGCATGGGACCTATTAATGATTTAAAAGCATCTTGGGAGATGATACTCATCTTCTGCTTTCAATCCCACTAGCAAACATGAAAGAAAGCATAGCTGCTCATTCTTGAGTGAGCTTTACCGGAGAGTCAAAGGAAAGTGAATGGCAAGAAAGAAAAGCAATGCAGATAGAAGGATTCACTTATGTTTGCAAGGCCAATGAAACTCGGTAGAACCTTATGTGATGAATCTGCTTTACTTCTTGTTTACTCCAACCGCTTCTGTGAACAACTGCTTGCCCAGCTAGCATGTCAGGACACTCCTTCTAATCCCTATTAATTTAAGCAATGCTGTGCTGCCGCTTGTCCCAAACTCTTTATTATTTATCAGGTTTGTTTATTTGTAGCTAACAGGTAGTGCTCAGCATGGGCCCCCAGGATAGGGACAGGGGCTGTTAATCATGCTGGCTCCCCTGCCATCCGCTATCCGTCAATTACTCCTGCTTCCTTTAATTAGTAATGAGAACTAATATCCCTGGCTCGTGCAACGACTGGAGCGGAACACCCCTCCAGGGGAAGGAGAGAGTCAGGGCCAGGCGAGGATTTGAAATAAATAAGGGAAATGGGGTTCCTCTTTCTCAAGCAGCCACTAAGCCTCAGGCTCCTGTCACTCCTGAAGAAACAAGCAACCCCCAAGGCCCTTATTTTATCACCCAATTGAGAGGACCTACTGCAAAAAGCAAGCGGGAATTATTTCACCAAGTACTATAGGCCATGCTCCACAGAGATGTCGATCATATATTCTTAGGCAGAGATGAGCAAGGAAAATTGGCAGACCAAGGTGCTTTCTGTTCATATAATCTGGCATTGTTCAGATAAACTGGGACTGTAACCCCCAGAATTTCCAGCCAGCACGGCCACAGAGTTACAGTCCTCCAAAATCCGAAGAGTGTCAGGTTGGGGGAGACTAATTAATATACAGAATGCTTTGAAAATAAACCTTTGGGAAAGGTTCATTCTAGTGAACAAATAATATTTAATCATACTTTTCAATCTTGGCTCACATCCATTTCTCTCTGTTCTGCCAGGAAGCCCATATTTAAAGCTGTAATTCAGCTTTTATTTTAGAAGCAGCTCTGCTACCTGGCTTTGAAGTTCTAGCTCTGAAATTCTGACCTAGATTTCTAGCCCCAAATTTTCAGAGGCTGGTAAAGAGCTATACTATCCATACAGCAATCTTATTTTTGCACACTTAAGGGCAAAAATATTTGGAACTAATAGTATGTTTAGTCTGGAAGCCAAAAATATCAGAGTCTAACAACCCAGAGTAAATATGGAGAATAACTTTTACAGCTCTAATTACTGTCAACATTTGTGAAGAACAAGAGTAATGATATAGTGTCCAGTTCTTCATCACAGAATGAAACTAACTGCAGCACACCCAAATCCATTTAATTTTCCTGTGACTTTTCAAACGTTAGTAAAGGGACAAAGTTGAGTAAAACAGCAATTAAACCTGTCTGATATAGGGAATCCTGTGTGGGAGTAGATTCACCCAATGGCTCAAGCACTGTAGGATACAAATTATGTGATTTATTGACTGGAGAAGTTTTTATACTGCAGCCTGTTAAAACAGTTCTATTTACGGCTAGGTCTTCATGCTATAAAAACCTAGAATATATGCTGAGCTTATGATGACTTTGCAAGTGGACATCTCATTAAACACATCTGTATGCTCTGCACTCAGGATCCATCCCAGGAGCTCCGATGGAATATTTTAATGCATTTAATAAATGAAATAGTTATCAAGCCTTCAGGCCTCTTGGTTTAACAGATCTGCAGGAGCACATGCAAAACTCTGCAAACCATGCAGCTATTATTACTGCACCTACAATCAAGTAAGTATTGCTTTGGTCATCCACACTAGAAAGTGGAACCAGTAATGGTTGTTAGTATATACTATTCAAAAAGGTGTTGAGCACTATGTACTCACAAGAGAAAAAAAATAGCCAGTATTTCAGACAAGAATGTGCCACCCTTACCTGAAGTTCTCAAACACTGAATATGGGAATCCTATTCTGAAAAGTAACAGTTTACCCGAAAGTTAAGAGGAGTTCTACACAAAGACAGGACTTAGTGTTCAAAAGATAATTTTAAAAAATGCCACCAGGATCTTGCCTTGGGCTATGACACACACACAAAATACTCACAATGTGTCTTTTGACAATTGAGGATGCTGTCAGACACCATTTGCATAATATCATATTTGAAGTTACATAAAATAAAGAGTGTTTTCCATCTAAAAGCCTAAGTGGCAGGTGCTACCAAGTATGGAAAAAAATGCTACCCTGTGATGTCATAAAGTCTGCATATCAAGAAGTTTGTTATTTTGGTAGCTCAGGCTCCACCCAAAATTTAAAAAGAGCTGTTTTCTATTTTATATTACAATTCAACAAATGTAGCCTATTATTCTATTTTTAAATAGCATTTTGTATTTATACAAATTGGGGTTAAAGTTTATAATCACACAGTGAAGGTGAATTGATCAACTTTAGGTTATCCAATTATTTTGCAAAATTAGGATCAGTTTTCTAATTCTTTTCATGCATGCTAAAAGCTCTGAGATGGAGGCAGATACTGTTCTGAAAAGATCAAGTAAATAGAAATCTGGAAGAAAACTTAAGAGAGCATAGAACAGAAGAGGTCAGAAGTGTGCAGCCCAGCCAAGGTTTTGCTTGAATTGGCTTAGACGCAGCAAGGCTTACACTAAATCTATTCTCTGTGATTCCTCTCTAGCCGGGATTTCACAAAACTAAATACAGCCGGAAAAATGCCATGAATGCAAATATTTTGATTTTGTCAGGCTTATGGACAAATACTAGCCACCCAGTAGAAAACAATATCTGATAAAAAGATGCAGTGGAGTCTAAGTTGCTTCAGCCAGTTCTCCGAGTTGTAAAAAAGGCTGCAATCGGCAACATACAGTATTAGAAATGCACGTTTTGCTGGGAACCTCAAATGTAATCTGGTGTTACTGATATTCTCAGTACTGATACTAAGGGTAGTTTTAAAGCCTCAAAGTACTTTTCTCAGTACTCAACAAATGCTGAGCTGAGGAGCTACAACATCTCACTGGGTCTAGATGACAAATAATCAGCAATGAGCATGAACTCATGAACTGTTTCTGAGGTAAACATCCACCTCACTCAAGAGACCTTTGTAAGCTTTTGCCATTCAGAAGCAATTTTCCAAGATGCAGCCCTTTAGTGCAGTCACCCAATTCTAATTACATTAATTCTGATATTTTTTTTCCTCATGGCTTAAAAATGGCAGTTGGGGACCAAAAGCCATTTCTTACCAGTTGTCCTTAAGCCCTGTGCCTCCACATTTGAAATGACAAATGTCCCATCCCTCCCTCAGCTAAGCTATACATAATCATATACGTTTATTATCTGATTCTATTTAAATAAGAGAAAAAGAAGACAAAAGTTACTGGAAACCATCAATAGGAAATTTTTCTTCTGGAGCAACTTTTTTCCCAGTTGTCAGGCAGCTCCTTCCAAGGATTGCTCCTGTTGCTGATATATAGTGAGTAACACTCTCCATTCTCTGGTTACAGATAAAGGTTTTGTTGTTATTATTATTGTTGTTGTTTTTGTTGTTGTTACAGTATTATATTTTTATACCACCCTTTTTAATATATTTTGGTAAACTCAAGGCAGCAAAACGTAAGTTCAAGCAAGGAGAGGAAAAGCACTGAAGCAAAGAACAGGGAAAAAAAAATCTGGTTGGAGTTCTTAAGATAGCAAAACACAGTATAAATACAATTTTCAATTGAATCTATAGTACTTCTGAAGCCCATATTTTAGGGGATAACTGAATCTTTCTATACCATGCAGGAATCTGTTGTCTAGCCAGGACAGCCAATTTAGTCCCCCAAATTTTCTGGGTGGAAATATCATGAAAAGGAAGAAACAGAGTTGAAAGTTTTGTCACCAATTTTCTCCTAAATAGGCTGCATCTCTCAGAAGTAAAATTTTGAAGTGATTAGCTCACAATGTGAACTTAATCATTTGGGGTATTTTAAAAGCCCCATTAAATTAAATGGGCAAGATATTGAGGTTTAAGCAATGGCTGCGTCCAATGCACAGTAACTCCCAAGCTCATTACTGGCATTGCCAATTTTGCAATCAGAATTACAGATCCATGAGAAGCCGGTTATTTAATGCTCATTCACAGAACACAGCACAACAGAGCTTTTTTTTGGGGGGGGGGGAGAGATGAAATGGCTACAGAGAGACAACTGAGCAACAAAAAAGGCTGTTATGACATTTGCAGGTTAATAGAGATGAAGTGAACAAGGGTTTGCATGGAGCACTAGGGAGTTGTTACTAGATGTCAAACACAGTTCAGAGGTCCAATAGACAAATCCACAGCTCATGTGTACTTTTGGTCTTATTTTATATATCTCGCAGTATCACCTGTACCAGAGTGCTACAACTGCGTCTGCAAAGAGAGACTTGGTACATTTGTTAACACTTGAATGTTATATCATTTATTTCCATTTAATTTAATGGTACAGAATTGAGAACTATTTGATGTAGGAAAGGTTTAAGACTGTGTCCTAACTTCACATGAAGTTAGTGAAGCATTCCAGCTGGCTATTCCCATCTTCCCAATTCTGAAACTTTCTCAACACTGTATTGAAAATCCTATCTGACCATCATAAGATGCAACAAATAAACAAATATCAGCTTAAGTAAGGGGCTCTTAGAACAACTATATGTCAAAACACATTAATGTAAGCATATAAAAGCAAATTTAAATTGTGTTTTGACATATACAGTTGCAAGAAAAAGTATGTGAACCCCTTGGGATTACGTGGAGTTTTGCATGAATTGGTCATAAAATGTGCTCTGAACGTCATCTAAGTCACAATAATAGAAAAACACAGTCTGCTTAAAATAATACTACACAAACATTAGATGTTGCCATGGTTTAATTGAACATAACATGTAAACATTCACAGTGCAGGGAGGAAAAAGTACGTGAGCCCCTAGCCTAATGACTTCTCCAAGAGCTAATTGGAGCCAGGAGTGAGCCAACCTTGACTCCAATCAGTGTGATGATATTGGATGTGTTGCTGACAGCTGTCCTGCCCTTTAAAACCACAAAACTGGTTTGGGTTTACTGGTTTCAAGAAGCACTGTCTGCTGTGAACCATGCCTCGCAGAAAAGAGCTCTCA
>QLTV01002530.1:4874186-4902655 GCA_003457575.1 Thermophis baileyi | reverse complement strand
ATTCTTTCCAAGCAACTTACATGAATCCAGTGTCTTTTTCCCCACTTGGAACTGAACCCAGAAGGATATTCCTTACAACAAAAGAAAGCCAGAAGCCTCAACAGATCAAATGGCAAAGCAAAAAGGAAATCAGGAAAGGAAACTCCTATATGTTATTATTGACTTAAATCTTAGGGGAAAATAACCATCATCCATGTTTCTCCATAGCTCTGGAAATCTAAATATATCCTAAAACAATGGAACGATAGAGACCTTGTCCTAAATATATATTTTAGTGAGGATTTGGTAGAGAGGGCAGTGTTATAAATTTCAACTTTTAACCTATTTCCCAAAGAAAAAATAATCCATATTTTTAAACAGCAGCAAGAAAATTCATATGTGCAAGTCAAAAAATGTGAAATAGCCTATCTGTTTAGAGCAATTCTCACCAAACTATCAGAACCGTGCAGAAACGAGATATATTCATGTTAAGACAAAAAAACTGAAACAGTTTCATCAAATAACTTGCCACAGATAAATTCCATCTAGTTATGGAGAAGAGTTGTATGGCTGAATTCAACTTTGTTCAGTCTGCCTGGGCATCATTAAGATCCCCGATTGTTCCTTAAGGCTTAAGACTGCACAGCTACATTACTGGGCTAGGGTAGAGATTTGATCTGCACTACAGTTCTGCAAAAATGTTAAAATATATGGGCCTGGAAATGGTTAAAGCATGAACACGGATGGGGCTCGCCAGGTTTTAATAATAGTAACTCCTTTCTCTCATAGTTTTTATTCTTCCTGTCTTTGGCCTCCCCCCCCCCAAAAAAAATGACAGCTAAACTACTGACATTGGCTAGCAGCTTAGAACTTTCAAATCAAAAAGGGCCCTTGATTCTCCAGCACATAATTGTGCTGCCCTTTCACCCCCACCTTCAATCAGTGTCGTTTAACTATCTCGTTTAGCGTACGGGACCCACCCCTCTGCTAACTAGCAGCCATATTCTTCTCATTAGGACTAGGCTGTTCTTGCTTTACAGACAAGTAGAGACAAATCTAAAATTTCTCTCTCCCGCTTTTTATAGTAATGTTATTAAAAGTTACAATTAAAAAGATAAAACTAATACAAACTAAAAAAAAATAGAAAGTGTAGAAAAGAATAGAAATAGAAAAGAAAAAAATATAGTAAAGAGAAAGACAATATGAAGTGACTTCTCCTTTACCACAACCAGTATAAACAATTTTAGTAATTTATGACTGTCTCTTAAAATACAACCAATGATCTTCCCATATCCCCTCTCTTATCTATAAACAAATCCTTGAAGCCTTGTCATTCAATCCTGATCAGCAAAAGTCAATGAAGGGTTACCAGAATTTTTTAACCTTGATCAGATAAATGAACTTTAAATTCCTTCCTTCTATTTTTAACAATCTTTAGTCCCTTCAAATAATGTCCTACAGCTTGATCTATTTTCATTTTTATTTTGTTCCTCCTCACAAAATTCTTCAAAGCTTTAACACACTTTTTACAAAAGTCTCTTTTGTAAACCCAATGTAGGAAAATTACCTAGATCACTCTCTTGGTGTTATTTTATATCCTTTTTAATTACTGAGACATCAGCTGGTTTATTTTGTATGTCCAGTTTAGCATCTTTTCCCCATAGTATTCTGTAGCCTGTCATTTTTAAATCCACTTTCAGATCAGTCTCAATGTTGTCAGGAGAAACTTGTCTATCTCTTAAAATTGACTTCTGGGTTCATTGTTCAAAAATTTCTTTCAATATGTCCAATGTTATAATAGTTTAATTCATTCTGTATTAATAAGTCAAATTAAATGTTCTTCTCCTTTAGTTCCTTCTGGTTTCCAATAATGTTGAACCTTCAAAGTCTCACTCTATCATTTTTTTAACAGAAATCAAAACAAAGCATTTTCCTATGATTCTTATAATTAATTCCAAAATCTTATTTCAAATCCATGTGAATTCTTAGTCTGTTTGACTATTCAACTTTCCAAAATTAAACTTCTAATCACCATTTTATTGGGTTAAAAATTTACATCCTTATTTAAAACCTCTTTCACTATGGACTGAAGCAAACTCACCTGAAACTGCAAAACATATTGATCCAAAGGTTCTTAATAGCCAAAAAGCAGTTAAACAATTTCCAAAAGAGATTAGAAAAGGAAGTATGAGAACTGAGCGTACTTCTGCAGCTGCCAACTGCTGTTTCAGGAAGATGCTTATTCCCTCATGAGATAGCTATCTTGCAGTCTCCTCATGAGGAGCACTTATGGGAGAGGAATTACAAGAGCCATTCTACTTGCTGGCTTTTCATTCTGCCATCTTCAGTTTGCCATTTCTCCTCTAAAGTCCACAAACTTAAAATCTCTATCAGTGCAGTTATATATAGAAAGGGTTTGGGATGGAAATGGGGTGGACAATCATGTACTCCTAAAAAAATATCCCTCGTTGCTTGTACCTGATGCTTACAGCAAAACTTTGTTTACTTACTTTGTTCCCATAAAAGTAGGTATATAACAATACCAAGAGTCCCTTGGGAGTTGGGCGGCATACAAATTTAATAAATAATAATTTAATTTAATAATAAATAATATACACATAACCAAAATAATTGCTCTTATTTAGAACATCTTTTCCAAAGGTGAGTTAAACTTCCCCACAAAGTACTGGGCAATATTTATTCATTAGGAGTACATTTCTACTGGTTAAGACAAATTCTTGTTTTTCATATGAACAAACTGCCCGCCTGTAATTCTAGAAAAAGTAAGGAAGAAGAAAGGAAGGGCATTAAAGCTGCTAATTAATCACTTATAATCCTTTAAGGACTTATGGCTCAATTTGAAGCCAGAATCTCATCTGGTACTAATTGATTAGTGTACTATTCTCTATTCACAGTCAGTTTTGTTGATAAAACATGGGTATTCACGTATATGAGTCTCCAATTTTGCTTTATGAAAACTTTCAAAAGCAGGTTGTAATCCAGGAGTAGGCATTCAAAAGTGTCAGAAATGCATTAAAGAGGCTAGTAACAGAGTACAGTAAGAATACTTTTCCCATCTGTATTAAAAGCACACTATATGCAAACTGCATGTAATGGTTCCCACTTTGTCTAACATTGAGGACCAACAAATAGCAATCCCCCTCCCTCCCACCCACCCCCAAAAAACATGCCGCTTAAAAACCAGCTTCAGCACTGATACATACAGTATTCTTATGGATAGAAATGAAGATCCTAGACAATAAAGTAAAGCCAATTTAGTCAGTTATTGGTGATACGTTTAAAAAAAAAAGAATTATGTGGTGTCTATTTTTAAGAAAAGCAAATTTTAATCAAGTGTCTGTCTTATGAAGCATGGACTATGCCAGAAAATCAGTTCTTGGAACACTGTACACTACTGAAGACTGTTTTATGCATATAAGCAGCATCAAGCAATGAAAAGCATTAAATTACTCACTATTCAATGATATAAAGCTTGAGGTGAGAATTTCTCCATACTCTCCAATGTTTTAAGCGTTATGAAAGTATATATTTTCTATTTGTTCTTCCATTATACTTTTGCACTGCAAAAATCATCATATATTACCCACAACAAGTAATGAATATGTATGTAAAAATTTGTTTAGCAGATAAATAAAATAGTAATTTTCTCCACAATGTGCTGTCTAGGGCCCCATTTTACTAAATTTAGTCTCAATAAATTCCTTTATTTTCTCAAAAGGAAAACAACTCTGGATTTAAGTCAGCTTTCCCAAACAAGAACAATAGAGAGAAAAATAATTACAAACACACAAAAATCAATGTAATGCAAACTGAACATGGACATTTCCCTCTCAATATATATTTTTGTGTTATACAATTCCAAATGTGTGTACATATGCATGTGTGTGTGCATGTGCGCAACTGGTTACACTTACTCTTCAAGTGTAATAAACCTTGACACTTATTTTCCATAAATTTATCAAATCCTCTTTTAAAGCCATACAAGTCAGCGCCGATCACTATGTTAATTAAGGGCTATGCAAAGATGTCCCTTTTTTGTCTCCTCTAAATCTCCTCCCATTCAGCTTTATTGGATGCTTCTTGGCCCTCATATTCTGAGAGATAGAGTACGCTTTTCTCTGCCCAATTTCTAGATGTCATGCTTGACTTTATAGATCCTGATCATATCTCCCTTGGTCACCTTTTTTCCTGAACTGAAAAGTATGAATATTCCAATATTTTATTGTAAGGAAGGTATCTGCCCCCTTCCCCCATTAATTTGGTTGCCCCTTTCTGTACTTTTTCCAGCTCTATTATATTTTATCTTTTTTCAAACATGGCACCCAGATATTCCACAGTTTTGCATAAGGGCCTAGAATACAGAAAGTTTTATTTCCTATTGATCTCTAGCATGGAATTCATCCTTTTCATAGCTGCCACATGCAGGGTCAACATCTTTATTTAGCTATCCAATACAACCCTTTTTCCTGGTTAACTGTAGACAGCCCAGATCCCATCAAGCTATATATGGAATCATATATTTTTCAAGTTCCTTACTGTTATTTATTCAACTTGAACATTATTCACTATTTAATTGACTGGTTGTGATTGTAATGGACATTAGAGTAAGAGGGACACAGAGATGATACTCCTTGTAACCTGTTTCTTCAATGCAATTATAGCATGCTGGTAATATCTGACCTAGTTTTTGGGGGATGACCTTGGCCATTGGCTTCATGTAGGAGTGGGGAAACTATCCAGGTCTCAGTATTGTAAACTGGATGAAGTGACAATTATTATCAGCAGACCTAGCATTTAACAATGAGTTAAATGCCAGGGGCTTAAAGGATCCAGTTACCTAGTTTTTTGAGTTGAAGATGGTAAGTCAGAAATAGGAATTTGCAACAAACCCTTTTTTCCTCTTTCCTAATAGCATCGTGATTTCATTAAATATTTTTAATACTAGCAGTATAATGTAAGAGAATCATAAAAGTCAGCCCAAACAATTCTCCAAAGTAAGATATACACAGACATTATATGTAGCAAAATTAAGGTGGACTTACTCCAAGTCTGTTTCTCACATTTCCCCCTTCCACTGGCCTAAAGAATCTTTTTTGTAGGCCTGGCTTCTCCATGTTCCCAAGGTCTGTTAGACATTCCATCAAATTAATTAAGTAGGTTAGTTAAATGGATTACTCTTGCTTTTCAACTACACAGTAGGTGAGAACCCCAGATAAAAAGCAAGAAAGATGTCGTGTGCTTCTAGGTAAAAATTTGCTGCCAAACTTTTACAAATACTTTAAAATGACCATGAATAAATAGAGGTTGGGAATGCTTTTCTCTCTCTCTCCTGCTTTTGTTCAGGAATCCATAAAATTAGCTCCTTGTGATAAAGAAATAACACAACTGAGCTTAAAATCTGTCGTTTTAAAAAATAGCTTGTAAGAAAATCAAGATGCACAATGGCTATGCTCAGGCTATCAGATTTTACATGAATTTATTCAGGTCACTGAAATTTATCTGCTTTCATGTTTGTAAGTTGGAAAGTTGGGAAACTTTCTCAGACCAGCAAAAGAGTTCTGTGATATTTTAAAGCTTGTGTCACCTTTCAACAAAAGCTACTCCAATAAGAGACTCTACCTGACCCACCTTGTCAGTCTTTTGTTAGCATTTAGGGACTAGTGCAGTTGTGATCAGCTACTAAAAACACTCCAAGTTCATTATTTTACACAGACTACCTAGGACATAGGGCAGTGAGTCTTAAAGCCAATTAGCACAGCGCTTTGGTTTTAAGCAAGAAGGAACTGAGTTGAGGCTTCAAGAGAGAGAAGTCAGGAAGGAATATATCGGTCAGCACAACCCTGAACAGAGACTTTGTTAGATCTTAATGACAGCGGGGAAAAACTGATTGACTCAGGTCAAACCCTCTTGTTGCCAAGTTTGGTTTCTGCTGTGGAATGTTACCAATGATTGAAAACTCCAGAGAGCTTCACAAACAGGCAGAACTATTCTGATTCTCCAAGAAAACAAGAATCCCATAGAGAGGATGAAGCGGCTCCTGTCACATAAGGTTCTTCTAGTCCTTGAATACGCATATGGGCAGCACATACTAGGAATTTCACCCAGAGATTATGGTAGCAAAGGTCATATGGAGAAAACAGAAGCAAGCAAACAGATGAAGAGAGTATAAATGAGTTTAAAAGATTAAAAGAAAAGCTTAGTTTGACCATGTGTGCATATAACAGCTTCATGTTTTTAATCTAGCATAACTTTGTTCTGAGCATAAACAGCGGTCAATATCAGAGGGCTCCCTTTAAAAATAAGACAATAATAAGCTCTGTATACATTCTGAAGAACTTTACAAATACTTTATTTTTACAAATTTCATAAATGATACATATAAATTACTACGCATATTTCAATAATTCATAAATTGCCATTTTTTTTAAATTATGCATGTAGTTCAACGTTTCAACCTCTCAATCTTTAATTGGTAATTTTGTTCATGAGCCTAACAGAACATCTTTTTTTTTAAATAATCAATTAATGGGGTGTTGCTCAATAGTTTTTTGCTAACTTAATTCTTGTTTATGTCGACATATGACTTACCATACACAGGATCTTTAGAAAAGTGATTTTTAATCTATAAAAATATAGTTACAGGAATTATTAAGTATAAATAATAACTTGCAACTTCTTTGGTATTATAGTAACTTCTTTCCCCATTTTTCTTAACTAAATTGCAGCACCATCAAGAGATAAGCAGATTTGTTTATTATCTTTTCATAATCCTGTAACAGCCTTGTAACTTCCCATATATATGAGGAACTGAGGTGGCATCAGTAGGTTGTCCCAAGGTTATCAAGCTAATTCATCTAAGCATGTTCTAATTTAATGACATTTTTCTGATTCTGAATACTACACTGCCTCTTATAAGAACTGGAACTGAAAGGCAAAGGAAAGCATAACAAAGGTACATCATTTAGGATACATTAAAATTCCAAAGATGCATTTGAAAAGTATGTGTAATCCTGAAGAAAGAAGGCTATATTTCGGAGCCTGGGTTTTCAACTTTTCCTTTATTCGTTCCACAGCAGAGAGAATAAAGGGAGATAGGAATAACCAATGCTTCTCTGGGCCTCAAATCCTTGAACAAAATTGGATGGAAATCTCACAGTATACATATTGACATGAACACTGCTAAATACCTAAAGA
Source organism: Thermophis baileyi (assembly GCA_003457575.1). Classification (NCBI taxonomy): domain Eukaryota; kingdom Metazoa; phylum Chordata; class Lepidosauria; order Squamata; family Dipsadidae; genus Thermophis; species Thermophis baileyi. Next base: position 4,895,461 of record QLTV01002530.1, on the reverse strand, counting down.
GGTAAAACATCACAATACAGAGATAGGATAATGTAATTCATTTTCAACAGGTTACGTTTTAACGTTAAAATCTAGAATACTTTGATGACTGTTCATCCTTTGGTAATTTCTAATACTAACTTCAAACAGAAGAGAACCTATACCCATGTAGCACAGTGAACTATTTAACAGCCCACTATGACAATAGGTGCTCATTAGGCAATTCATGAGAGAAGAGGGCTCAAAAGAGCACATTTTTGCAAGCACACTCCAGATAGCAAGAAACAGCTTACTATTACCATCACCACTACCAGCCCCAAAGGAAAGAAACTCATTTTTCTCCAACCCAGCCTTTTTTTCCTAGAGAAAAAAGAAGGAGCGAAAGTATGAAGTTAAAGAGAATTGTCTGGCTACTCAAAGCCTTTAACAACTATTTTTAATATCAGGTTGAGGAGCAGGATTTTGAAATAAAGCAGCCAGTTCCTTTTTGATGCAGAAAGTACAGATCTTGAAACAAGGTCTAGTCCCTCCTCCTCCACTAACTAACAGCCATATTTTTCTCATTAAAAGACAATCTGACTGTATTTTCAGACTTCTTAATAAGGCGATCACCATAATTTGAGGTTTCTATTATCTCTTTTCTTATTTTAGTTGGAATCAGGAAGCAGAATGTTCTTTCGGGGCTGATGGGAGGGGGGCCAAGTCACTTCTATTTTCTTCTTCTCTACTCAAAACTGCTGCCAGTAGTAATGATGACTTATAAATATTGATTAAACAAGACTACAGTGGTGATGGTGGAATGGTGATTGTTTTTGCTGTTTTTTGTTTTTGTTTTTTGCTAAAAGCAGATAATAAAGAATAAAATAGAAGCTAAATCAAAATGAAGTTTATGTAACTCCCATCTAGAGTTTGGTTCTTAGGCATCCTGGAGACAAATTAATTTCATGCATTCTCATTTTCTGTCACCCCTGCTCTCCCAACACTATCCAAATGCAACAATAGTCAGACCTTCAAAACACCTCCTATTTGGTTCCCTCTCTGCTCACCCAGCATCCTTACTTCTCTGAACCAGCTTTGCCAGATGGATGCAATTTGCATAATATCACCAGCAGAGGCTGCAGGATCAACAGGGGTCAGGCTCTGACATCTCCAGCACAGTCTATCTCCGAGTGCTAATTTGGACTGCATTGATCTCTCTTTCTGATTTCTTTGTCATTTACCTCTGCAGAGGTTTGACAGCAGATATGGAGACAGACAAGGTTGGAGGGGGGTGGGTCGGGGGAGGCAGGGAAAGAAACAAAGATTGTAGTTACAGATGTCTTTAAGGAAGAAAAAAGATTAAGCCAAGGACTCTGCTGAGGGTCATAGCTCAGAGGCATCCTAATTACCTTGTTCTTAGAGATTCTTGTACAGACTTAGAGGGGGGTCCTGTCACGGAACTCATAGAAAGGGAAAGTTATTAAATTGAAATTGTGTGCTTTCTGTTGGCCACCATCTCCCCCCTCCTTTCCCCCCTCCCCCAATAGTTTCTTGCTGAAGGTTGCTAGAGAGTTAGTGTTCTTTAGCAGCCCATCTTTGTCCATATTCTCTCTAGAGACAAAAACAAGGCCATTCCATAACAGAGGTGCCCAAAGTCTGGTTAGGAGGAATTACAAAGTTTGCATATCCCAAAGGTACTTTTTCAAAAGGCAATTGGACTTTCTTGTTTTTCCTTGAAGACGTTTCGCTTCTCATCCAAGAAGCTTCTTCAGTTGTTCTTCTTCTTCAGAACTGAAGAAGCTTCTTGGATGAGAAGAGAAACGTCTTCAAGGAAAAACAAGGAAGTCCATTTGCCTTTTGAAAAAGCACCTTTGGGACATGACCTGGATGACTGAGGATCCCCATAGACAAAGTTTGCATAGCCAACTTCTTGTAGGAAAATACTTGTGAAAACTTTACTTCTTTGTGTGTTTCTCTGAATGTGGTGATGCTGTTTCCCAAGAACAATCCTCTATATCCACTATGGCTCTGCCCTTTTAGAATGTTCTCACCTTCACTAAGTACAGCAATATGTGTTTGGGCATGTGCATATTCAATTAAAAAAACTATTATTAATCCAGGGGTACCGTTCTCCTAATATCAGTCAGAAGATATGATTTACAGCAATCTGTGTATGTTTGGGTGAGGCTGTTTCATATTCACATCAAAACCATTTATCAGTTTTAGGCTTTTTAAAAAATTAGCCTAACAGATTAACTAACTGCATTTCCCAGGGAAAGGCTGAGGATGAAAACACAGTTTTCCTCAAAATAAATATTTTAGAATAGGCAGAAATATAATATAAAAAGTAGATGCATAATGCCAAGGAAGAGAGCACCAAGGCTTACTCAAATAGCATCATAATTAAAACATCTGAAATTTAAGAGGAAAATTTCAGCTACTGTGAATATCGTTTCACTATAGCTCCGTATTATTACCATATATATGTCTTTGAATCTGAAATCATATGATTCATCTCAAACCCTATACCTAACGATGGCTCCCCTGTTCATCCCATCCCATCCCATCCCATCCCTTTAGCATTAAAGAAGTGAGCTACACCGAAGGTAGCACGAAGGCAGTTCATGGCCGCATTGATACTCCTAGTATTTTGCAAAGACTCCCTACAGTAAGGAATAATCTGCAATGCCTAAACACAACTTTTTTGATTCCATCCTCTCTACCTTAGCTACAATATTATTAGGCCTATTGACCTTGCTGTGTAGGTAGCAAACTACAACAAAGGCAAGCAGTCAACACAAATACCCAAACAAACTGCCTGCCTCTTCATCCCATTTGTTTGCTAACTATAGGAAAAGAGTTGAAGGACCTTCTCCATTGTAACATGCACAGGAATGGAACAGCAGTGATAAGAACATACCCCCTGCTGCCGCCAGGAAAAAAGAAGCACTGAATCTCTGCTCAAAAGGGCTGAACATTGGCAAGAGTGTTCTGTCACTTTTGCGCACAGTAATCCACTGTGCCACTGAGTCCCATCAGAGGGATTTTGAAAACTTAAATGATTGAAAGCACAAGAGCACCAGCTCAAGGTTCCTAGCCAGCCCAGACATCCTAATTAGCTTTACACACACTCCCACTCAGAGGGAAGAGAGCACATACAGAAAAAGGACTGTCACACTGCTTTTCTCTCTTTCTAAAAGCGTGGCGGTGCTTACCAGCTTTCCCACTGTGACACCTCTCATGGTAGTTAATTAGAATCATGTCACTGATTGGACCCTGACAGACATTCGGCCTGTATCTTGCCACAACCCACACCCCTCCCAGGCTAACATTAGTTGTGCAAAGCACCTCTCTGCTTCCAAAAGCTTTTTATAGTGTCCTGGACAGAAACTCCTCCTTGCCAGAAATGTAGGCCATATTGCCTCCCTCACAGAACATCCGCTCCACCTGTTTTGAGCTGCCTGACCTTTAGCAGCACTAATTCAAAATGACACTGCTCATTTAATGACATTTCTCTTGATTTTTGTTTTAGTCTCTTTTAATTATTTAACTCTGGAGCCTTTGGCCCTTTTCTTTCAACTGTAAGAGAGTTTGCCCCCTTTTCACAAAGCTGGTTTAGGACAGCACCTCAGCTCTGTCCATTCTTGTCATTATCACATGAGCACAAAGGGCATTCACAGCAAATCAAAAAGAAGATGGGACATTAATCAAAGATGTTCCTTAATATGCAAAATATCAAATAGAGAAATTGCAAAGTAGTTACAGACATCTGTAGTAGTGATTTAGAAGGAGCCGTCTTGACAACTTCCTTTGTTCTGTAATCCAGCATTACACAGTAGCAAGGCCTCTTTTGGCCACAGACTGCAGTTCATCATTATTTTACAGTTGCCTGACAAGCAGTTTACCACCCCCCCCCCCCCCCGAAACTGGAGACATGAATTTGGCCATGATATTTTAGGTTATGGAGAATTCTGAAGGGGTCTATTCTTAGGGAGTAGAATAATCCCATTCTTCACCCAGGATCTTCATACCACCGTAGATCCCATGGTTAACCAAGGCCTCCCTTCTGGAACCATATAACACAGGAGGGGGAAAAAATATTGGGAAAAATTACATGAATGCCCAGAGACATGAGAGAACAACCATATTCAGCCTGTAATCCTATAACCACTAAATGTAATTCAGCTGTGAGATTTCCTGTCAAAGCAACCTACATGCAGGGCAAGGATAACGGGAAGAAGCTGAACAACTTTAATCACTGTATATTTGTTAATGCTTGAAGCCCTCCCAAACCAGTGAGACTTTTCAACCTAAAATGTAGAGCTTGACTGAATCCCTTCCTAGACAGATTATCCTAAACTGACCACTGTTATATAAACAATATCCTGATGTTTCCGTGAGACACTCTCTCGGAGAAATGTTTGGACAAGTAATATTTTGATTTAGCCTCCCAAATTCCTTTACACTTAGAGCTGTCAAGAACACAGTGACTTGGGTCACGAAGGGAGCTGAAGACTAGTTGTCATGATCAGTGATTCTTAAAGTGGAGGTAATTACCCCCAAGGGGATAATTTGGGAGTATCCAGGGGGTAATGGAACAATTTATAATTGCGTGTTTGAGGGTTGAGGATCCAGTCTGGGACTGCTGCTGCTGAGATTCTTGTGTAAAAAGGGCGTTGGTCTTACCTGATATGCCTCTTCTCATGGGGTGGAGACAGCATCCAGGAATGGGTTGACCTCATTTACTCGCTGATTGGACTGAGTCTGTCAGAACTGTTAAGACACTCCTCTGTTGCTAGGGCTTCCCAGCTTTGGGCAAAGGCGAAGTGACAAACTCGACATGTCTCGTTGTATGGTGCATTGCTCACGGATCGATGACCAGGCGGTCTTCAGGGTGGGACTGGATGCTATCTCCACCCCATGAGAAGAGGTGTATCAGGTAAGACCAATGCCCTTTCTCCATGGTGGTGGATATAGCATCCAGGAATGGGACATACCAAAGCTGGCTTGTCCTTACGGGTGGGCCGCAGCTTGGTCCGAAGTCCCCCATTCCGTCATAAAGCTCTGCAGCACCCGTCGGCCAAACGCTGCCTCGGCCGAGGCAAAGCTGTCCAGTTTATAGTTCTTGATGAAGGGGGAGGGAGAGGACCAGGTAGACGCTGGACAGACCTCTTCTAGAGAGGCCTGCGTTGCCCACGCCGCAGTTGTAGCTGCACTCCTGGTGGAATGTGCAGTGATGCACCCAGGGGCCGGAATGGCCTGTAGCTCGTATGCTTTGGCTATGCACGCTGTTAGCCATCTACCTATCGTTGAAGAAGTTACCTTCCTGCCCAAAGATGTAGGTTGGAAGGATAGGAATAGAGACTCCGACTTCCTAAAGGCGGACGTCCTTTTTATATATATCTTGAGAGCCCTCCTGACGTCCAAGATGTGCCACTTCTTCTCCAGGGCGTGAGAAGGGGCCGGGCAGAAGTTCGGCAGGATTAGCTCCTGGGCCCTGTGGAACCATGTGCACACCTTGGGGACAAAGGAGGGGTCCAGTCTTAACACTACTCTGTTGGGGTGAAAAATACACAGGTCCTCCCTCACGGAGAGGGCCTGTAGTTCCGAAATCCTCCTGGCTGATGTAATTGCCACCTTAAGGGTAAGAAAACGCAGGGTGGCCGACCGCAATGGCTCAAAGGGTGATCCGGTGAGCACATTTAAAACCTTGGACAGGTCCCAGGTGGGGCACCTGTGCACCACCGGGGGTCTCAAGTTAGGGGCGCCCTTTAGGAATTGGCGCACTGTGGGATGCTGCGTCAAGGACTATAGTCTCCCACATGACAGCACCGAAGCTAGTGCTACCTGTCTCCTGATGGTGTTAGGTCAAGGGTGGGGAAAGATGGCTCTTTTATGACTTGTGGACTTCAACTCCCAGAATTCCTGAGCCAATCATGCTAGCTCAGGAATTCTGGGAGTTGAGTCCACAAGTCATAAAAGAGCCATCTTTCCCCACCCCTGTGTTAGGTGATAACCCCCTGTCCAATTCATCCTGGAGATACCCCAGGATTTGGGCCACTGTCACCTTTGTGGGGAAAAGACCCTTTTGAGTTTTAGAAACAGGTTTCTTATTATTTTGAGAGAGGGAGGGAGGGAGGGAGAGAGAGGGGGGGGAAGTAGTGTACTTCAAAACTTTATTCCCTGAATCAAAAAATTCAGTTCAAATACTGTATTTTTGGCTCTTTAAAAAGTGCTATTTATTTACACACCTCATAAAATTAACTGGACCATTTAAGATTATTTATTTTTTAAACTGATAACATATTAAAACATCAATTACATATACACCAAAATCAGTCAAGCAATGCTTCTCCAAAACAAATAGAGAATGAGGTGTTTGTAAGGATAAGAGGCTGCACCTTGGCAGTTCCCTATGGGGTTGGTGAGTGGACAGCTTGGTAGGAGTTAATTAGAATCTTGTCACTAAGTAAATGCACCCTGCCTGGACTCTGACAAATGCTCTACTCTGACACTGGGGGCCAGGAGACAATCCACATCAAGCTACTGCAGGATGACCCTTTTAACACCAAGAGTAAACTCACTGCACAGCAAGTTGAAGCTCATTAAAACTGTCTACTCTGTGAGCATCCCATTAACCTCCCTGTTAAAAACACACAATCCCTCTTCTTTTCTTGCAGGCCTAATTAATGCCCAGGATCTGGAACAATGTAACACCCTAACCTTCCTAGATTTCCAATAAGTAAATGAAAAAAGAAAGGGGGGAGACAGAAGGATACAGATGTATTACCTACATCTCACACCATATTGGTGGTTGACCCTTTCAAATAGGTAGGCTGTCTTAAGAGGCTTACCGTGAGCTAAGGGAGGTTGCCTGGGCTTAATCAGCAATATAATTAGACTGTCATTTGGCTACATATTTCCATGGGTTGACTTGATAGGCTTGTACATTCTATTTCTAAATTTGATTTGCAAACTGGAGATGATTGCTAGAGTATGCATGTACTGTGTGTACAGATAGTCCTCGACTTATGACCACAATTGAGCCCAAAATTTATGTTGCTAAGTAAGGCATTTGTTAAGTGAGTTTTGCCCCATTTTATGACCTTTCTTGCCACAGTTGTTGAGTGAATCATTGCAGTCGTTAAGTTAGTAACACAGTTATTAAGTGAATCTGGCTTTCCCACTGACTTTGATTTGTTAGAAGGTTGCAAAAGCTGATCACATGACCCCAAGACACTGCAACCGTCATAAATATGAACCAGTTGCCAAGCATCCGACTTTTGATCACGTGACCAAGGGAATGCTGCAATGGTCGTAAGTGTGGAAAACGGTCATAGGTCACTTTTTTCAGTGCTGTTGTAACTTTGAATAGTCATTAAATGAACTGTTGTGATTCGACATCTATCTGTGCACTGTATTTACCCTGGCAAGCTTTAAAAAACACCCTGCACGACACTCTTTCCCTTCCACCTATAAATAGTTCTGTAGTCAGTGATGGCTTCTGTCTTAAAAGTTTAAGCAATGTAGCCTAGCATATGAGTACTAATTTACAGATGGCTAGGGAGGAAAGGTTTTGAAAGATTTACAGAGGAAAAATGCAAAAAATAGGCATACTTTGAACCCTCCACCCACATTTCAGCATGGCTGAATAACCAGAATTCACAGTCATTGAGCATTGATGTCTAGAAGGGCCTAGCTGCCTCAGACTCTGCCCATTCTATAGAGAGGGATAGTCAAAAGAACATCTGCTACCATTCTGACTTGTACATAGTTGAGGTATTCAGGAATTCATTGGCTGTCACCACTGGCAACTATGACCACAGCTCTACTCTACAAATGTCTTTTTTTAGGAAAGGTAGGAGAAAAACTCTGTCATTTCAAGTCCTTTCCAGGAAATCACATAAAGCCAAAAGCCTGGAAAATTTAAGATGGCTTCCAAGAGAAAAGGTGCTGTTGAGATTTGTCAGAAATCTCATCTTTGAACCACTATGCAAGGAAAATGAACAGAACCCAAGGGACTCTTACTTTGCTAACTACCGGCAGCAGACATGGGGGGGGGGGAAGTGGGGGGGGGTTACCTGTGCCCATTTTTCAGTCACTCTCAGTGATATAAAGAAACTGCATCCAAAATATGCCGGTATGGTATCAGACAATCAACCATAATATTTATATCTCATTCAGAAAAAAAAATATTGCTGAAGAAAAAATAAGGAAAGTTAAAGCTGGCAATAAGAATCTCATCAAAAATCAACTGCATACAGATGTTCTGTAACATTTGGGAAACAAACTGTAGTAGTAGTACCCTGCAGACTGATGTGTAGAAATACTGCAAAAATAAGCTGTGAGTACTTTTGGAATGAGAGTTAAGCAAAACTGGGAAAATGTTACATGAATCACTAGTGAGTCCCCTTTTCTCATACTTAGCAAAAGATCTATGAAACGAATGGATCGTTAGAATGTTTCACTAATGTCCAGTATTTTTCATGTGATCAATATAGGAATTATTGGCCTTTCTAAAGGACTTGGTTTCCTTACGTTACAACACAACATATTCAGATTAGCTTTGTTGAGGAAATTTCAAGAATACATATGTAATCTTTGATTGACAAGTATTATTCAAAAATTGGGGGGATGGGCAATGTTCCCTGTAAGAGTAGAAAACACCGCGCGGCAGTTAGAAACTGGCGCTCTCTTTTCAAGTGCGCGGGCGCGCAGGCGCACAGCCTCTGCCATTAGAAAATGCCGCACGGAAGTTGGAAACTACCGCGCGGCGTTCTCTCGTTACGTGCGCGGCCACGCGGCCGCGCACCTTAGAGGGAACAATGGGGATGGGACAGACCAACACAACTTCAAAATTGGACAGTTCATCCCACCACAATTTTCTAGACAAAAACTATACCTGAAAATGACTTATATCAAAATATGAAAATCAAGTGAGGGTAGAGATTAGATATTTCCCCCTCTGAACTAAACTTCATGCACACACATGCACACTTTATTAGTTTCACTGTGCTTAGTGCTTTAGGTTTAACTGCTGACTAATCCCATCAAGCATAGTGGGTAATGATAAGGCTGATCAGCTTCCTTCTAAGTATCAATAAACACATATAAACACTGTGAAAGAATGAAGGGGAAGGAGTGATTTTTCCATAGGAGCCAGTAGTATACAGATATCCTCTTGCAAACTCAAAACAAATTATAGCAAAGATTGTTAAAGTCCTTCTCTCATCAAATAATATTTCAGGGTAACTGTGGTCCACAATCTGTTTTTCCTTGGCCACAATTCATCCTACCGATCTTTCTTTCTTTCTTTCTTTCTTTCTCTCTTTCTTTTCTCTCTCTTCTTTCTTTCTTTCTTTCTTTCTTTCTTTCTTTTTTTCTTTCTCTTTTTTTCTTTCTTTCTTTCTTTCTTCTTTCTCTCTCTCTCTCTCTCTCTTTCATAGTTTCATTCTTCCTTCCTTCTTTCCCTGCCTCCCTCACCAGCATGCTCAATTAGTCTTTAAAGCCAAACTTACACAAGTGTGCAAATCTAGAGTAATATCTATCCATCCAGTGGTGTCATGATTGTTATTACCTGTCCTTCATACACCACAACAAGTGTTCCACCCACAAGTTCCTAATTTGAAAAGCCAACTTCTTCTGAAGTGAGGCCATGGTATCTGCCTGCATCATATCAGACTGTTTGGCCTTCACTTACTACACTGAAATACCACAGTTATCCAAAGGTTGATGACCTTCAATTTAAAATGATTCTCTTCTATCAAAAAATAAGTTTCAGTAAAAAATATTCAACAATTTATAACACTTTCTAAGTAAATCTGATTGTCCCATTTTAATGTAAATTAAAATGTAAAATTAATTTTGCTTCCAGTAAATATAGTCCCTTTTTCATTAAAACACCATAAGCCAAAATCACATAACTCTATTAATAGCAAATAACATTGAAGGGACATTTAAACATTTTGGAAGCTAAACAGGAATATTTTTAAGTACATGAATGCAAAGGTGATCAAACAAGGGAGAGGGGGAGGGAAACAGGGAACAAAAAGGTAAAAAATTCCTAGTTCCAGAGAAGATATGCTCATTTTAAATCTATGCTGATTTTGTTTTTTTTTAAAAACCTGTTTAATGTTTTTGCACACTGGGTTGCATTGGGGGGGGCATGCACATCTTTCACAATAATACAGTATTAAAAGAGAAAATCCTTGTTTAAAGAAGAAAATCTGGTTTATAGGTTTAAGACTAATTGCTTAGCTCTCATCAGACACAAGGGAAACATTTAACCTCAGTGTGTTGCACCCATGGATAATATGCTGGTGTTTCATACCACAAACAACACCTTTAGGCTAAGTAAAATAAAGAAGCAAAATCCTTTACAAATAAAAGACAGTCAAGAAAATTGGAGAAAATAACCATCATTGTATTCAACTTTCCAGCAGGGAAAACAAGCTAATGACAGTCCGCTAGATGTACAAGTAATTAAAGACAGTGACAGATTGTATTGTAGAAATGTTTGTGGCTTTAGTGTGGTAAGAAAAGCCATTACAAACACTTCTAAAAAACATCTGAGAGGAGATAAATGGTTTGAAGGAGATCTGTAAAAAAGCTTCTATACAACGCCAGCCTACATGAATGGCTGAAATGAGCCTATACCCAAGCAAAGAAGCAGCATTTCAGTGGTACATTCCATCAACATGCAACCAGATCCATAGTTCAGAAGGAGATTGCTAATTAAAAGCTGGTGAGCTTTAAATAATTCATCTCCTTAACTCATATTGATTTGATAGTTTAGTGGTAAGGATCTTGAAACAATATTAAACTGTTTCCTCCAGGCCTGGGTGGTAGGTGACTTTTTTTTCCTGTTGCCCATGTGTAAATTTAGAGCTGAAAGAAACTGATAAAAGAGGAAGAAACACAACAGAGAGAACATACTTCGACAGGTGCAAATGAGGAAAAACTATCAATTAACGTATCTCAAATTTCCCGAAGACCACTAGGAGATAGTATGCATCTACTGCTAAATACATACCACAACACTATTTCCTGCACTGCTATCTTCTAGTAGATAGGACAAACATATCATATTCCAAGCTGCATTTGCTAGAGAAGTCTTTATAATTTTTTTCCATATAACTTAACATCCCCAGAAGTCTCTAACATCTCTCAGAAACATCAGCAGAAGAATAAAGAACTTGCTTACAACTGAGCAAGTATGAATGTGCTCAAACCTATCCTTTGAACAAAAATATAGATTAGAAAATAAGGGACCACATAAGGGGTAACCTGGCATGACATCAGGATCTCCATATCATAATGTCTAAACAGGGGAGAAAAAGAAACTAAATGCTCTTCTGAGATGTTAGCATTAAAATCTCAAATGCAGCACAGACTCAAATATTTTAGAGACTTATGAAGAAGTGATGGTTGGTACAAAAATGAAGGACACTAAGTAGGGCATGTGTGATTGGCGGCTGTGCTTAAAATTACTATTAAAAAAAAAAACCTTCCCGTTCATAAAACAACTCTATCCTTCTGGATTTAGCTTCTTGCCTCTTCTTTGATTGCCCACATCAAAGATGGGATCCAAAATAGGAGACCCACACAGGAAACTGGATTTCATTAGCTGACAGCCACATATGTTGGGAATTACATCAGAGCAAACACATGGTATTCTTCCAATCGTAATACACAAAGAGGGACTGAGCGGGAATATAGGAGGGGGGGGGGAAAGGACTTGTTCTTACCTATCCCACTGTGAGGCCTTCCTATGTGCTGTAGATTCAGTCCTTTGTTCATATCTAACAGCCCATTCTTTGGCCAGCTCCCCATGGCAAAGCTGTATGCCTGGAAAAGAACGAAGATGCTTTAACACGATAGTACAGCAAGACATTGACTCAATACCATCAAAATACTTGATTCAGCCATTCTTCAGCATTATGAAGTCCAAATATTTGGGTCACTTTTTTGGAAGTCTACATCTCTCTTTTCAGTATTTTATTTTGAGTAGTCTCATTCTGATATTACTCTTCTATTAAATACAAATTCACATTCTCAATATTCTTTTGAGTGACAAAGTTGAGTTGGTGCAAAGGCTTTAAAATTCTAGTGGATAGCGTTGCTAGGTGCTTTTCCCCCAGATTCCACCATGAAAAATGACATGTTCTGTTCTCCACTACAGCAAAATCATGAACATTTATTATTTGCACTAATAGGTAAAAGTTTACATTATTTGTGCTGTTTGCCAACGTCAATGTTGTCCCAGTATCCTATTTAAAATAGTGTTTCCTACACACAAGAACTTTCCATGCTATACACACAAATAAATACAATAATCTATGAGGCAGAATAATCTAAATAATCTATTTAGATTATTTAATAATCTAAATAATCTATTTATCCAGACTGAGTTGTCCTCTTAGAATTCTAAAATCTTGATCACACACTTCTGACTTCTTAGTTTTTTCTTTATTCAAGCAAACTCTGGATAGAATTTCCCATGCTTCCAACCTTCTATTTTTCCTTCAGAAGTAGAAGAGTCTTTACCTTATTTACAAATGTGAATTTTTTAACAAACTAAAATACAAGTGTGTTCCTATCTTAAAATTTATAAGTGAAGTAACTTTTAGCAGCAATCACCTAGCCAGGAAAAAGTAACATTTTACTGTTTTCTACAAGTAGCAATAAGTTTTTGGCTCCTGTAGCCATTATTTTCAGATCCATGTCTGACTCTAGTTCCCAAAGATAAACCCACATACCAAACAATGTGACTGTTATGCTTCTAATAATTTCATCCCTCTGCATGCTTACTCAGAGATATATTTTTTTCACAAGCCTCATATTATGCCTTTTTATTCAGAAGAAAGCACAGATTGCTTGCAAATTCCACCTCAGTGTTTATATACTCAGAACCAAGGTAATCAGCTTTAAGATCCTGACTGCATGGAGGAGTGATCCATTAAAAATTAATCTTTCAGACCCATATTTTTCTGATTCAGCAATTTAGAAATACAAGCTCTATTGTACAAACAGTAAACTAAGACAAACAATTTCAAGATCCTGAATATAAAATGGGAAAGAGTATACATGGCAGCATCTATTCATATGGATCCACATGCAAATTCAGAAAAATGAATTTGTAGAGAAATACATATACACACACACACACACACACACACACACACACACACACACACACACACACTTAATTTCTCTCTCTCTTTTTTCCCCTCCACTCTGATATTTCTTATTAGGAAATTATTTAATTTAAAAAGTACCTCCTGGGAAGGAAGTTCACTCTCCATATCTGCTGACACTGTTCATTTAAAATATGAGGACAACCATATAGCAATGTTTTTGCTAAGGCTGTAGATTTATTTCATCAATTTAAAAATGCTACTATATTTCTAGTTAGCTCTGTGAGCTGATTGCCGTAAAACTACAAGGGGGAGAAGTCTGTGCCAGGGCCCTACTTCATTACCTATCCCAAAAAGCTGCTCTCAGCTTCCACACTCAGTGTGTAATTCATAAAATAAGGTCAGAAGCCTCTCTAAATAAATGGGCAGTAGTGCTGTGCTGCTACCACTAATAAGAACAATCACTTTAAATGGCCAGTTGGGGGTCTAGGAGGGACAAAACAGCACTTCACTATACCTGATCTTGCCAAAAGGACTTGCTGCCACACACACACACACACACACACACACACACTTATCCATTGTGCTATTTCTTTTTGGGGAACCAACATTATGCAAAGCAAAGAAAAAAGTAAAAAATAGTAGAGGGAGGGATTTATAATTTATTAAATACCCAAGGAGACATCATTTATACTTGTCTCAGTTCCATGTATTGTTTAGACCATTTGTTTGTTTGTTTGTTGATTTATTTATTTATTTCTCAAGGCAGTGAACATACCTAATACTTCTTCCTCTTATTCCACAACAACAACCCTGTGAGGTGAGTTGGGCTGAGACAGAATGAATGGCCAACAGTCACACAGGAAGCTTTCATGCCAAAGGCGGGACTAGAACTCACAGTCTCCCGGTTTCTAGCATGGTGTCTTAATCACGAAACCAAACTTGTTCCTTCGTATGCATTACTTCCTCTAAATTATTGATACCCCATTCAGCAAGCAACCCCCAATTCCAGATTTATGCAAAATAATAGTTCAATCTTACTCAGTTTATCATATGCTGTTTTCAAAACCAATAAATTACATTCATGGACTTCTTAATGTCCTGATGAAGAATCTAAACATTTGGTCTGCATCTGCCTTACATAAACCCGCACTGACTTTCCCAAATTTTGCTCATTGTCATATTTCTTATCCTTTTAGCAATAGCAATAGCACTTAGACTTATATACCGCTTCACAGTGCTTTGCAGCCCTCTCTAAGCGTTTTTACAGAGTCAGCCTACTGCCCCCAACAATCTGGGTCCTCATTTTATCCACCTCGGAAGGATGGAAGGCTGAGTCAACCTTGAGCCTGGTGAGATTCGATCTGCCAAATTGCTGGCAGTCGGTGATCAGCAGAAGTAGCCTGCAGTACTGCACTCTAACCACTGCGCCACTACGGCTCTTAGATACGTTTAGTTCTCCTAAACATTTTCCCAGACCCATTTGTCAAACAAATCTGTTTGTAGTTCTAGCATTCACTCTTGCCATCTTTCCTTTTTGCACAGTTAATCCATAAGCAAACCATATCAATATTTAACATTTCTCTACTTACATCATTGTACCTATGATTTACCATTTTTCAACATTCACAGAGCATTTATGTTGTTATTCAATTAAGTTTCCAGGTAATTTGCACACATAAAATACAACAAAAGCCACAAAACATAAAACACAGAAACACACTACCAAACCTAGGCCACCAAGAAAAATGCCAACCCAAAACAGCAAACTAATATCACTACTAAAATTCATAAAGTTGCCTGAAAAAGATAATTTTAATGGTTTTTAAAATGACCAAAAGTGAAGAGGACAGATGACCCTCTAGGGATAGGGCATTCCATCTATTAGGAGCTTTCCTTTAGTTTATATCCATCCAACCTCTCATGGGGCATGGACTCTAAGCATGGACCTCTCTCAATGATTTCAAAAGATGGGCAGAAACTATCTGGAGAATAGTTCTTATCATTGCTTCAAACATCTCTTCAGTTACTTTATTTCAGTAAGAATCATTTTTCAACTGGGATCAGCAACTAGGAAGAGGCCAGCACCCAAATAATCTTTCTATTCCAGAAATCAATCAGGTATAAGATGAAGCTATCTAAAAGATCCCTCAGAAAACCTTCTGATCTATCATGGCAAATACTCATTCTTGTAGAGTCCAAGTTGCCAGCCATTCACAGCATGAACAAACATGATTCAGTGATAGTAATCAACTGATAGCCATTCTCAAGTGTGCTTCTAGATACAACATGTGATTCACCTTGAGAGCTGAAATCACTTGGGACACAAACTGCAATAATTATCATTTGACAGCATTATTTCTTCTCCATCATAAAGTATGAGACAAGATATGCCACTGTGTGATACTAAAGATATAAGGTTTTGCGGTGCTTAAAAGCTAAGCTGCAGTACCACTGTTCTTATTTTAAGTCATATAAATATAGAGGGGACAATAAATCATCAGGTCCCCCCCACATGTCAGATACTCCAGAAACATGTTGAAAAGTGATTTTTACAAAGTTGGTATAACTTTCCATATCTACTTAACCACAACTTGGTTAAGTTAATAACTAAGATTTCTGTATGGAAGTTGTTCAGTGAAAGAGTACCAAGCAAGAATTTGCTATAAGCATTATGTCAAATGAGTCCGTGAAAACTGCAGTTATGCTTCTGAAGCATATAGAATTATTCTATTTCAAATTTTTCTCATCAGTACTCCCCCACAATTTTGTTGAAATAGAGTTTCCATTATACCTAGCTATCATAGCCAACTGTCAAGCTGGTTAGGGTTTATGGATACTGCAATGCAACACCTGTGGAAGATACCAGGTGGATAACATTGTGTTAAACAAGTAGAAGAGAAAACCTTGGTGAAGACATCAGCAAATTTTGTGCCTCACTAATCTTTCAGAATTCTTTCGCTATCTTAAGAAATATATGGCTTGGATATGTCATCTAGCAGTCATCAGAAATTGGAAGCAGAAAGAATGTACTGAGCAGTTAAATTAGTCAAATGTGCAAATAATTCTGCAATTATTTAGGATAGTAAAATTTAAATATGACTGCAAATACTTCTACCAAGATGATGTTCAAAGGGGTAGGCAGCAAACAAAATAGCAAATAATATAGAGAGGGTGCTCTAGTACCTTAAAGGCTAACAGTATTTTACCTCAACCATGATAAACTAACAACAAGTGTGTATTGCAATAGCTGCAAGAAATCCCATTTGCCTGCAAGTAAGAACTGGTGAGTCCCAAAATAGACAAAGCAATAGAAAATGAAGATTGCTCTGGGACGTGAAACAAAATTGAAGCAGACAAGCACTTGCCACATAACACCCCAGACTTAACAATTGTCTATAAGAAATATATATATAAAAAAATCTGGATAGTGGAGGTTGGAGAGAACAGAATAGAAGACAAAGAACTGGAGAAAATTACAAAATACAAAGACCTGCAAAAATAGAAGTAGAATGACTGTGACAAAAGAAAGCAAAGATAGTATCCATAGTGAAAGGCATCTCGGGCGCAATCCCAAAAAATCTGGAGCACCACTTGAGCACCATTGGCATTGACAAAATCACCATCAGTCAATTGCAAAAGGCAGATTTATTTGGAACAATTCTGTGACAATATCTTACCACCACCAAACAACATCTGCCTAACCCAAGTCCCTGGGAAGGACACTATAGAGTATAGATGGATAAAAATGCCAAGTCCAGTCTAAACATCTGGCTGACTGTGCAACTAACCATAATAATGAAAACATACAGTACTGTTGATTTAAAATGTCTCAACATGTATACAATATTTGGGGTTTTTAGTTTAGAAAAAAGATCTTAGTAACAACTTATTAGAAATACTAATATTATGGGGGGAAAGATGGAGATGTTTGTCTTCTGATATTAGAAATCAGGGTGTCGTCCCCCCCATTAAACTGATCTACAGCAAAAAGAAAGAATAACGTATGGCATTTGGTGACACAGGATATAAGGGAGAGCACCGTTAGACAGCTGTTTTAAAATACACGTTTATCTAACCGAAGACAACATACCTAGGAAGATCAGATGCCAGAGGCAAATGATGGGTTGTTCCAGAGGTTTGGGGCCCTCTTGCTAGTGCTGGAATTTGCCTGACCTGGCAATTCTTTGCTCATGCATGATTTTCTCAACTAAATGACAGAGAAACTAAATGACTGAGAATAAAAGTTGTTGATCTGCAAATCCTAGTGCCCAATTTATGAACCCAGCTATCCTTAACCCGAAACCAGATGTTTAAATTTCTCTACTTAAACAAGAATAAATTCAGAATGGCTTGATTCATTTTAAAGAACACAACTTGAGGGCCATCAGCTCTGAGACATTAGAGCAGTGATGGCGAACCGTTTTTTGCTCGGATGCCAAAAGGGCGCGCGTGTGCGCGATAGCGCGAGCATGCCCACACCCATAATGCAATGCCCTCCACCACACGCATGCACGCCCGGAGGCGTTCCCGAAGCCTGGGGAGGGCGAAAAATGGCCCAACTGAAGCCTCCGGACGTCCGGTAGGCCCGTTGGGTCCATTTTTCGCCATCCACAGGCTCCGGAGGCTTTTCTGAAGCCTGGGGAGGGCGAAAACGGCCTCCCCCCCCCGCACTCTGGAAGGCCGAAAATCAGCTGCGCTGGAGCTGACATAGGGCAACGCCTCGTGTGCCCTCAGATATGGCTCCGCGTGCCACCTGTGGCACGCATGCCATAGGTTCGCCATCACGACATTAGAGTATACAAAAGGAACCCCCTTTTTCACCAGCACTTCATATTGCCACAACAGTAGCATATGTGGGAAGAACACACCAATCTCCATTCTGAACACATACAACACAAAATAGTTCATGGGAATTTTTTTTTTTTTTTAAAAGCATCCTTTACCAAGGAAAACGAGGGGATGTACCAAAGAAACAGAATTTACAATCCAATTGCTGCATGGTGCCACAGCTAAGAGACTTGGACAAATATCAACTGCAGTTCTACTGATTTGGAACCTTGCCTCATGCAAAGCCAGTGTACTTAAGGCCCCTCCCCACCTATCAGCATACTGTTGAGATGTCCCCAGAGTTCCATCTGGGATTTGGGAGAGTTAATTTATTGCCACATATGTAGCCATTTATGCTGCTTTGTTACTCCCGCCTTAGCAAAACACAGGGGCTCCACAGGTAATTAATAGACAACATTGCTAATCCTATTGGGAGATGATTAGCAATTAAAACTCCTAATTAAGTCTGTGCATAATTCACTGAAATTACATCCTTGTGTACACAATAGAGAGGTTTCTTCTGCCTTTGACAAATACACACTGATATCTTTATTACTCATTTAAATCACTGTAGGCTAGAATCTGGTTTATTGCTAACAAGGGAGACAGAACTTCTGGTTTTCTTCCTCTTGCGTTGAGCTGCCCTGATTTTGCCACCTCCAGCCAAGAAAGAAACCTGCTGATGGGGAGGAACAATTCTGGCACAATATCATCATGGAAAACCCACACTACTTTTTTTGAAATAGACACAGTGTTGTCCTCTCCAGGACTTGAGCTTGTATTTCCAAGATGCCAAGAAGAGAACTATATGCAAGTAACTTACCTAAAAAATGTTTAGGGAAGCCTCACTTGCAGGAGGGAAAGAATACCAGGTCAAAACATAGTCCGTTCCCAGAATTTTATAAGAAACAAGGTACCTTTGATGGCGATGGTATCGCAGTAGCTGATCATTATGTAAGGAGTGAAGCCTGACACATTAAAGATGCAAGATTATTTCAGGCGATATGTTTTGCCTTAATAAATTCAACTGACAGATATATCACCTATAAGTTATAATGTGTAAAGAACATGTTGGTATTCATTTGTGTTCATCCCACATATCATGTTGCTATGCTTTATTATTTTTCCCTAAAAGGAAACAATATCCCTGAAGAAGTTGTGCCACAAGAGCTTCACTCTCTTCACTCTCTTCACTCAGATCACAAGTCTATACCTGCGCTTTGCTAGACAAAGTGTCTGACAAGAACTAAATGGTATCATTTCCTCAAATCCTGCCCTCTTGTGGTGTGCAACCGATATATTACCCATTTATTCATCTGATGACATGGTGTTCCTATGAATCCGAAATCTAGTCTGCATGCGTAGAACCATGCCCTAATGAAGCAGAATGGACAGAGGCCTGCCTGTATATGCATCCCCACTTACCTATTATTAGATCTGAGAAACAAGCTCATTAAATGCTCCTGAAATTTTAATGAACAAAATTAGACAAGACCCAGCATGATTTTAGAGATTACCAGCATCTCTTTGGTTAGTTTATAGAGATTAAGTCCTGTTTCCTACAGCCCCTTAAATGGAACGGCTGGGGATCGGGCTCAGCTCTGGGTTTCTCATATATCTATAGCACATGAAATCCAAAAGAAGAAACAATGAGACACCCACAAAAAAAAGAAAGAAAGAAAAAGAAGAAAAAAACCAGTTGGGAAAGGAACGCCGTCCTATACATTCCTTAAAATCATCATCACATATTTAAAAGAGTTATGGGATCGCTTTCCAAAGTGCACAGAGGGATCCTTAAATCAGAACCAGCACCAGAAATGGGTTTTCCCTTTCCTTCCACTCTTCTTTGCTTATCAAGGTCATTGTAAATGACAGGCATACCTGACCAAACTTGTTAAAGAAGCAGCATGGAAGGTGGCCTGAGCACTGAAGGTCAAGTGTACCCTTATGCATATTCACAGCTGCCTGCAAGATCGATTGGGTTTTAATTGTTTTTCCTAGGGTTTTGGAAGGAAGTGCCAGGGGCATTGATCAGCCCTTGACGAAGCCACTTGCACTCAGGGCCTTGCACAGGCTGTCACTTTGGCGTAGGCAGACAGAAATCAAGGAGCTAAAAATGAGAGACAGAAAGCAAAACATGCCACCTGAAAAGGTGAAGCTGTCCCAGACTCCAGTTAAGAAAAGCAGGGAGGGAAAGCAGGAATTGCGCTCGGAGATGTGTGACCAGTGAATTGTATTTGAAAATAAAGTTTTTAATTAAAATGGGCAATTCTGAGTCGCCTGCTGGCAGTGGCCAAGCAATCAGGAGACAGGAGCATGGCTGTTTAATATTTAAACACAACGTTTAATCTTTAAAGAGGAAAGTTCTTCTTCTGACTGTTAAAGCCTCTATTAAAGCAGGAGAGAAATGGCTTCACAGTAGTTGCCACTGGGGTTTCCCAGACCATCCAAAGAGTAAGATAGATGAAAGACAGAATGCGGTCTATACATTCCCTAATACGAAATTTCAGACAACATGAGTAAAAAAAAAAGGGGGGGGTGTTGTAGTCTGTAATCAAAACAGGACACATGTAAGCAAACGTCTCAGTATCTTACCTTACATAATTTTATCTACTGCTACTAATAACAGATGTTCAGACCTACAGGTAAGTTCCCAACCTACGCCCAAAATTTCCCTTGCTAAGCAAGATTGATGTTAAGTGAGTTTTGCCCTATTTTATGACCTTTCTTGCCCCAGTTGTTAAGTGAATCACTGCAATAGTTAAATTAGTAACCCAGTTGTTAAGTGAATCTGCCTTCCCCATTGACTTTATCAGAAGGTCACAAAAGGTGATCAAATGACCTGGTACACTGCAACTGTGTTAGAGAATTTTGTTTCTCTATTGTAGAAAAATAAATCAGAAGCTCTCACAGTTGACTGCATTTGCTGAATCAAATAACTTCTTTATAATCATATCAAAATATTTACAATACCATACTTTCTTCTTTACAGCAACATATCATAATGAAGTCTTCACACAGAGAGATACAGAGACAGACCTGAGACATTTTGTTTCTCTATTGTAGAAAAATAAATCAGAAGCTCTCACAGTTGACTGCATTTGCTGAATCAAATAACTTCTTTATAATCATATCAAAATATTTACAATACCATACTTTCTTCTTTACAGCAACATATCATAATGAAGTCTTCACACAGAGAGATACAGAGACAGACCAGAGACTGGAAAACATGTCCAGCTTCTTGCTTAATTCTTTTTGCACAGACTCAGTAGCACTTTACTCACATTGGCTGACTGAGTTACCACATGACTCTTCCTGCTCATGAATATCCCAACAATATCACATCCA
>QLTV01002530.1:4829871-4868913 GCA_003457575.1 Thermophis baileyi | reverse complement strand
TGTACACGAAAGAATGAATGGGGCCACGTATCGTGAGATTTTGAGTGCAAACCTCCTTCCATCAGCAAGGGCATTGAAGATGAAACGTGGCTGGGTCTTTCAGCATGACAATGATCCCAAACACACCGCCCGGGCAACGAAGGAGTGGCTTCGTAAGAAGCATTTCAAGGTCCTGGAGTGGCCTAGCCAGTCTCCAGATCTCACCCCCATAGAAAACCCTTGGAGGGAGTTGAAAGTCCGTGTTGCCCAGTGACAGCCCCAAAACATCACTGCTCTAAAGGAGATCTGTATGGAGGAATGGGCCAACATACCAGCAACAGTGTGTGCCAACCTTGTGAAGACTTACAGAAAATGTTTGACCTCTGTCATTGCCAACAAAGTATTGAGATGAACTTTTGATATTGACCAAATACTTATTTTCCACCATAATTTGCAAATACATTCTTTCCAGATCAGGCAATGTGATTGTCTGGATTTGTTTTCTCATTTTGTCTCTCATAGTTGAGGTCTACCTATGATGTCAATTTCAGGCCTCTCTCATCTTTTTAAGTGGGAGAACTTGCACAATTGGTGGCTGACTAAATACTTTTTTGCCCCACTGTACATGCACATACTTTTGAATCACCTTTTTATCTCTTGGCCACTGTCTGGATTAGTCCCTGCTATTTTCTTGGCAAGATTTTTTTTTTTTTTTTGGAAGTGGCTTGCCATTGCCTCTTTCCTAAGATTGAGAGAGAGTGACCCAGCTGGTTTCATAACTATTGTGGGACTAGAACTCACTGTCTCCTGGTTTCTAGCCTGATGCCTTAACATATCTGATGATTACTAACCTGAAAAGCATTTAGGTTATGGAGATAAGGGAATGGAAAAGGCTTTAAACTTTCACAGTTTTATCACATCTAGTGCAAGTTCCTGCTATACTGAACCACATCTTCCATCTCCCTAACTAACTAGATCCATGCTACATAGTGACTTTAGCAGTTTTGCCTAGCATTTCTAGAGGACACCAGATTGCGAACACTAATCTATACAACTCAGCCACAGTGCCCAAGGCAAAAGTAACAACCATTCAATTTGCATCACCAACATAATAGTTGATGTTTTCAATTTCGTACAAGAAGAATTAAGTATTTAGAACATAAAACAAGATATTATATTATTAGTCCAGATTTTCTTTTCCTGCTTCTTCCACACAGAGAACTGAGCCCAAACTGGGCTTCCTGGGGGTGGCTCTGGTAATATAAAAATATTTTACAAACAATCAAAACAAATTCAAAATTAATAATGAGGAACATACAGGCCTGATAAAATTCCAATAAATGTACAATTCCATGCCTAAGATATTCTTGTACTGCGTAGCAACAAAAGCAACTAGAGTAACAATATTAAACATACATTTCTGTGGCAAGTTCACTTTCTGGATGCCGGGCAAGCTTTGAACATTAAACAATATTTCTCACACAGTCTACCCATCTCAATGTACAGTCAAAAAGCAGATACAGCTATCTATGCCCATAGATAACCATAGTGTGTACCCTTTTAAGCAATTTAGATAGAGGGGCTGCTACATTCATGGCTTTTCAAGTATTTTTAAATCACTTACAAAAGCAGGATTAAACTATCAGAAATTCCATTTAATAGGACAAATAAAGAAATAACAATATACTCTATCAGACCCAAGTAGGCAGCCTTGATTTAAAAAGGGGGGGAGAGGAAGGGAGGGATAAAAAAGGATAATGTGTGTTTACTCAAGCAAAGAAAAAAATATTTAAGTGATGTAGGGAAGAAGATTGCAGTAACTAGTGAAGAATAACATCGTCTGCTTTGCTGTCAAATCACACAAAAATTTCAGTAATAGATTCTCATTCTGACACTCAATTCAATTCGAAGGTGATCCTGCTTTATCCCAACACATCAAATATTAAACACTCGTATTAGCCAGGGTGCTGTCGCCTTTCTCGGCTTAGAGACACGGCACAGGAGGGGGAGGGAGAAAGAGAAAAAAAAAAAACCTTTCCTTCACTCACTATAATATTCTCAATGTTATCTAAACATGCCTTCATATACTAGGCTTCTTATCAATTCTATTTGGGGAAGGGAGGGGTACTTAAAATGGTATTAGGTGTGGGGGGCTGTATTATTCTGATTTCCAAAAGCTTTTCAATTTTGTGTGGAAAAAGCTTAGGGGGAAGCGAGGAAAGGAGGGGAAAGGGAGGCGGGGAGCTGGAGCAAGAGAGCGAGAGAACTCTAAGAAAGGGAAAAAGCAGCCAGCAGTTCTCATTTGACGGATGCCTTTCAACAAGGGCAGTCTAGCTTGTCAAAGCCCAGGCTGGAGATGAATTGGCATATCTATTCAGCCTGCCTGTGGATGTCATGCAATACAGTTTCATATTCCAAGATAAGGCATGATAAGCAATTGCTGCCCTGACACCATCTCCATCCATCCCTTTCTGTCCGGAGCACATGAGTATGTGGCACATCCCTCTGCTCCATTGCTAATAAGTGGCACTCTACACTTAGTAAAATGCACAGATAGAAAGTCTCTAGAACACCCCTGAACTCCTGAACACATAAGCTTCTCCTTAGCAAAATACGATTTAAGCACTTCAATTGTAATTTAATTTCCCTCCACATATGCACATCACGCTAAGCAGGCATGAGATGTTCCTGCAATACACTGGGAACACTTGTTCCATTCCATGTGAGACAAATACCTGTATTGTAGATACATGTTAAACAAGCAGCAGCAATGGAAAAGAATTAGATTTGCCAGATTTAGATTGTCATTCTAATAATAAAAAATAGCCAAACTAGAAGGCTTTGATAACAGGCAGAGATAAAATTATATACTGATTAAAGAATCTCTAAAAAGACTACTGCAAAGAGACAATACACTGACTATCAGACTTAAGATTTCTCTTCCACAACAAATGCAGAGTTCCTCAAGTCTGCACATACTATCAGGAAGAAGATCCATTTGGGCGAAGTAAATAAAACACAAAAAAAACGAATTTCAGACTAAAGCTCAATAAAGGTGATCACTGCCTTTCATTTTTCTTTTAACTGTCTTCCCAGAGAAACCCAGCATTAATATATATGACACTGAATTAATTAGCATATGTGCCATTAAAATAAATAATTACAAAATCTTAGAAGAGCATATATTTTTAACAGCCTACAATTAAATTTCTGTATTAAAATATTAAGGACCTTATTGGCCTAAAGCTATGAACAGATTCTATAAAACGTTCTAAAAGTGCAGCTAGCCTCATGTAGGCAAAGATAGTTAAAGCAATATCGAAAAAGATACTGCTTAATTTAGGCGCAGCCATGTGCAGGCCTATGATTCTCCGTAGTTCTTTGGATTTAAATAATTCTTTAGTACAAGTTTACTAATAATCTGTATTAATGCACTGAGCCTGGGAACTATTTCATGTTATAAAATATGTAAATCTGATTTACAATTTACAACACTTGCTATCTAAAATATATTTTTGTTCTTTATTTGAGACCAACATTTCTACACAAAACCTTTAAAATAAGGGAATAAGCAAATTACTATTGTTATATTCCATTTCAAAGAAATGTAGATACTCGTTAGTCCAAGTATAACCCCAGCTCCCGATTCCTTATTACTCCATTGTCTTTGTCCAGATTCTTTTTTCATGATTCCATTCCTTGCTGCATATCTCTGCCCCTCACAGGATTATAAAAAAGGGTGGAGAAAAAACCTGGAATTTTAAAAATCTTGTCAAATACATTTATGTAATTCATTTGGATTAGTGACCTTTAATTGTAAAGTACAATCTTCTAGCTGCAGAATTTAATAAAAAATAAATAAACCTGGAATTTCCATTATTGCTTAGGAAACAGACACATATTACATGTCTATGCGCCTCTACACTTCTATGTGAATGCGTGCCTATAAGATAAAGGGGGAAAAGAAGGGAACAACACAGAGCCTAACCGAATACAAGCATATAGTGGCAACAGACTCCAATACAAAAATATGCATGCAGATTTTGTTGTTAGGGTTGCTCCTACTGCACTTGGTGAATATGATCCAAAATTGGAAAAAAGAAGTACTGGATTTTATCCATTCACAAAGAAAGCTGGGATTCAACAGAACCTTTGTGCTGGAGGAGGGGTTCAGGCAACAATGACTAGTCTCTTCTGCCTTCAAAGCTTCATCCTGCCACACTATTACAGATGTTCTCTCACCCTCCAGAAGAGTCTCCTCATTTTTCCCTCCTCTTGCAAAAACTTTATTTGAGTGCACATTTAAACCCAATCCATTGTCAACAGGAATGTCATTCCCTAGCAGAACAGCCCCTTTTTGAAGAAAGACTAAGGAAGCCTGAAAATGATGCCAAACAAATTACAATTGCCTCCCAAAACACTTCTAGACCAAGTGTCAGCTGAGGAAATTGTTTCTACTCCACACATTTTTTTATTCAAATACCTCCCCTCTGCATCAGCATATATGCATATTATCCCCTGGCCCTATCAAGGATCACTGTTACAATGTGGGACTCTCTAGCCAACTATACTTTGCAACATACTCGTGGAGGCTAACACATATGAGTGCACGCGCATGCACACACACACACACACATTTTAATTTCCATGCAAAAAAGGAACCAGGTGCCCATGTTCCCATAGTGCTCCCATCTCTCATTTTCTCCCCTGCCTCCACAACCCTCCTTGGATCCTGCCCCATTAGCTTAGTGCCCAGCCATCTGCGACGTCTCCTGTAATGCTCTCCCCCCTGTGTATCAGGGAGCTTTTCCATTAGCGCCTTTAATATTCTGACACCTTAGCACAGGCTGCTATTACATTCAAACACAGATCGCCCTGTGAAATTACATTGCCAGGCTTGCTAAAATGGAATTGGGTATAATCAGGCTGCTCCATGCGCTGTCAGTCCCATCACAAATACAACGCAAAGCAGGCTTATGGATGGGCTTAGCAGCTGCTACAAGTGTATTTTTTAGTAGATGAAGTATCCCTTATTTAAAAGCATTTCCTTAAGAAGGAAAAATACTCACAAATATCTCTGTGTGTGTACATATACAAACACAAGTGCGTGCACACACGCACACACAAAAGAAAGACAAATCAAAAGCTGCGCTAGTGTATTATCAATACTACTGATCTCTTTAAAAAACTATTTTCTCTGCGGCTATCTGTTTATCTATTGTTACATTATATACACAGTGGAAGAGAAAAAAATAAAGGTAGTTAAACAGCCAGTCAGTGAGAGATATATGCTGCCAGGAACTAATAGCTAAATGAAAACCGTATTATTTACTCCAAAAAGGAAGGTATGAATGGTGATCTTACAGGTGTCTTGTTCAGATGTTAACGCACAATATGCTGCTACTTTATTTTTTATTTTAAAAAGATATCTGATTCATAAGTACTAGTGACTGATGCCTGTTAATGTCTTTTCTGTACTTGTGCAGATGTACAGGGCACAGGTAAGTTTACCAAATGAGCACTCTGGGAATCCATAGAAAAGTGTTTAGAAAGAAGTTGGAGTCAGGCAGTCAACAGAAAAGCTTAGGAATTATCAAATTGTAGGAATGTTAAGTAAAGGACTAAGATGGAGAATTACTTCCTGTTTAGAGAGCAAATTCAAAAATTAAAACATATTTAATAGATAATAGTGTCATTATATAAATCCATGGTGCAGCTACATATATTGTGTAGAATTAAAAATACTACAGAGCTGGAAAGAGTGCAAAAACTATGGAGCTCCAACAGTTTTCAGAAGAAAGACTATAACAATGGAGACTTTTTAGCCTAGAAAGAAGTTAATAGGGAACATAACAAAAGTATTTATAATAATGCATGGCACAGATACTAAAGAAGATTTTGTTTCCTTCTCACAATATGAGAAGTTTGACTGTTCCTTGAAACTAAAATGGGGAAATTCAGGGTTGATAAAACAAAAAATTTCAACAATATACAACCTATGGAATTTTCTGTAACACAATATTGTGATGGCTATCAACTTAGAAGGCTTTAAAACATTGGATCAATTCATGGAAGATCAAGAGATCAACAAATCTCAACAATTATATTATTCTTTCTGAATCATAAACAGTCTATCTTACATAATACCTCCTAAAGACCAACATTAAAGAAGGCTATTGACTTTATGTCTTGCATATGAGCTATTGCACTGAAGTTTCTTACAATCATGGAAATTAAGGGGCAGGAAGATTTAAGTTCAAGTTCCCAACTAACCATATCCCTTTAATAATTTTACTATGGAGAATCAGCCCTACATCTTTCAAAAATTGACCACCACTTTCTGTACGTCTGATTCAGAATAGGCATCACAATAATCACCGCTGCAGTATAGAGAATCACTGCAGTCATTACTTTCAGTCCACACAGAAGAACTAATATTCTAATTAATTTATACTTTAATTAATTTAAATTTTACATACTAATTTACAAATATGCATTTTTCCAAATGCAGATTTTCCACAATGCAACTACCAATTGCATTGGTAGTATTTGGTATAAAACTACCAATTACACACAATAGAGTATCTGGTCACAGGAAAAAGATCATCCCTGAAATGATGCTCCGTCTCAAGTGATCTCTACTGAAATTTTTTTCTATTCAGCAGATGTAACAGTTGTTGAAACATTAGAATCACAGAAAATACTCTAATGGTAATATCTGATCAATGCATTGTATGCAAGATTTTTAGTGTCTAGGCTGATTACAAAAAGTGGATTAAAATGCAACACCAAAGAAAGAAATGCCAGAAAGCAAAGCAGGTCATAAAGTATAGTGTCCATCTATAATTTCACAGTATCACAATATTAAATACAGGGTTTAAAACTTGATAATTTTGGCTTAAGTCAGTTTGCAGGCTTTGGGGTATTAGCTTGTTTTACCCAGCTATATACATCATTATAACTAAAGAGTTATTGATGGTTTGGATTATTTTTTTACTTCATGCTAAATATGTGCACATTACCATCTGAATTAGATCAATATCCATCAAAATTAACTTTTGAAACAGAAAATTTCAACAAAATCTTCCAAGAACAAATGCTAAATATATAGATGAAACACTGGATTCAGGTATATAGCACCTCTATTAATTGAACCCACAGCTGGCATGAAAATCATAATGGAGAGCTCATTAAGTGAGGCGATACAGAGTTTGGTCCTAGATCAGTACTCTGCAATATGTTCAGCAGTGATTAGGTGGATGAGATGGAAAGAACCCTATCAAATTTGCAGATGACACATAACTATTAAGAAAATTTATTTTACAGGAGACAAAACTCAAAGTGATTTGGATAGGTCAAAAAGCAGACTGAAAAACAAAAGAGACTTTCTAAAGATCTTCACGTAGGAAAACAAAACCAAATGAAGAATACCTTTGTGAAAGATATCTTGGAACTATACTTGATCAAAAGTTGAGTATGAGTGATGCAATTATTAAAAAAAAGTTTTAGACTGTAATAAGAGAAGTATTGTTTCTCTGTGTTCCTTTATTTACCTTAGCCAAATGCTACTTTAAAAATTATGTCCAGTTCTGGGCACAGCATTTTAAGAAAGCTTCAGCAACGCTAAAAGAGGTCCAGAGAAAGGCCACAAGAATAATCAGAGGACTAGAAACTAAGTTTTACCAGACAAATTGAGGGAACTGGATGTATTTAGCCTTGAAAAAAGATGACAGGAAGCAGGAAATATAATAATACTTTTCAAATACTTGAAGTGGTGGCATATAGAAGATGGTTAAGACCTGTTCTCTATCATATAAATTCCCCTTTACTGGATATGTTCAGGCAGAACTAGCCAGCCATCTATCATGAATGCACTGAACAGGGTGGGATTAAATGGCCACTTCCAATTCTATAAGTCCTCTTGTGTGGCATGGAAAATCAAATTCATGGCAGGATGGGTGGGAAAGAGAGAGAGAAAGAGAAAACGAGAGAATGCAGTACACATAAAGATCAATATGAATTATCTGAGTAATATCACAAGTCAGTTCCCATCCAGTTTTCAAGATCCCCTGAGTGAGACAACATGTAAAAACCAAGAAAATTTAATAACATGAAGGTTACACAAAATAAGGAAGTGACTTAACTTTGGATCATTTCATTTCTTACAGTCTGTTCTATCATCACAATTGAAAATAGATCAAAGTCAAAAGAATGATAACATCATGAGCATAGAAGTAGACAAATAAGAAACAAGATTTCTATAATGTACAAAAGATAACATAAATGGATTATTTA
The DNA here is from genome assembly GCA_003457575.1 of Thermophis baileyi. Lineage (NCBI taxonomy): Eukaryota > Metazoa > Chordata > Lepidosauria > Squamata > Dipsadidae > Thermophis > Thermophis baileyi. The sequence goes on along the minus strand of QLTV01002530.1, from coordinate 4,860,639 downwards.
TGGATTATTAAGCATGTTGGATATGAAATTGAACACCTTTTCCTTTTTTTTTTTTATCTTTGTCCAAATGGCAGTTTCCTTGTATTAGTGAAAATTGGTGGTACTTTATTTGGTATCACTAACATTCTCACAAAGCAGGAAAAAAAGACCAGTTGGTGTTTTGTGTATTATACTGAGAAAAGCAGCACTTTTAAATAAGCACCCTATCATCAACTGATGTGGAGAATAGCTGTTTTTGTCAGGAGCAAGCCAGGATTTGGGTGATACAGTTATATAAAGGAAAGCCGGTAGATCTACTATGCAGAAACTGAGCAAGAGAATGCAAAAGAAAATGACTGACCCATCAGAAGGATCCACAATAGCCAAGAAATTCTGGATGAGACTGCTGACCAGCTCACCAGCAGCTTGTATCTTTTAACAAAAGAAAGCAGATGCATTCCAAAGCTAGTCAATTAAGGAAAAGATGAATGAAATTCTTCATTCTTCCCAACTATGGATGTCAATATTTGTATTAAGAGAATAAACTATAAAATGAGAAGCAACTGTCAAACAAATGGCACACAAGTATATAAAATAGTAAGTCACAGAAAAGATATTTGGCCCAACAATAACCACATGAAGAAAAATAATGAGCAAGCAGCACTGACAGTGACAAGAAGTGCTAAGCAGATGCTCATTATATGCTTGCAAAGATAATGTGGCATGAAAGTAAATGAGAATAACTAGTTTAAAGATGCAATAATATGCAGAGATTCAGAGCACTTGAGAGCTTTCAAAGGGAAGGTAGAAAGGCAAGAACCTATGAAAAGAGTTGGAGGAAACCGAGAGACTGAAGAGACCATGTTATGGCCATGTTCCCAAGAGAAATGTAGCACTACAGGCACAAATCATGGCTGCCTTCCCTGCAGCCCCTCCAAGTGAGCAAATGAGTCTGAAACCAATCAGTCCCTGTAACCAGAATAAGATACTGTCTATGTATGTGTGTTCATGTTCCGCTTGAGCTGAAGCCTGGTGTTAAATTCAATGCCTTGAGTATTGATTTCCTCACACATGCAGAACTTTGTTAAAGGTTGTTGTGAACTGAGATCAAAGAGAGGTTAACTCACTGCTCATAAGTGATGAAATGGACCTCAAGAAAATTCCTGCCATCCAGTCTATCCTATGAGACAGCCAGCAAGAGTTGTTACGTTACCAGTGGGTCACTACTGCAAGGCAGCAAGCCATGTGGCTTCTGATTACAGCTGGGATAAAAGTGAGTTCAACACTTAACACTGTCTGATAAATCATAATCTGGCAATTCCTGGACTATTTTCACCATTCGGTCTCCAACATCTCATTCCCAATTGGGAGGAAAGAAGCTTCACAGGGAGAACAACAGCTATACTTGTAAACGGGGCCTTGAGCACTCACCTAATCCATAAATACACTAGTATTACTGACATACTACTAGAATCAATGTACAGATGGTCCTTGTTTAATGACCATAAATAGGACTGTCACTGAGCAAAGCAGTCATTAGTCATTTGACTGCACCACTTATCGATAGCAGTTCCAACAGTACCAGTTGCGGTCATTTAGCAAGGACCATGCTGTCATTTTATTTATTAGCGTATGGCATAAAATGTCAGGAAAATCTACACATGCTAGATACAATGCAGTCTTGACAGCCTAGATTGCAAGTTCATTCTGTTTGAAGCTTGCACACCTATCCTTGGTGTACCATGGGGGAGTGGGGGTTGTGAACTGGCTTTACACCTGTTAACTAGCGGCACTCAGGTTGCTGGCTCTCCCAGGCTCTTCTGCCAGTCTCGCCTCACCTCATGTTACGATGCCTCGTGTCTGACCAGGTCCAGCACTGGCTTCTGCTCTCTGCACACATGAACGCAGCTAGTTTTTTTCCCACCGAAGTGGTACCCATTTATCTACTCGCAATACTGCACGCATTCAAACTGCTAGGTAGGCAGGAGCTAGGGATCAAGCAATGGGAGCTCACTTTGCCTCACAGAGCTGGGCTCAAACCTCTGGAGTGCAGATCATTTCTGGCTGGCAGTTTCAGAGCCATTAAACCTCTGTGCCACTGTGTCCCTTTGTCATGCTGTCACTAGACAAGGACCACACACTTCTCTTGTCCTACCATGCTCACTTCTTTTTCAACTCCTCTCACCCACTCTGCCCTTTTGTCTGCCTTGCACTCCACCAGTACCTATTCTTATTGCCCCTACCTAACCTTCACCATTTTCTTCCTCCTGCTGCTGATATGATGCATCTGGCCAAAATAGCTCCTGGCCTTCGCAAAAACTTGTGCAGCTTTGGCTGAGCACTCCTTATCAGTAGCAAGAGGAATAAGATAGCAAGGGTCATCTGGGAATGGTGATAGTGGAGTGCATGGCAAGGCAGACAAAAGGGCAGAAATGGGGAGGAGACAGTGGGGGAGAGACATGTGGGTAGGTGGTATTTGTAGAGTCTGCTTCAAGTGATGTTGAGTGAGGTCTACTTGCATTCTCATGCAGGCCTACTAAATCTTGTTTTTGTTTAATAATCCCTAGAGAAGGGGCGTTGGTCTTACCTGATACGCTCCTTCTCGGTGTGCTGAGAGAGAATCCAGGAATGGGTTAACTCCGTCTCCTAGCTCATTCGACTGAGTCTGTCAAAGTTGTGTGGACACGCCTCCGTTGCCTGCGTTCCCCAGCTTTCGACGAAGGCATAGTGACAGACTGGATGTGCTCCTGCTTTAATAGTGCCACTCCTGGACACAGGACCAGACGGTCTCCAGGGTGGGGCTGGATTCTCTCTCAGCACACCAAGAAGGAGTGTATCAGGTAAGACCAACGCCCCTTCTCCAGTGTGCTGACGAGAGAATCCAGGAATGGGACATACCAAAGCTGGCTTGTCCTACGGGTGGGCAGCAGTCTGGTCCGGAGTCCCCTGTTCTGTGTATACTCTCTGCAGTACTTGCCTGCTGAAGGCCACTTCAGCCGAAGCGAAGGCGACCAGCTTGTAATGTCTAATGAACGGGGATGGAGAGGACTATGTCGCTGCTCGACAGACCTCCTCGATAGAGGCCTGCGTCGCCCACGCAGCTGTCATGGCCGCACTCCTGGTGGAATGGGCTGTCACCCACCGAGGCAATGGCAGAGCCTGGAGTTTGTAAGCCTTGGCGATGCATGCCCGTATCCACCGGCCCACTGTTGATGGTGTGACCTTGTTACCCAGGGTAGAGGGCTGGAAGGACACAAATAGGGACTCTGTCTTCCTGAAAGAGGAAGTCCTCTTAATGTATATGCGGAGGGCCCTCCTAACGCTAAAGGTGTGACACTTCTTCTCCAAGGCGAGTGCTGGGCCCTGGCAGAAGTCTGGCAGTATTAGATCCTGAGCCCTATGGAACCAGGAAATCACCTTGGGAACAAAGGAAGGGTCCAACCGCAAGACCACCCTGTTGGAATAGAATATACACAGATCCTTTCTAACAGAGAGGGCCGCCAGTTCGGAAATCCGTCTGGCCGACGTGATGGCCACCAGGAAGGCCACCTTGCAGGTGAGGAAGCGCAGTGTGGCCGATTTCAGTGGTTCGAAGGGGGCCTCAGTTAGCGAGTGCAGTACCTTGGTCAGGTCCCAGGTAGGGTACCTGTGTACCACTGGAGGACGTACATTCACTGCACCCGTAATAAATCTGCGCAGTCGGGTGCTGGGAGAGGGACTCCAGATCCCGCAAGGTAAGACTGAGGACAGGGCTGCCACCTGTCTGCGGATAGTATTGGGGGGGAGTCCCTTGTCTAGCCCTTCCTGGAGGAACTCCAGTATCCGGGCCACTGACACCGATGCAGGGTTAATGCTCGTCTTGGAACACCAAGCACCAAAGGCTTTCCAAGTCGCATTGTATATCCTATTAGTAGAAGGCCTCCTGGAGGCCTGTATAGTTCGAATCACTCTGGAGGAGTAATTGTCCTGGCTCAGAATTCTCCACTGAAATGCCAGATGGTCAGTTGTAGCCATTGAGGGTCCGGGTGGACCAAGGCCCCCTGGCTTAGGGAGATTCTGTCCGGCAGAATCCTCCATGGTATAGCCACCGACAGGTTGACCAGGTCGGCAAACCATGGCCTTCTGGGCTAGTGGGGGGCCAGGAGCAAGATTTCTGCTCTCTCCACCAACACCTTCCGGATCACCCCTGGAATGAGGGAAAGAGGAGGAAAGGAGTATAGAAGCCCTCGGGTCCACTGGCTGAGGAGAGCATTGACCCCCTCCGCCCCCGGTGCTGCAATCCTGGCGAAGAACCTGGGTAGCTGGCTGTTGTCCGGAGTAGCGAATAGGTCCACGACCAGAAGGCCAAAGCGACCCGTCAGTTCCTCGAATAGTGTCGGATGCAGGCGCCACTCCGAGTGGTTGACTGTGGCTCTGCTGAGCCAGTCCGCCTGCACATTCGTCACTCCGGAAATATGTTCTGCCCTGTGGGATAGAAGATGTCTCTCCGCCCAGAGGCCTAACTGTTCAGCCTCTTGCATGAGGGGCCTGGAATGGGTACCCCCTTGGCGGTTGATGTGGGCCTTGGCGGCCACGTTGTCCGTCAATATGAGGACATGTCGTCCTGACACCATGTCCTGGAACCTCCTGAGGGCTAGGTGGGCTGCTCTGAGCTCCAGCCAGTTGATATTGTGACCCAGGTCTACCTGTGTCCACTGACCCTGTGCCATACTGGACTGGAGATGGGCCCCCCCAGCCAAAGAGGCTGGCGTCCGTAGTAACACTCAGTCGGTTTGGCTCCTTGAATAGGCTTCCTCTTGTGATTGCCCGGGACGTCCACTACCAGAAGGACCGGAGCACTCCCGGTGGAACCCTGTCCTTGGCTGTTGAGTTGCTCCTGCCGGACCTTTGGAAAGTCAGGAGGAACCATTGTAGGGAACTGGCGTGCAGACATGCCCATGGGATGATGGAAATACAGGACACCATCTTGCCCAGGAGCTGTGAGAGAAGGGCCAGGAGCACTGTTCATTCCCTCCTGACGTGACTTGCCAAGGCCTTTAGGCTTGTCTGACGCTCCTGGGAGAGATAAACCTTGCAAGCTACAGTGTCTATGACTGCTCCTAGGTGGAGCAAACTGTTTGTCGGAGACAAGTGGCTCTTTTCTACATTTAGCGAAAACCCGTGGTCCTGGAGCACCTGGATTGTGATCTGCAGATCCTCCCTTGCCTGGGGCCAGAGGAGGCCTAGATCAGGATATCGTCCACGTAACATTGGACTCGCACGGGGAGAGCCCAGAGATGTGCCGCCAATGCAGCTAGCAGCTTCCTAAATGCCCTGGGCGCTGACGATAGGTCGAAGGGCAGGGCCTGGTACTGGAATGCCAGCCCGCATAATGGAAACGGAGATATTATTGATGTGACGGCAAGATGGGTACATGCAGATATGCCTCCATCAGGTCTATTGATGTGAGGAAGTCACCCTCTCGGACACTCTCCAGTATAGACTGGAGGGACTGCATTTTGAACAGCCTGTAGATCAGGTGGTTGTTCAGCCTCTTCAGGTCCAGAATTGCCCTCCACCCCCCCCCACACACACACCCCGAGGTCTTTGGGATTACATAGAGGATGGAATAGAATCCCTGCCCCTGTTTGTCCTCTGGAACCGGTTGAGTCGCCTGAATGTCCAACAAGTATTGAATTGTGGTTTCCATGACGACCCTCTTTACCTTGTCCCTTGAAACGGGACAACGAATGAAAAACCTCGGGGGGGGGGTGTGTGGAGAGAAATTAGAGGGAGAGGCCCGACCTCACCATCTCCAGGACCCATGCGTCCATTGTTACTTTCTCCCAGCGGTCAGCAAAGAGGGCTAGATGGCCCCCCAATGGGAGGATTGATCCTGCAGTCACTTGTGTCAACGAAAGGAGCGACTTCTACTGCCACGAAAGGGCCACTTGGCCTGGAACTGCTGTCTGTTCCGGCCCGATCGATCTGGCTGGTGTTCTTGCCTTGGAAAGTAGGGCCTTTGAGGGCATGGAAAGCCCGACCCGGTGTCTGTCGCCCAGTAGGTGGGGCGATGAAAATAAGGGGATGGGCGGTAATCGCCTCGCCTGGAGAGGGATGGTAAGATCTTTCTCTTAACCCTTGACTCCACCAGGATGGGGTCCAAAGATACCCCGAACAGCTTGGCCCCCTTGAAGGGGGCAGAGGCTAGCTTCCATTTGTGCCGGGTATCAGCCTGCCAGTGCTGAAGCCACAGCAGGCGGCAGGCTGCCACTGAGGAAGCGATGGCCCTGGAAGCAAACCTGGCTACGTTAAGCGTCACATCGGCAGAGAATTCCTCTGTCGCCACAAGCCTGCTGATATCCTGGTGGGTACAGATATCTCCAGCCTGAATCCTCTCTTACATCTGCCAAAGCCAGAGCAAGGCAGTCCTGGTGAAAAGGGAGGCGGTCGTAGTGTTTTCACAGCCCAGGCCGCCTTCAGGGCATCCTCCTGATCATGAGAGATGACAGATGAGGATGCCAGGGCCGCCACCGGACCATCTACCACGGGCACCTGGAGTGTGTTAACGAGCTCCGGGGCCATGTTATAGTATTTCCTGTCACTGGTGCTCGGGCTGGGGCCTGACCCTGGTGAGGCCCATTGCCGTTGGACCACGTCAATGAACAGCTTCGGTGCAGGAACCACCTCTGTCTCTGTGGTCAGTTCAGGGAAGAGGGAGTCTGCAGGGTTGGCTAATTCCAAGGCCAGATCTGAGGTTGCTGGGATAGCTCCCAAACGGGCCGTATTCTTGGCCATGAAAAGCAAAGGCTTGAATAGAGAAAGGCAGAAAAGCCCTGCAAATGCCGGTTGGTCCGGTATCAATCCCTCGTCTTCGGAGAGCTCCAGATTTTTCTGACCTTCCTCCTCCGAGAACGATGACTGGCTCTGCCTGGAAGGAGCGGGTGAACAGGGCCCCTGGAGGGCCGAAAATTCCCTTGGTGGCTGAGATGTCTGATGTTGCCCGGGATGCATGCAGAATTCAGACGCCACAGATCTTGCTTGTCGGGTTTGCTGCATGCCTGCAGTAATTCCGTTTGATTGCCTCTGAAATTAAAACCCTCATATTAGGAGGGGTGTGACTCAATATCGTCCCCAGGACGGAGCCCCGCCACTGTGGGGGTAAAGGTTGCCTCTGTGGCTGGCCTCAATTCTCTGAGAGGCTGCTCCCAATTACCTGCTGTAGGAAGCAGATGTGAAATGGAGCTCAAATAAGCCTCATTGCCTTGAATAGAGGATTGCTCATCAGCGCCATCTGGCGACCAGACCTGTGTATACAGCCTATTTACTTGGCTTGTGTCAGCTTGAATTGTTAACGGCTGCGAATGGAATTGGTAGGAAATGGCGCTTTTGTCCCTGAGGAACGTCGCCTGGCCTCGTCGATCAGCCTCCTTTTGCCCTTTGGCAATTTGTCTGTCTAGGGCCTTCTGATGCCTTTTTGCGTCTCTCTCTTCCGCTTTTGAGGCTTTGCTCGAGGCAACTGTCTCGGCCTTAGTTCTGGCAGTTGCTCCCTTCACTGGTGATCTCAGTGTGGAGAAACTGCCTATGGCGCCCTGAGTCTCAGTCGGGGAGGTGGGAGCCTCCCTACACACCGCCATTTCATTGCCGCAGTCAGCCGCTCTCTCCTCCATAATCAAATCGGCTCATCAAGCAGACTCGTTCCTGCTGGAACTCTGCTGCTGCCAGCATGGCAGGACACTCTAGCGCCGAGGAGTGTGCCCGGAGGCCGGGCAGGGACTCAATTAGGCTCCGCCATTGGCTGGAGACTAAAGGGGCTTTTGGCTGCTGCGGGTGATCTAGGAGCAGGCAGCCCTTTAGCGCCTTCGGGAAGTCTCGGCTTGCCATTAGAGTAGGAATGCTCCCTCAGCTTATGGCGGGCTCAAGGTACGCTCTTTCTATCCCCAAGCCCCTTGCCGATTTACCGTTTGACAGGAACGCCGAATCCTCGGCCTTCAGTGGGCTCAAGCCGAGGCTCTTCACGCTGGCATCCGGCCCGATGGCTCCATCGGACGGACTGGGAGCCTAGCAGCCGGGAATGAAGTTTCTCCAGAACTTCTCCTGAGTGCTGAGAAGAATCCAGGAATCCAAATCTGTTTGTTTAGAAGTTCAGAAATTGGAGCAAATTCTAACACGTCTATCGAGCTGAAAGACTGAGTCGAAAGCTGGGGAACGCAGGCAACGGAGGCGTGTCCACACAACTTTGACAGACTCAGTCTAATGAGCTAGGAGACGGAGTTAACCCATTCCTGGATTCTCTCGTCAGCACACTGGAGAAAAATAAGTGCTACTATTGTGTGGCTCTGACATAATTGGTACTTTACATGGTTATGTAATCTAAATGTAAAAACAATGAACACAACTTCTTAATGAAATTTGTTATGGGAAGACTTGAACACATTTGTTATGACCCAGGTGGTCAAGGCAAGGCAGGCCTCTAGAGAGTTCTTTATTTCTCTTAATAAATGTTCCAGCTAATGGCCCTCCAATGACCGGTAAGGCTCCACCCCCAAGCTACCCTGAAGGCAGCCACCCTCAGTCTCCCAAACACAGCCCAGGTAAGTACAAAGAAAGCCCACAGAGTAGGAGTACTCACAGGGCAAGGTACAGGGTTCCAAGTCCAATCCACAAGGTAGAGTCCAGGCACAATACAAGGGCTGTTCTCAGGACAAAAAACAGGACCCAAGCAAGAAGCAGTTCCAAAGGCACAGTGAACCAAATGCCAAACGCAGTCCCCAAGAAAAGAACTAGGTCCAAAACAAAAGGCGAAGAGCAATCTTCCAAGCGAGGGAAGGCAAACAGGCAACAGCAACAGCAACAGCCATGAGTCAAAGCCGGGGGAGTGTAAGCCAAAGCAAACAATTGTTCCTGGCAAAGACTAACTCCCCACGGCTTCTCTTTAAGTTACTCCCCTCCAAGTATTCCTTGTGAGGAGGGGTGGGGCGCCCTCCTCCCGAATAGGCTTGCAGCCCTTCTCTGGGCTTGCCTACGCTCCACTCTCCTTGCCCTTGGATCTAGTGGAGTAGACAACTGTTTTTCATCAGAGGAGATTGGCTGCCTATCACCACCATTGCCGGTCAGCAACCAATCCTCCCCTGTGTCTTTGCAGGCAGGCAGCTCTCTGTCTGGTTGACAGGGGGGCCTGAGGGGCCTGGGACAGCATCGTCCTCAGCCCCTGACGTGCCTTCCCTGTCAGACAGTCCCAGTCCCAATTCCAATTCCTCCTCCTCCTCTGAACCAGGCTCCAAGGGGGCCATGACATCATTAAGCACTTAAAAAACTTTCAAAGTTGTGTGCCAAGGAGACAGTTTTGTTGAGCCAGTTTAGAGTTTTGATAGATATAAACTTCAACACAGGGCACGGGGAAATGGCATCAGAAGTATTAAGACAAATAATACCCTGTTTCCCCCAAAATAAGACATCCCCTGATAATAAGCCCAATCGGGCTTTTGAGTGCATGGCAATAAGGCCAAGTGCTTATTTCAGGGTTCAAAAAAAATATAAGACAGGGTCTTATTTTCGGGGAAACACGGTAATAAAGCAAAATGTTTACAAAATTGCAGGAAGATAATCAAATATTAGTTAATGAGGTTCATTTTGTTTTGTTTTGGTTTCTTTTAAAAAGAGACAATACAATTGTAAAGTAGGAAAAGCTCTAAAAATAAAGAATAAAAAACCCCACGTAGAATGGCAGAATGATATTTCAACGATAAGATTTCATATAGCAATTGCAATATTTGCTTTGTTTTAATAATAGTGGAAACCTTTTTTTTTTTCATATATAAACATCTATTTCTACCTCTCTTTCTTGTCTGAGGGTTGGGTAACTTGTGAAACAAACAAGTAATAGTATATTTATTGCACAAAAATATATAAGCAGTATTCAAACTAACAAACCTGCCATTTTTAAATCTCAATTGCCCCACCTTGTGTTACCACATAGTTCTGCCAACAGCACTGATTCATATCAAACACCAATAGTGTTTATAGAGCAATTGCTTTGTATGCTCTCCATGCAGAATGATGAAGATTTCACTTAAACTCTCAACATCTACACATTTCAACTAAATTAGGCTATTTACTATAAAAGAACACAATGACAGTAATGGAATAATAACTGCATTAATAAAATACAACAATCCTTACATGAGGAGCAGACGTTCTCCAGCTTCAGGGAGAGAGTGAGAGAGAAAATTGAGCTATTTTTTTAAAAAAAAAGTTATGCAAAACAAAATCAGGATTGGAAAAAAGGCAACAAAGGCTTGATCAAAAGAATTTGTAGTTTTAACCTTAGAAGCAATTATTCCCAACAGTCCCCCAGTTCCATCATCATCAGCTGGTGAGTTTCCTATTTTTTTAAAGGTTTCTAATAAGCATACTCCGGGGGATGGTAGAGGACAGGAAGGCCTGGAGGAACGTTGTCCATGGTGTCGCGATGGGTTGGACACGACTTCGCAACTAACAACAACAACAATAAGCATACAAGGAACTGGCAGTATAACCATTACCAAACTGGTGCTTTTTAAATGCTGATTGAGAATTCTGGAAGCTATAGTTTTAATAACGTATTTAAAGGATATTAATTTGTGGAAGAATTTGTAATATATACAATTATATGTTTGCAAATTCTCTTATGGGGAAGAATCTAGTATCTACACTAAAGGAAGCCACTGTGAGCAAACCAAATATGCAAAAAGGCAATTTGCAATAATCTATACTGTAGTCAGAAATAAATCTCATTTGCAGACAAGAGGTCTTGAATAACATAGCGCAAAATGAATAACAAATGAAAAGGTTTATTTAAGAAATAGAATAAAACACATAATCTGGCACACATTGCAGTCTTATCTCTCCCACAATGTCTCACCTAGCAAGGCTCCCGGTGTAATAAATGGGGTATCTCCAAAATGACTGGCAAATTATATTTAATTTGTTTAATTTATCCAGTCCAATCTTGATTTGGAAAAAGGTTTGCCTACCATGTTTCCCCGAAAATAAGACCCTGTCTTATATTTTTTGAACCCCAAAATAAGTGCTTGGCCTTATTTTTGGGGAGGTCTTATTATTTTGGGGCACATGGAGCAAGACATGCCTCTTGCCGTCTTACCTGATTTCCAGCTCTGTCTCCCTAACCTTAACCAGAGGAAATGGTATTTTCGGAGGGAGGGCTTATTTTCGGAGGGAGGGCTTATTTTCAGGGGAGGGCTTATTTTCGGGAAAACACGGTACTAGTTAATACAGGGTCCTGCTTAATTTCAATATTAAATCACATGCTGCTTGGTTTGGAGCTGTAGCTCAGAAATATGCAAGTTCTTTCAGCTGAAAAGCTACATTATGCTTTGTGTAGCACATCAAAAGTCAGTAGGGCCATGACCTGTTTTAGAAAAGAGCTTTAGAAAATTTAAGAAGTGGAATATGTGCCTTAAACATTTGTAAAATTTCAGAAACCTATTTTACTAACCTCCCATAGACAAAATAATTCAATCCAAAATTTTGGAACCATCTACTGTAAGGACTCTGGAGGACCATAAAAGGGACGCTGGCAGGCCTCATATGGCCCTGGGTTCCACTTTTTGTATCTTCACTAAATATTATACACAAATCAGGACTAACATCTCCAAGCTACTTGTACTTGAAAAATTAATTAAAGAGGCAGTTCGCATACTAACTTCAGAAGGAATGGATATGTGAAAGTTAGCTTATTTGAAACAACAATCTTTGTACGCTTTGTAGAAGTTCAATGTTGAAATGTGCTTTTGTATTATTCCTTTTTCTGTACTCCAAATGTCCTCTTAGCTTTTATATTTTGAAATACAAAGAACAGGACATTGTTCCAGGACAGACTGTTATAAATTGTACTGCATGAAAAATGCCTCAAATCCTTCCAAATCATAAAACCTGTTTCATTCGCTGACATGATAAAAAAGTAAAAACAAAATCAATTCAGTTCACAATTGAAGCCTAAAAGAGTAACATCATTTAGTAATGTAGGCAGTGCAATAACACTGTTCACATGTACAATTAGTGTAAAGCCTGTGGAGGTTTGCATTCTTAATACAACCAGCTATGTAATCTTAGAATAGTTCCTTTCCTAATATTCCTCAGATTGATTATCTTAAACCATGTGTCAATAGTTGTTTCTGACAATAAAAAATAGCACATCTATGATAAAAGCAGATGATTTAACAAGAATCTTCTTCATTTTCTTGTATAAAGCCTCTCTTCATATTAAAGCCTAAGCACTTTAAGAACGTTAGACAAAACACCCTGAACTCTTAAAGGGATAGCTACAGGGATTCACCATCAGCATTGTTGTCATTCCTATTGTTCTTTGAACAGTTACCCTGCTTTTCTGTTCTGGCAAAGCACCCATGGCAACCATCAAATTTTAAAATAAAATAGAATATAAACATTTTAAAATAGAGATTAAAATTAGCAATAAAATAAAAATAGCAATGGCCTACAAGATGTGTTTTATAGATTTCCTGAATTATTTGGGGGGAGGGTGTAATTATACTAACTTTTTGCAGTGGAAGGAACATTTACTGTTTTACATTTCTATGTAGTGACAAGTTACCAGCATTTGAACCAAGTCCATTCCTTTTCTGCTCAGAATGTCTTTACAGAACCAAATTATATGAGAAAATGGAAAGAGAGAAAACTAATTGCCTAAGATACAGAGAAGACTGCAACTTTGACATCTTTGTTGTCATTAATATTTTTTCTACAGTACTCTTGCTCATTTTTAGCCATTTTATTTTTCAGCCCCAAAGGGGCTGATGGTGACTGAATGAAATACAACCCTCAGTTAAAATAAGAATATTTCAATTACATTGTCATCAGATAACAAAGTAATGATATATCATGTGATATTAAATCCATAGTAATCATATCAGTGATTTTTATAGGGTGCTAATCACATTATTACACCTCAGTAATTAACAACAGAAGATATTGAGCTCATTGCCTTCCACTGTGTCTATGAAAAGCCTATATACTCTGTCAGGAAGGCAAGGACTAGACAATTTCCATCTGGTAACTGCCAGCCACTCAGTGGCCAGGGAAAGGAAACACAGAGAGATAAGAAAATGGTGATTGCTTTTGGCATTTTTCATTCACTAGTATGAAGACAGACTAGTCCATTGTGAAATGAAGGAAGAAAAGTAATAGATAAGAGTTCTACTCCTGTTAACTGTCAGGTTGGTAAAGAACAGAGCAGGAAATAGAGACCCACTCAGTGGACTGATTCAGTTTGGCCCTGCTTGGCAACCACATTCTTCTCTATTAAAGGCAATCACCTCTGATAATAAAATACCTATAGCAAGAGGCAACATCCAGTCAACCTTGGACAAACACAAGAAAGCTAAGCAAAGTTAGCAATGGTTAGTACTTAGGTGGGAGACCACCAGGACTGTAGGCTGGACTGGGAAGCAGCAGCAGCAGCAGCAGCAGCAGCAGCAGCAGCAGCAGCAGCAGCAGCAGCAGCAGCAGCAGCAGCAGAAGAAGAAGAAGAAGAAGAAGAAGAAGAAGAAGAAGAAGAAGAAGAAGAAGAAGAAGAAGAAGAAGAAGGAGAAGAAGAAGAAGAAGAAGAAGAAGAAGAAGAAGAAGAAGAAGACGACTCTTCTGTACTGTTGCCCAGAAAATGGACTAAATTCCAGGGAGTCCATATCTTTATAGTAAACTAAAAAGCCAACTCTGTTCCACTATTGCCTGAATAAAAGGAAAGAGTTTGCACGTTTGCTGTCTGCCATTACAAAATTCGCTGCTTTATAATGGGATGATGTCAGGTATATCTTTGATCAAAAAATGCCAATTTCAGTCCTGAAGAAGGCATAGCTAAATTTGCTCTGAATTACTACGAACTGTAGAAAATGCCAGGCATACATTCCACTCTCTTATTACAGTTGTTCTGGATAGAGAAGGGGATATGGAGATAGAAGCAGAGCCAATGTTCTAAATTACTAGAGTAATGGCACTGGAATTAGGAGTAAATTTCTTCGCTTCTAGATATTAGCACATTGTGCACAATTGTGTTCTTCAAATGTGCCCTGCAACACAGGTCAAAAACGTGTTTTGTTTTTTAAAATTGAATATGAATTTCATATGAACACAGCTCTAATCAAATTTTCAAAGTTGCTTTAGAATAGGATCAGCTTACACATTACCCCTTAATAAGATAATACGTGGGGCCCACACCTCATTTCCTACTTCACTCTTTCAGTCATGACTTGTTTTCTTGATTGTTTCAGGAAAAGAGGGAATCAATGTATAACACTCAATTCAGGTAACTGCCTCTCATAGCAGGAAGAATGCAACCTACAGTTTTCTTTCACCAATGCTCAGCAGGGATTTGCCTTTGATTCCTTGCTTAGAACTCTATTCACATTGGAAGCACCAGAAATACTGAGCAATCTTCCTTTTCTGCAAGCAGGAAGCAAAATCTTGGAGACCAAGCTTAATGCCCTGCTTCAAAGTTTTGGTTGACTTGGTTAAACGTAGAGGATAAGAAAAAAGGATCCCAACATCCAAACATGGGTTATCGTCCATGAGAAAACATGGGATGGATTATATTGTTTGGGAAAGCTAAATGCAGCATTCTCTAAAGAAGATGAAGCCAAGATTTTATTACTCATGATATTCGAGAGAGTGAAGAATATCTTCTAGCTGTAACAGAGCATCAACTTATTGTATTCATGGCCTGATCAATCTAGCAGTTTCCACTCATGAGCTAATCTGAGACAGCCTCATTACCTGCCTTAAAGTTTCAGCCATGCACTTAGCTCTTAAAAATGGGATTTCAAGAATATCTGACTGATCATTTCTCTCCTCATTTATTCCAGCTGCCCTAAACCAATTCAACTTATAAAGTTAAGAGCAGGATAATAAGTTGGGACATATTTGCAGAGCATGTGCCACACTGCTCTTGATTTCTTGTATTTTTGCATTCCATTTCAAATCAGAAGGAGCCATTGTACCAATAGTATAGAGAAATTAAAGATGTTCTTTGTACGCCTCTTCAACCTACGTATTCCAAAAAGACTTCAATTCATCTAATTCTCATTCACCACAAACTTTTAAGAGCATGCTGCTGCATTTTTGAACTTTAGACAACAGAACACTGGAAATTAGGAAGCTACTTTAATTCCAAGGAGTTCTAGAAATCAGTGAAACTATCTATTCAGCTACAAAAAAAAATACGATTTAACCTTCCATCCTCTCTCTATTCCAAATATTTTGTAACTGATTCTTACCTTTATCCATATGAACTAATGTGCATTCTTTTTGCTGATAAATCTGCAACTTGAGTGCTAGCTACCTGAAATATCTGAAATTAACTGACAAAGTGGAAAATCCTCCCTCTCTCAGATTTGGAATTCTGTGACATGGAGAGGCCATAAAAGCAAGGTAAACAACAGGAATAGCCTGAAGGTGCAACCACACAGACATACACAAAAAGATAAAACCTGATAAAATCAGCACAGTAATATCTGGATAGGTCTGGGCTTTATAAACAATGATTCAGTGAAGCTTAAAAGTTTCTGAAACCTTCTGAATTGTCAAATATTCTGCGTAAATATCACCTAAAATGTGACCTATTTTCCTAAAACTAGTTAAAGAGAACCCAGTTAAAGAAATCAATCAAAAACATTGTTTTTTCATTGATTAAGGAAAATTCAAATGGATTACAAACTTTTAAGTACCACTGTATATGCATATGAATATTTTATTATTTATAACCTTAAGCAATAGTATGATACTTACAATTCTGATGCCACAAATTAATCTCACTGCCATTACATCCAAATGAACTATTTATCTATCCAGGTGCTATTACTTTCTTACAGTTCCAAACCATCTCAGTTGACATAAGAAATGTATTGTTCAGAAGCATTTGTGTGGTGACACACACACACACACACACACACACACACACACACAGAGAGAGAGAGAGAGAGAACACACCACTATAAAAGAACACACCATCTCTGTACTTTGAAACACTTATCTGGTACAACTATGTCTCAGGAAAATATTTTACATAAGCATAGTTTCCATATGAGGGAGATTTTTTTCAAACAAGCAATTAACCAAGTGGCACAAGCCAGTAGACAGTCTTATGCCAACAACAGAACATATAAATTCGCCAGCAATACCTGGTAGTAATTTAAAAAAAAAAACTGGGCTGTGAATAAATAATTCTTGTTTCTATACCCCTGATCTGTTCTAATTATGCATCTTCACAATAAGTCAACAAGCATAAAATATCCCAATAAATGTCCTATGGAGAAGGATCAATTTTACCCACCATTTTCAGAAAGCATTTCTAAACTACTACAAGTTTTCAAAGTTGTTGCCATGACATTTTCTGAAAAGAGGTCACAGTGAAAAGACATAATGAGGGCTGGTTCACAGATGTATTGTTCCTGTATGTAGACAGATATGGCTGTTCTTAGGAACCAACTTCTATAGAAAAACAGCTTGAACCCAGATTACCTACGGATCCAACCGTAGCAGTACTTACTTATGCTTTGCAAAAATCTGTTCTCTCATTTTTCTATAGACCAATCCATATTTGCATTTCTCTGTGCAATCAAGAACATGCTGAAGCTATTTTCAGGCTGGCAAAAACAGACGTTCTTTTGGCCTATGCAATCTTTAACAATGTACCTGTAAAACTAAAAGGATTGCAACAACTTGATGAAATCATATTTGCAGTCATGACTTGATGCGGTATTTGTCAATCTAGTGAAAGTTTGATCTATTTCAGAAAATCTTTTCCTAATTGAGGCAGAGTATTTTAATAATATGCATGTCTCATTAGTCCTGCCTTGACAGTCCATATAGGATGGTGTACTGCAGCGGTGGGTTGCTCCCTGTTCGGCCCGGTTCTTAGAACCGGTAGCGGCGGCGGCAGGCTCCACCCACCCGCCCAGGACGCTTCTGCGTATGCGCAGAAGCATCGCGCGAGCGAACCAGTAATAAAGGGTTTTAGAACCCACTACTGGTGTAGTGTAAACAGGAAGGAGGAACATACTACTGCAATTAAAGCAATACTCACCAAATACAGTAGATCATTCTTTTCCTCAAGCTTGTAATCATATATATTACTTACATCAAGCCAACATCATCTTCTCATGTGTACAAATAATGATGACATTGATCAGGAGTGGGAATCCTATTAAGGAATAAATTCTATCCAGTGAAGCTCTTACCCTTCATGTCAAAATAACTGGTATAAATATTTTTATGAGTTTCTTTTCTCTCTGCTATGCTCAGCATAACAAGTATTAAAAAGAAAAAAGAGCCTGTAGAGTGTTCTATTATTTACAGGATGAAAAGTCTCCAATATATTTTAAAAATATATTGCTATCAGGTTATTGGTGCAGATAGGAGTGGGAGTGTTCCAGATTCTTGGAGATCCTGTTCAGTTTCCCTGTACTTTCATATACAGCTATCCTTCATATATTGCAAACTTATTTCCTCAACTATAAGAACCAGTATCTTGGGAAGAAGAAAGAAAACATGGAAGAGATTTAGAACATTGGATTTTGCATTACATTGTAGGTACTATGAGTATATGATGGAATAAATCCAAACACATACAAAATAATGCTACTCTGAAGAACAGTAGAGCCCTTCCTATAAACACACATTTCAGAATAAAAAGTATTTGCCTGGGATTCAGTTCTCTATCATCAAAGGAGTGTGATATTTAGCTTATTAGAAAAGAAACAACAACATATAGGGTAAGTATATCCACAGACAGCACTGTTTTTCACAGGAGGATAAGCAGCAGCTTATACTACTGTAATGTAAAAGAGGGGGCAGTTATGATGGTAACAAAAGTTAGAGGAAGGATAAAACTGGGCTCCCCAACAATGGCAGTCATAAGTATCCATGTCTAACTCTAACCTCTCCAAGAGCTAACAAGGCTGACTGTTCTATCTGACATTATAATAAAGTAAATGAAGCCAATAAGCTTCTATCTATATATTACTAAAACTCTCTTTGTCATGACCTTTGACTGGGCGAAACAAGGCATCATCATAGGAGAACAATTTTTGAACCACAGTACCTCAAATAGGCTAACTTATACAATGTCTTCAAAATCTGGGACCGATAGCTCCTGAGGGAATGAAATTTTGTAAAGTTGTGGCTGTTTCAGTGCTACTGGCTGTTGCTGGGCTGTTTTCACATGTTCTTATTTTATTTCAACGTTCTGTGACAGTTTCTCAGCCACTTTTGCAATCCCTTGCTCCCTTCTCCACACAGCAGTGGCCACTTACTTGCCTGCTGGGAAGGGAGGGAGATTTCTGATGCTTAAACTGCCAGATTCTCACAAAGAAACTCAATGGGGAAAGCCAGCAGGAACTTGGAAATCACTTCTGCTCCCACTGCTTTTTTGGCTCACCCTTGGTCATTCTGCTTCTGTATCTCTGAAACAATGTAAGCAATGCAATAATGAAAATGCTTCCATAAAAGACAAGCAGAGAAATACAGAATAGCTGCCAACGGGACATTTTATATACCATTAATAACTGTACTGTACTGGTTTATATACCATTAATGCTGCACTCCTCAGCATCTGAGCTCCCATGTGTCTGGAGATGTTACACTCATGTTATTTACTACCTAAGTTACTACCTATGTTATTACTATAACCAATATTTGCATGATTTAAGCTACTCTCCCTCTTCCTTGAAATTTAAGAAACCTGTCTGCAACAAGCTCAAGGACATCCAAACTTTTCCAGATATATTTCGATTTGACAGCCTAAATACTACATCACAATATTCACAAATATATCCAGCAAGTTCTAGCAATCCTAAATGCTGGCAGATTGGGGCAGAAATAGCCACAGCCACAGTCCTAGAAAAGATCCTACCTATGCATAAAACTGTCCAAGAACTTGACAGGGACTCGGTTAGAAAAAGCTATTGAAAGAAATGATCTCTTTAAGTGCAATGGGGAGATATTTGTCTCTGATTTACCCTTGGCTTTTTGCTCTGGTTCAGGTAGGAGCGGCACGGGATGGCTGGCAGATCTGAGAGCATGGCACGCCCCAGCGGGCAAAGCGCGCAGTGCGGAGGAATGCGAGAGTCAGTTTGGAGTGCTCCCCATTTATCAAACTCATGCAGCCCGCCAGCAGAGCGAGTCTTTCTATCATTATACCTCTCAAAATCCGATTCATACCACTAATCCTGCCTTCATTCCCCCAGATTAATAACATCTCTTTCAACCTTCACAGTGTGATAAATAGACAAAGAGAGAACAAAAGGAGAAACAGAAGTGAGGGAGAGAGCCAGAGCAACTTTAGATAATAAAGAGAACCAAGAAAAGGGAAAGGAGGGAAAAAAGAGGAAAGATAAGGAAAGGAAAGAGAGCTGACCTGACTCTGCTATTTACCTTAACAGAATCTTGAAGAGAGCCAGCTCAGCAGAGCTTTAAAGAATGCAAAGCATTGCTCAAAGGAAGAGGGCTTGTTAGTAGCTCCTGCCAGCCAGCTGTTTGCTTGGAATACTTTTCACTCCCAGCATTAGTTCAGGTCATCAGTCATAACAAGTTTATTGGTTTCTTGTGCCTTTTCCAACCAGCTCCCTTTAATGTGAAATTCTCAGGACATGTTCACTTTTTTTCTTTTGCAAAACTGGCCATCCAAAAGCCTAACATGAAATGCCACTAATCAGAATTCAAATGAGCCAAAAGTTCAAACCTGGTTTGTTTGTTCTGCTCTCTTTGGTGACAAAGGACCAGATTAATACAGATTCTTAGGATCAGCATAAAAGGGCAGCAAAAGAAAGGATACCCAACCAGCTATAGGCAGAACATTCCTCTAATTTACAGACACAGGTTGTTACTTTAGGCTCTTTTTTCTTATCAGAAGAGCATACTCCAAAACTGACAGCATATTGAAAAATTCCAGCAAAGCTTCATGAAAAATAGCTCATCAGTTTTGTCCTAAATTCTATCATAAAGGAAGAGAGCATCAAACAAATGCTGAAAGAAGACCAACTTTTTGGAAGTTTAGTGCCCTCAGAAAGCTGGGATACAAATTGAAGTAGTAGGAGAAGTAACAGAAATGTAGCTAGGATATTATCCCAATGATTGGGTTATTATTAAGCTGTATGGTCAGGCTAGTTCTGTTCACAAACCAGCCACCATGCCTCGAAATTACAAATTGTAACCAATTTGAAGATATTTGAAGTACATCTAAAAGTACATCCATGTATTCTATGACTCCATGCCGTACACTTTATTATCAAATAAAGAGTATTTGCTATTCGTCCAAGAAGCTTCAAGTAGGAAAAAAGAATGCATAAGCAAATTATCTGATCAAACTCTTTTAGATCTACCATTGATGGCTTTGAGGTCTATATAATTAAACAAAAAACAAACAAAAAATCATTGTACCAGTAAACAAGCATCTATTTCTCCTGGAGTTTTTTATTTTTATTTTTAATATTTAACTCAAGGAAGAACCTGGAAATTGCTACAAATATTACCCCTCTCATGTACTGTTCCACTGATGTTTTAATAGTATTTCATACCTTATCCCATTAGCTATCCTGTCCTACCTTAAATCCCTCAAAAAGTTATGCCTCAATCCAATGCCTAGCTTCCCTCAGTAAGCAAAGACCTTGGATTTACATTACTCCATCCTTACAGTATGTTATGTTGTGGGGCTAATGCATCATGAACCAAGTCATTTCAATGTCATATTAAAGATTGAAAGAAATCGCTGTCTCTTTCTGATACTGCTGCTTCCAAAAATCATTCAAGGTCTAAGAAAGGCGGGGGTGGCTTCTTTTTTAAAAAAAATCTATATTACTTCAAACTCTAAAATACAAAGAACAGTAGCACTCACATACAGGTTTGGGGGTTTTTTTTAACGCTGTCTTTATTGGAATAATTTTTTTCCTCCTCTATATCAGTGGAGATAGATAATCAAGTCAAAAAAGTATCTTCTAACAATGGATTTCTTTTTCCTTCTGAACTTCAAATAGGAAACTCTTATCTCCAGCCACAGTTGACCAAGAGAAGAGAAGAAAAGAACAGAGACACATTCGCCAAACCTCCCGTTTACTCCAAAGGCCATGCTAAATCCACATATCCTTACCATCTTCCCTCACTTCACAGAGAAGAGCATTCATAACATTTTATAGATGACATTTACTCACTAGAAACACGGCTGAAACAGAAATGCTTCTTTTCCCCCTCAGATCTCTAAAATGATATCTTACCAAGTAAGAGTAGCTGCTGTAAGGACAGATTTTCAAAGCCATCTTCCCACATCTAGTATCTATGAATCAGTTATGGGAGCTTTCCAGTGTCCTACTTTTAGACATATTATTTTCCTGGTTTCTCTATTATATATTTACAGACACTTTTTATATTCACAGAAAATAATCTTGGACTGAATATTCTGGAATCAACAACATAGGTTTGCAGACCTATTTTAGACATTCATGGGGTAGAGGTCCTACATGATACTGATTTAAATAAATTGGGTAGTTTTTATATTGTGCATTTGACCATTCTGTACAGTAACCAAATCTAGTGATAAATCACATTCTACATATCAAAACAAATTTATGTTCTTTCTATTGCCACTATTCTTTTTCTCTATTGCAGGAAATCAGATCATCATTGTCTCACTGTTTTTCCCCCACATTAATGAAATACAACAGTATACTGGCAATACCTAAGATATATAGACGAGATAGACAGACAGACAGACAGACAGACATTATAAGATTTTTACAAGATTTAAATTAGTGTATAATATATAAGAACAAATCCTACTGCCTTTCTCAGAAGCACTTCCAGGCCATTGTATCAGAAACCTGTTTTTCACTCACACACAAGTCACATGGGGCCATCTGTCACACAAGGTATCCTCACTTCAATCTACCTGATGACTGATGTTCCACTACCAGCATATCAGGATTGGCTGAGCACCCAGACAAATGTTTTATAACTCCTTTTTCCTCTCCTCCTCTACCAATGTCTCCCATGAGAGGTGTGATGATAGACGGTGACATAACTGCCTGTTCCCAATCAAGGTAATGTAAGTAATGACAGCTGACATGATTCCTGGAATGTGTTTCCAGTTGCCAGCCCTGCTGCTCTCTCATGTATAGTATAGCAGAACCACAGAGCTCAAATGGAAAGCAAAGAGGTTCAGCACAAGCTCAGGAAAACTCTAGGTTAAAGCTGGAATAAAATCCAAAATACCACAGAGACTAAATTATTCTGCCCTACCGAAAATCTCTCAGAAACCCACGTTTCTTTCAGGCTATGGTCAAGAAATTTTACTGTGCTAGTGATTGATGCCTACAACCTTTGCGATATGAATACTTCGAAACCACCAAATTCAGGTTCTTTCTTATTTTATAGATAAATGTTCTGCAAAGAAATATTGTATGTGGGAAAATACATATAAGGTTATAATATTTACTTCAAAATAATAAATTACAATTTTTAGCTGACCCTATTATCACTTTCACCATTATTTGTCTGAGTCCTCTGTCATAGCATAAGAATTTGTGGGAAAGACGTGATTGGCCTTTCACTGTTCATCAAATTAGAGGAGACTCTCAGAATTACTAAGAATTATTCTTACACCCTGCACTCTCATTACAAACTAATACAAAGCACAAGGGGAAGAAGAAAGTCAACTTTTTGTTTTGTGAGAAGATGGAGAAAAAGAGAAATGCTTTTCAATGTCACAAAACTAGATAACTGGACAAAACTGTAACCTAGATTACATCTACTTTACATGTCTGACATACAGATAGGTAGTCCAATGAGAAGCAGGAGCTATCAGCTAGTTCTTCAATCTAAAAAAGTGGAAACAAAATTGCAGAACAAGATGACTGTTAAATGTTGGTTTTAAAATGTCACAATCACTGTATATCCCTCTGTCCATCATACTATTTGGGGTCAATACAATTAAGGCAACCCAAGGGAAGAAAAATATGGACACTTTCAAATAATATATTAATACAGTCATTTCATGTGTTTTTCCAACATCTATATTTCCCATTATTAACTTGATAGCTTTATTTTTGGATTACTTTTGTTGACTGTTGTGTGATTTCCACCCAAACAAGCAAAGACAAATTCAAAGGGTTAAGTACCTAAAGGAAAGCTATGTTCCATCAAATGAAAGGCCTAACAAGTCCAACGTTCTGGTCTTTGGGTGGCCAGTCAGATATGTATGGGTGTCCCATGAAAAAAGCATAAGCATGTGAATATCTTGTTATTCATGTTCCCTAGCAACTAATATTTAGAAGTGCATGCCTCTGAGACTGAAGATATTACACCTATTATATATACACACATACACAACTTTAATGCCTTCTTCCCCAGTTTGAAGAGATTCTTTTGAATCAGGAATATCTTTACCATACCTTTTTATTTTAGCCACGTATTCTAAACATACACAGATAATTACCGCAGTAAAGTATCATTTAAGAGTAACCCCCACACAACATCCAATCAGAGAGAAATACAGTGATTAAGGACTTCTGCTGAAAACTTAAACAAGATTTGCTGTTAAACTTGTCTGTCCTTCTCCATATACTCCTAAGACAATACCAAGAAATGATACCAGGATTTATTGTCTACAAAGTTTCAAAACAAATAGATTGTTTATTAAGCTAGGAACAGACACCAGACGATTTGAGATCTATTGCTAAGCCTGTCCTTTGGTAACTGAATTTCCAAGGAAAACCATTAATTTCTCCTTTAGTTTACTTGATATAAGTTTTATTTCTAACTTGTATAAATATAAGGTGAACTTCTGAACTAAGAGGGACTTGGAAAAGCATAATGCTTCAATGCACATTTAAAATGGAAGAAAATATTTGTATGGGGATTTTAAAAATCAGCAAGGTGGCACTGTGCTATTTATGTAGTAAGAACCAACTCCAACCAAAAGACTAAAAAATGAGGCATTTGTACCATTATTGTTTGGAGGCAAATAATATAGAACAATCTGTATATAGCTGAATTTGGAGAGAAACATACTACAGGGAATTCCCACTTGTCAACTGCCTTGTTTAGCAACTGTTTGAAGTTAAAATAGTGGGGGGGGGGCTCAACTTTGCATCTAATCCTCACATTAGTGACCATTGCAGCATCCCGTAATCAAATGATCACCATTTGCGTGCTTCACAACTGGCTTCCAACACGCAGAATTAATGGAGAACACAGTAACGTGATGCCTCACTTAATGATCATGGTGATTTGCTTAACAACCAAAGAGGAAATGAGTTTATAAATCTGGCATAGTCACATGGTGCTCACTTAGCAACTTCTGTTCTTAGCAATGAAGCTGCCAGTTCCAATTGTGGTTGGTAAGGGAGGATTACCTGTAATTGCAAATTCTGAGCATTTAAGAGCAAAAGCCCAAAATAAATCTCAGTGCTCTTATGTATTCCATAAGTGTCACCTATGGAAAAGGCCATTCATAGTTACAAAATGTTCATACTGTCCCACACCCACACTCACACCCAAATCTGATGAAACAAGTCATTGTTCACTTTTTGAGTTATTTTCAGTAGAGTTTATAATTTTTACATGAACAGGGCCTGTAATTTTCTAATAACGTATAAAGGCATTTGGAGAGGGAGAGGAAGATAAAATTGAATACTTTGACAGCCAAGAATTAATAGCAAAGAACATTCTATGATAACCTCTCAAGAAACATGGTTCCTCATCTCCCAAACTTTACATACATTATTTTCTCTCAATTCTCTGTATGACCTGTCTTATCCTCATTTCTATATAGCATATTGCTTTAAACAGCAACACATTTTTCCCCTGGTATCAATCAGAATTTTCAGGGCAATTACCCTCTTAATCAATTATTGCTATCAGCAGCCCCCTTAGATTCCTTCTCACTGAGGCACAACAGAGAAGCTAAGGGGCATCACCAGATCAAGCAAATTCATTTTGTGTGGACATACCTACCTAAATCAGTGTAGAAACATGTGAAGGACACTTCAAGGAGCACTTGACAAAATGAAACAAGCCAGCATAGGAAAAGGGATTTAAAGAAAGAAATAGATGCACAGGGATCTTCAAATATAGCAAGGGCCCTAAGGTAGACAATCATATGCTGTAGAACAAATGAAGTTATATTGTTAAGATTGACTGCACACCATACAGTCTATATGATAAAATACCGCCCGTTGTCGAGGACAAATACAGTATATCTTATTTATTAAATGACTAACCACAACATTCTATTTTTGCAAAAAAATCAAGTCTAGAATGTATTGAACCCAAAATTTTGGTTTAACAGGTAAATATTTGTACCTTTTAGAATACTTTCTCACATATGCATACAGTGGAGTCCTTCAAATACAGGTCCCTCTTGAAACGTAATTTTTTGCACTACTCTTTTCAATTTAAGGAAGCAGGATTTTTCTGAATACAACCCTGTTCCCAGGAGGACTTTAGAGGACTCTTCTGTTTTGTAGAATCTAAAGGAGCAAGTGAATTCTTGGAACATTAACTTCAGCTGCTATTATCATCCAAAAACTGATCTAATACCAGCACCATTAAATACTCTTGTGCATAGTTCTAACAAATTACTATATATTGAATGCTGATATCTTCAAAGCCTGGACCCTCTCGTTCATTTCTTGTACAAACAGCTACTTTTCACTGACTAAACCAGGCTTTCCTATTTTGTATGCTGGGAAACATGTTAGCACATCTTACTGCACATGCAACTGTATTATAAAATATACTGTTTACAGTACTGGTATATGTATTGCTAGCAAATATTCCTCATAATGAAAATTACCTCACTCTTGGTCCATTTGCTATGCACAAAAAATGCCACTTGATGAAACTACAAAGGTCACATCCTTGTGCCCAGATTCCCCACTAATCATTTCCAGAGGACACCCCCACAGTGCCAAATACAGATACTTGGTGCCTGTATCTTTTTGTGAATCTGCAGCTAGAGTTACTCAAATATGTAGGATGGATTTGGGTGCTATATTCTGGAGGTAGTTTTTTTCTCTTTTCCCATCTGAAGAACATCCATCCAGACAATCCATGATACATGGAGGAGAGAGGTTTGAAGTGATATTTTTGGGCCTGGCAATTTGCTCAGGCCTAAATTAGCATGGCAGATCTGCTGTGGAATTCCCCCTTCTATCCACTGTCTGGGATTGATACCTGTTCTTCACTGCAGCCACTTTTCTTTTTTAAATTGACTGCATTTAAAATTGACTAGCCTACTCCTGTCTTAGCGGGTGTAACTGAAAGGATGAGGCTCTGTAGCCTTTCTAGGGAATTCCCTATCTAGTAGCATTGCTCTCAAGGAAGTTATGAGTGATGGTACCTACAGAGAGGAAGTGGTGTGATGGAATACAGTGAAGCAGCAGTTTCCCAGGAAGGAGGAAGCACATACCGGGGTGGGGGGCGGGGGCCAACACAAGAGGCAACATACAATAGCTCGGAAGTGATTAGGAGACAGATGAAGAGAGTTGGGATAGCTACTCCCTAGAATGTCTCAGGGACTATCCATTGGGATGAGAGTAGTAAAAGTTTAGTCTGACAAGATTCTACCTTTTGGATATAAGAAAATAAAGAATAAACCGGCTGGACTTCGTCATTCTTGAGCTGGGTCTGACAAAAGCTTTAGCTCTTTCCTTGCATCATATTCTTAGGGTAGTTTAGAGCTTCCACAGCAATTCTTAAAACCTTTTTCCTCAAACTCCAACACTTCAATAGCCACTTACCTAGTGACTGCTTCTCAGTTGTACAAATTGGGAAAACCATTAGATGACAATAGTTGATTAAAATGTTAATTCACTGCTGCCACCTTGTGAATGGTTGACCCATCACAATAAGATTTAAAAAAAAAATCAGTCAACAGTATAACAGGAAAGAAAGAAAAAAAGTGCATGGGAGTGATCACAATGTTGTGCATGCCAACCAGAGGAAGCATTGATTCCAGGAGGACTTGAATTTCAGCTGAGAAAAGTACCACTCACAGACAACAATAAACTATTGCTATTAAAACTGTGTGGATTGCAGCATAGTACACATCTGCTCCAAGGACACAATAAGAGTTTATTTTAGGGGTAGCAAGATGTAGCTCCTGGACAGTAGAGGAGTAGGGAAAAATGTATTAATGTGGCCAAAATAACAAGTGGAAGAGCAGTCCAATCAGAAAATCAGTGAGGGAAGCCAGATTTGTTTAACAATAATGTGAGATACTTAATAACTGTGGTGATTTGCTTAGTGACTGCAGAAGAAAAGGTCATAAAATTGAGCATGACTCACTTAGCAACTGCCTTGCTTAGCAATGGAAGCTTCAGTCCCAAATGTGGTTGTAAACTGAGGACCACCTGGGATGTGTAAAGGATCTTGGGAAACAGGGCAAAGAGATACTGTCTATGGAATAATCAGCTAAGAGACAGCATAACCCACAACTGCATAATGAGTGAAGCAAGAGGCTCAGAAGGGACTCTCCCTAAGTTCTTGGACTATAAAGGATGATGGATGGCCATGCGCTTCACTAGATATTTCACATGGACCATGGCCAATCAAAGCTATTCCCACTGTGTACTATGGAGCAATAAAAATTAAAAAATCCACAGGAAGAATTCCTTAGGCGGGCAATGGGCACTTTATTCTTTTTTATGGCACTAAACATAGGCAGCTGGCATAATTACACTACAATAAAGAAATAATGTGCACCTAGCAGAACAAATGTTAGGCTTCTGATAATTAGGCAGAGCAAATAGTCTGGGATTCAATCACAGGGTTTTACCTAGTCTCCTGGATCTTTCCGAGGCACAATTCCCAAAACAGACTAAGCCTGTCCCTTATGAACATCATACGTAATTTAGCCTTTTCTTAGGTACAAACATATCTCAATTTTTCTTCATTTCTGCATCTCCAAACTAAGGAACAGGAGTCCCCAAAAGAATATATATATATGAGGGTTTTTTTAAAAAAATCAAAAGGTTAACTATTAAAAATACATTGAATGTAAAAATTACAAGGTATCAGTGGCAATTGCACTTGTATCTACCATTAACTTAGTTTGGTTTATCAGTCTAGACTATTTTCATGTAATTAAGTATTTATAGCTTGCTCTCTATTCAGGGGAACTCATGGTGAGTTATAACCTATTGAAATATTGTAAAATAAGTTTAAAACACACAATTTAGAACATATAATAATAAATACAGCAGTGCTGCCAGAAAGGCTTTTAAATGACAAAGACAGATCATGTCAGCATCTCTGAGGAAGGGCATTCTAAAGCCAGAAAGCTAAGCAGAACATCCTCTTCTGTCCGGTGTATCTTTGGATGCTGAGTAGTACTGCCCCTACCAGTAGATCTCAATGCTTGAGTACTCAAATAAGCTCCCCCTCAGCAAAAAGAACACCAAATTCAAAACGATAAATGATTGTAAATAAATGGAGTCTAACTAACAATTTATAGGCAAGCAGTGTAATTTTTTTTATGACTAATGCCATTTTATGACTAATGTTATATGTGGTGTAGATAAGAACCCCACTGACGCATTCTAGACTACCTGAAATTTCCGACCTATCTTCAGCCCCTATAAAATGTGGTTGTAGTAATCCCAACAGTGGGTGGATTACAATAGGTGAAGAGCCGCACCTGTTGAACTAGGCTCAGCTAATCAAATATAGTACAGGTAATCAATGACACCTAGGCTTCAAATTACTATTCATTTTATTTATTTATTTAATTTTTATGTCACCCATCTGCCTTATAAGGTGACTCTGTCACAATGTGCCCTTTCAAGATAGTATGATCTCACTCGTTCCCAAATGACTTTTTGAAGAGCCATATTTTTGGCTGTGGGGATGCGGTGGCTCAGTGGCTAAGACGCTGAGCTTGTCGATCAAAAGGTCGGCAGTTCAGCGGTTCGAATCCCTAGTGCCGCCTAACGGGACGAGCCTTACTTGTCCCAGCTTCTGCCAACCTAGCAGTTCGAAAGCACGTAAAAAATGCAAGTAGAAAAATAGGGACCACCTTTGGTGGGAAGATAACAGCGTTCCGTGCACCTTTGGCGTTTAGTCATGCCGGCCACATGACCACGGAGAAGTCTTCGGACAGCACTGGCTCTTTGGCTTTAAAACAGAGATGAGCACCGCCCCCTAGAGTCGGGAACGATTAGCACATATGTGCGAGGGGAACCTTTACCTTTTTATTTTTGGCTGTAGTACAGAAGGGATGGTCTGGTTATCTGGCAATAAACTACTCCCATCACTGAAAGGGCTCAAGACTGACATCCTTGAAGACCCAATTCCCACAGCAAGCCCTCTCTCCCAGTTCTTACCAGACAGGCAGATTCAATGTGGATAAAAATTGTTTGTTTTCATGTATTGTCAAGGTGGAGGTGCAGTGGCTGGGTTCAGTAATTCTGGCCAGTTTTTGGACATTCAAGATAGTGTGTGGAACATAAATGGTCTTAGCTGGAGTGATTAGCTGCTAGTAGTTCATAGCCACCATAGCCCTGATCCAGATTACTAATTGCCTGACTTGGCGGGGGGGGATCTGTTTTTTGCCTTAGAGCAGTGACAATGGGACAAAAAAACATGTTTTTTGCCTTAGAGCAGGGGTGCCAAACAGAGGTGGGTTGCTCCTGGTTTGCCCGAACCGGTAGCGACCCGCTGGTGATGTCACAGTGACGTCACGGATCTGGTTTGGTCAGTGCTGGTCCGTGGGCGCCGCCATCTCTTTTTTTGAATTTTTTTTGAATTTTTTTCCCCGCGTTTTTTTTTTCTTCTGCGCATGCGCAGAAGCCGAGTTTCCGGCACTGCACGTGCAGTGCCATCTTGTTTTTGGCTTTTTTGGGGGGGGGACTTTTTGGCACTGCGCATGCACCCGCGCGCAAAGTGCGCCCGTGCAGCGCAGCCACACGGCGCGGGAGGAAGCGAAGGGGCGTTGGTCTTACCTGATTCGCCTCTTCTCCGAAATATGGATATAGCATCCAGGAATGGGTTAATCCGTCTGCTCCATGATTGGACTGCGTGAGCCTGTCAAGATGATTAATTGCCTCCCTTGTTGCTATGCCTGGCAGTTTGGAACGAAGGAGCGAAGATGACAGACTCTGTTGTGCCACCAAAAATCAGAACATTCCTCAGGTCTAACGCCACCGACAGTCCAAGGACTATAACCAGGTGGGGCTGGATGCTATATCTGTCAGGCCGAAGCCATTTTCTTTAGATCTTTGGCCTGCCACACTTTGTATTAGTTTAAAATGTATTCCTTGCTGTGGGAATTTGGGAGGGGCAGTTGCATGAGGTATGTCTGCATGTAGCCACAACAAATTCCTTCTAGATTGTCAAGGTCATCCTTTGTCCTGCACCTGCACAGAAGAAGGTGGAGTTCCAACCAAGCTACCAGAGGATGAAGCAATGAAGATTGGTTCATGTGATGAACTTGGGGGTGTGGGGACAAAGGCTTGAACTTTCAACTGGGTGGAGAAACCCCGAAGGCTTCAGATTCGGGATTTCTCCCAGCCGTGCTGACATGGCTCTGTTAATAAATTGGAACTTAGAGGAACGCTTTGCCTCGGACTCTGATTTAATTCCAGATGCTATTCGGAACCCTGACACAATCCCGAATCTCTCATAAAACTCTCCCAGCTGCCCCAGCCTTGGGGCGCTGTTTGGGGTCCTGCGCCCCAGCACCGTCCCGGCAACGGGTGGTGCGAAGACTCAGGGAAGAGGGGGGAGAGGGTGCGGGCAGGGGTGGAGCGC
>QLTV01002530.1:4791772-4820059 GCA_003457575.1 Thermophis baileyi | reverse complement strand
AACGGGCTCCTCCGGAGTTGTTCTTTGTTTGTGTTTTGTTTTTTGTGTTGTTTTGGTTTGGTTTTTTTGCAGTCAAGGAGACCGAAACAGGCAATCAATCTTCACAGGGGCGCAAGGAGCCGTTCGGTTTCCACAGGCAGTCAGCGTGGCAGTTGTTCCAATCTAAAATGGCCGCTGGCCGTGAAACGGCTGCTGCGCGGGCCTGGCAACAATTGTGGACCACCAGAGCGAAGGCAGAGGGTCAAGAAAGCGTGAGTGAGCCAGGCACCCCTTTCGCAAGCTGAGCAGTCCAAAATTCTTCCTCAGAGAGCCAAATTTTGAAAAACTAAAAGGAGATCGGTCGCGGTGCTTCCAAAATGGCCGCCGCGACCTACGACGAACAGCTGGGATCAAAGGAGCCGATTTGAGCTGTCAGATCGACCACGGAACACTCTCAGGCCAAATAAGGTGGAAATTTAGTTAATTAGAGCACTCCGATCTCAGTCCTTGGGCAAAAACCTTCCCTGCTGCAACCAGCAGCCTTGAGAAGAAACGTGCTGCCTAAGGCAGCCCGAGCCGAGGCTCGGCTAGCTGCTCGTCAACGAAGAATCTCAAACTCACCACACCGGCTCCAAAGACAGGAAAATTTAAATAGTCAAGACCAGAAACATCAAAGTGAAGAAATCTGGGATAAGACCAGAGGAATGGTGGCACAACCATCCAGAGCGACTGAGTGAACAAAACTGCCAGGCATAGCAACAAGGGAGGCAATTAATCATCTTGACAGGCTCACTCAGTCCAATCACGGAGCAGACGGATTAACCCATTCATGGATGCTATATCCATTATGAGGGAGAACAGGCAGCGAGGTAAGTTAGAACCCACCCCTGGTGTCGAACTTGCGGCCCATGGGCCGGATGCGTCACGCGCAGGCCACGCCCACCCCAGCTCAGCAAAGGGAAAAAACATCATGAAACGTCACGTGACGACAATATGATGCCGCAAGTTTGACACCCGTGCCTTAGAGCAGTGACAATGGGAACTGGGGTTGGGGAAGTTAATATTAGCACCTTGTCAATAATAGCTCGCTCCCTCTTGACTCTAGAGTTCTTTATAGCCCTCTCCTCCACAATGTAGAAGAAACTGATGAACCCAGTAGAGTTTCAGAGGGAGCTTGGAGTTATTCCCAAAGCACTGGTGCATGGTTCAGCCAAGACTTTAGCACAGCTTGCAATTTAGAATCTTGAATCAGATTCCATTTGTAAGGATTCTGTGTGATTGTGGACAACATGGTCAACAGAGGAGCTCTGAGAGATGAAACAGTGCACGGGTGTCAAACTGGCAGCGTCACGTGCAGGCCATGCCCACCCAAGCTCCACGAAGGGAAAAAACGATATGTCACGTGATGGCAATGTGATGCGGTGAGTTTGACACCAGTGACCCAGAGCATCACTGAAGAAAGACAAAGAACTAAACTGGCCATGCCCAGGTAAGAGCCTTTATTAGAACAACTTCTGGCGATAAAAACAGTGAAGTGAGTTTACATCTCCACTCTTATTGTATCAACAGATAGCTGGTCAACAGCCCTGTTCCAAATGATCAGGTCCCTTTTGGGTAAGGAGGGATTGGGGGAGCCCCTGCAAAGCTATTGTGAGCATTATTCTAGGCAACTGTCAAACAAATTTGCTTGGCTAAGCTCTGAATTGGACTCCAGCTATGGAAATGACTTAGGCATGTCCTAGAAAAAAACCTGAGCCAGTTGATCTTGAGGAAATAGATATGGTCCTTGCTACTGTGAGTTCTGCCACATGTGTCCTGAACTCTTGCTCCTCCTGGTTGATTAAGGTTGATTAGCCCCTCAGGGGTCTATATGTGGGTGATTTTATGCATTGATAATGCCTCTTACCTTGAAGGTGGCAATGGTGAGCATCCTTCTCAAGGGGCCATCCTTGTGCTAATAGTAAAGAACAACGTTTGTCTACTCTCCAACTTTCTTTTTTTAGGGAATGTCATTGAGCTCAGCTTTGGAAATCACTAGATGAAGTAGATAATCTAGAACAGCAGTTCTCAACCTGTGGGTCGCGACCCCTTTGGGGGTCGAATGACCTTTTCACAGGTCGCCGCGCATGCTAGCCCGCCATCTTGGTGCCATCGTCAGCAGGGGTGAAATGCTCCCGGTTCGGCCGTGCCTGCGGGTCGCTGGACAGCCGGTAGTGACAGAAGCAGGACTTCGCTCACCCGCCCGGACGCCGCCATTTGGGTTCTTTTACCCTCTGCGCATGCGCAGAATGCTTTGCGCATGGGGTAAAATAACCCAAATGGCGGCGTCCGGGTGGGTGGGCAAAGTCTCACGCTTCCGTCGCTACCAGCTGTCCGGCGACCCGCAGGCATGCCCGAACTGGGAGCATTTCACCCCTGGTGCCACGCCCCCTTTGTCACCTCATCGTGCACGGGGAGGGGGGGTCGCGGTGGCGGGGGTCGCGGGTGGGTCACGGCATTAGGAAGGTTGAGAACCACTGATCTAGAACCTGCCTCGGGATGTGGGTCTGTCCTGGCCTTTCTGGATTTTTTAGTGGTTTTCAATGCCATCAAGCAAGGTATCAATATCACAAGCTTCGTATCATACTAGACTGGCTTTGGGGGTTAGGAATCAGGAGCACTATTCAGCAGTAGTACTCCTTCCTTCATCAACAATTCCAATAGGTATTGGTGAGGGGGACATTTAGGGCTCAGATCTCCCCTTCTCCCACTCTATATTAATCTGTTGGGTGAGGTCATTTGATGGTAAGGGGCACAGGATCACTGCTATGCAGGTGACAGTTAGTTATACATCTCTATCCCAGACCAGACAGGTGATGCTGTTCAGGTGCTTCCCAGATGCCTGGAGACTGTAAGGGCCTGGTTAGGAAGGAACTGACTACAACAAACTATACAAAGATGGAGTGACTTTTGGATTTTGGACCCTGGGATCCAAAGAACTGTTATCCTTAATTTTTAACAGCATAGCTCTTTCCCAAATAGAGTTGGTGTGCAATTTGGGGGTCCTCCCAGCCTTGCTGGTCCTACTCAATGGCACCAGTGGCAGGGAATTTTGCACAAATTCATCTGGCCAACCTCACTCATTCCTAATTCTGGAAGACTCATGCATTAGTCATTTCCTGATTGGATAACCACAACAGATCAAAGGCCAACTCAATTGCCCAAACAGGCAATGATCCTCTTCCTTGCAAGAGAGAAGCTCTGCCATATAATGTTTGTAAGGCCACTTACAAATGTCTAACTCTGAATAATAAAAGCAAAAAAACAAGTGCCATGCTGTCAGCCACAGTCCTGCTACTCATAAACAGAATATATGGATCAATGAGAATAATACATGACCTTTGAAAGCTTTTTGCTTTGAGAAATTTGGCAGGTCCCAAGGGCCTGGAGATATCTAGGACCAAATATCAGTAGTGAAACAAAAAATGGAAGCGAAGAAAAACACCACGAGACTTTATAGCTGAGAAATCCCAATACCCATTACCTTACAAAGGAACAATTCCTCACCTGTCAGAGTCTTATAACAAAACCTTGAAGTCAAGAACTGGTATACTCTTGTTTGAAAGATTTACAATCTCAAACATTTGCACAAGAGAACTGAAAGCTAAGTGGGAAATAAAATCAAACTAGCCCCCTTAAACAATTCTTAAAATATTAATAAAGAAAATCACAAAGAGTCTCAGAAGGTTATCTTCGGACCACAAATTTAGAGACCACTCACTTGGACAACATTATTTGACAAATAATTGCAAGAGTTTTCTAAACATACAGTAGAGAACCTTTTTAGCAAGAACATTCATAAATGGATTCTAATTGTTTGAGCTGTACTTAAAAATGTACATTCCTTACAGAGCAGAAACATATTTTTTACTGTTCTAACAAACCTTAACACCATAATTATTATCCCTCTTTAGAGTGAAGATGTGTGATTTTTCACTTACTTACATTAACACATTTTTACCACTTCAGGAAGATGTTAGCTGCAGTGCTGGCCTTGGGACATTCTTCAGTGATGAGCACATTATAAAACTATATTTCATATGAAAAAAGGTTGTATTATATGATATAAGCTTTGACGTCTGCATTTGAAATATTAGTTTAAAAGTTGCTCTTTGTATTTCTCTACCAATATCAACATTAGGAAACAGTAAGTTATGAATGTGTGTTTTAAAATCATTTTACACTGAAAACTATTTTTGAAGTACAAGATTTTTATAAGCGCTTATGTTTTTATACTCAAAATACTTTTAATACTTCCGATTACTTCAACACAAATGGCAAAAAACCAAAGGGAATTCTGGGAGTTGGAAGTCCATATATTTTAAAGTTGCCAAGGTTAAGATACACTACTATACAGTATAGTATAGGAATTACAGGAACGGGACAGCCAATTCCAGAAAATACTTCTAGAAAACTTTTGCAGGTTTAAAATTATAGTATAGGATCCTATATTGTGTAACATTCAGATGAAATCAGTGAAGAAGTGAACTGACAGAAATTGCTCAGTTCCGGTTAGATCAAGGTTCATTTCCATCCAACTGCTATGCTTTTAGATTTCTTTCCTCTGGCAGGTGGAAAGGTGAGACCTCCTCAGGGACAAACTTCTTGGCAGCACCTCAATCCCGTGGAAAAGCCTCCCCCATGAGGTTCAAGAGGCGCCCACACTGGAAGGCAAGCAGAATAATCTTGTCCCATCAGGCATTTGAAGCATAAGTGCTATTGGCTGTGCCAATTTTTAAATTGTATTTGTTATGTCTTATGCAATTTTGCTATGATTTTTCAATGTTCTAATGATTACTATAGAATTGTTTGTTAATTTTATAGATAGGCTGCTGAATTTCTTCTACTAACTTGCCTCGATTTGAACTCCCCAATATAAAACTACTGCAATAAAACAAATAAAGAGGTAGAGATATGTATAAATGTATGTAAATAGACGAATTGCGGAAATATTGTGCAATGAACAGGGTGAGAGACAACACAGAAACTTAATGAAAAGGAGGTTAAAGAATTGTGAAAATGTATTTAAACAAACGAATAGGGGTCTTCATGCTGTAAGGAATTGCACTTCCTCTGAAATAACATGTTTGCAGGTATGTATGCCAATTATAATCTTATAGAAATAGCCTAGCCTCAGTTATTCAGGTTGTTGCAATTTGCAGGTCAGGCTACTATACATAATTCTATGTACATCTATTTTTTAAAACCTCAGTCACTAACTAACTAAAATGATTAGATTAGATTAGATTAGAGTAGATTAGATTAGATTAGATTAGATTAGATTAGATTAGATTACTACCCAACTTCCAATTATTCTGGGCAGTTTACATGTCAAAAATAGGGAAGATTAAAAATATCAAAGAAGTGTGTTTGGAATAGATAAACCTCACATATAAAAAAAAAATCAGAGGCTTGTCAGCCACCCTAAGTCAGCCCTGGGAGCAAACATAGGTTTTCAAAATTTTGCAGAACAGCTGATATAGGATGGGAACCATATGGATCTCTGGGGGTGCTCTTCCAGAGAGAAAGCACTGAGACAGACAAGGCATATTTTCTGGTCCCAACAGATTACATTATTTAATTGAAGGAACCTGGAGCGTACCCACTCTCCTCTTATCCCTCAAATAACCAGATCCTATGCCAAGAAGGGATTTATAGGTGATAACCAGCATCGTGAATTGTGCCTGGAAGCCCACTGGCAATCAGTGCAGCTTGCAAAGCAGTAATTCAAGAAGTATCTTTTGTACTAAATGATGCAAGATATTATGATCACACCTATATTGTAATGAAAATGTATTTTAAAGATGTTTCTGCAGTTTCTACACCTTGTGGTATTAGTGCAGTACATTGGAGGTGAGCGCTCGTACAAATATAGTCTTAAATTATAAAATATTGAAAAATCAAAAACAGTACTTGAATTGATTCAGAAAATAGTCTGGGAGCTCATGAAGGGGCTGGCCCACTGGTACAGTCCTATGTAAGAATGTGCACATTTGTATATTAGTAAAGCATTGTGCCTATGAATATTTTGTATTGATCCGTGTATAATCAAATAATGCCATCCCTGTATAAAAAAAGTTATCAACAGGGTTTCTTAAACCCCAAGGTTTACAAAAATGTAGAAACATCTTTAAAATACATTTCCATTCCCTCCCATCTTTCCTTTTAATTTCTTCTACCCCAGAAGCCACATGAAATTACAAGAAAGGCAGATGCAGGTAACCAATTCCTGCATTAGAATTTTTAAGGCAGTCCTCCAATAGAAACTCTTTCCCCATGAAGCTAGCAGATACAACAAAAAGAAAGGCCTTATTGGTGGTGGTTGCCATAGTAATAGAACACAATTTCCAGAAAAATATTCCTGTGGCCTTATTGTACTTTATATTTTCATCATTCCAGGTGTAATTTTAAGTGGATAACAATTTTATTTGGTTTATGAATTCTGGTGGTTTGAATGCACTACAGATTTTGTATTTATATTTTAAATTGTTTTATTTTTAATTTTCCTGAGACTATAAATTGATTCTACCTACAAGGCTTATTTTAAGCATCCAAACTCTTTCACTTATTTAACTAACTTTTAAAACCCGTTGCTAGCTAGTTCGGAATTACTCTTATGATGGTTTGAGTCTACAAACTAGATACAGAAAAGTGGGTCAGAAGATGTTACAATGGATACACTGGATATTTACCTCATACAAACATAATCAGGAACTTTAGTCTGAAGAGGGTGATGAAGAATTTAAGGCTTGTGTCAATATTAAAAGTCCAAAACAGAGGAAGATAAAAGTGACCAGTATCATTACATTGTATTATTCCCTGAATTCAACAGAGCTCTGATGGTTATTTTTCTCTGATACAGTATCAAGGAAACTGGAAAGATGCAGGCCAACTTCTAACAGGATAGGCATCAGAGTGGTCTCTAATAGTTAAAAAAAAAAGCTGCTTTTTCTGCCATACATGCTGAACTGAGGTTATCTGTCAGAGGCATACTAAACAAAACATTGACTTCTCAACTTGCAACTCCAATGATAAAAAATACATCTGCTTGCATAGATAGGCAGGGGGAAGAATGCAGTGCTTACCTCTGTGCTGCCATAAGAGGCAGCTAATACTTTAATCTCAAAGAGCTGCATTTAACCTTCATCCCTCCTCCCTCTCCTTAAAGGAATCAGGGATGAGAAGGGATTTTGCATAGTGAGAATTCTTCATGTTTGCTATACAGAGTGGGTAAGGAGAACAAAAGAGAGGCTTGTGCAAGATTTATCTTCTCATATCTTACCAAACGATTTTCTCCACTTCGTAGCACAGGAATAACTGACTCTACAGCACACCATCTTTGCCCACAAGCTCCTATAAGGCTTGGCTACTGTTCAGTGATTGCAAACTCTTCAGTGTTAGGCCCTAAAAGAATGTGATTAGAATGAGGAGATGGATATTCATTAAAGAAATATCCCTCTTTTTTTCTTCAGCTTGGGGGATCCATTCAACCATCCTTTTCCATGTATACGATAATTTTCTCTCCACTCTCACCAGTCATGGAATGCAGTCCACGTTGCATGATTATTGTAAGACATGCCCTGCTTTTAATCCCTTCTTCACTCTTGCTCTAGTATCGACTGGGGGACATGATGGGTCAACTGTAAGGTCAGGTTTGTCTCTTTCAACACTGGTATGCTACAAGTATTCCAGCCTCTCAGCTAATTTCAGGTATTTATGAAGTCCAGCCAAGCAACAGAAAGGAAAAGTTGTCCTTGCAGAGAATTTGGTGCCAGAAGTCAAGATTATCGGCACCTACTAAAGCAGGTCCCTAACTGGATACGCTCCAGAGGCATAGATTTCAACTCAACAAGAATTTCTCAACAATGTGGCATTTCTGAAAATTCTGGGAAGTGAAGTTCATGTATCTGAAGTGTACTCCGGTTACAGAAGTCTTAAGTAGGTCATGATTTAACTTCAAATTACTGATGATGTCAACTCTTTTAGAGACAAAGAAGATTACAAAAAACAAAAAAAACAACAACCAAGCATGGCAGGAATTGCAGGAATACTGTTCATTGCTGTAGGGTGGAATAACAGAATCTTGAAAGCCTGCCAGAGTTTCTCTGTTCCCTAAAAGTTATCCTGGAGGTTCTTTCTTATGATTTCCTTTTTCTCAGGACTGAGCAATCTTTTCTGAAATTCCCCCTTAATGTTTGCTCATTCCTTCCCACCCCCACCCCCCATTTCCAAGACCAAGAAATTCCTTCACAGAAGGTGACAGTCCAGAACAATATTTGTTCAATAAGTTAACTCTAGCCCTTACATTCAGTTTGAAGTTTCAAGATTCATAACTGTTCTTAAAAATACAGGTAGTACTCACTTACCAACTGCCTTGTTTAGCAACCATTTTGAAGCTAGAAGAAAAAACAGCTTTGAAACCAAACCTTACATTTATGGCTGGCGCAGCATCCCAGATCATCAAAAGCATCCGTGAGCGGGAGCAACTTCCAACTTAATGCTGGCGTCCAACAAGCAGAGTTAATGGACATATTGGACAATGTATAAATGAAACTGCAAGTCACAGTCATATGATGTCTCCTTTGAAGACCACAGTGATTTGCTTAACAGAAGCAGAAGTAAGGATCATAAGTCCAATGCGGTCACACAATTTGTCACTTAACAACCATTGTTCTTAGCAATGGAGTTGTGGGTCCCAATTATAGTTGGTAAATGAGCACTACCTGTATTATTATATCCTCAAATGTTGTTGTTCAAAACTTTTAATTAAAAGATGCCATGGTCCTTAATTCTGATATTCTTCTAGATTTAAGCCAATACTGGAAGTAGTTTTAGAACTCTATACCAAAATAAATTTCATCACCACACTGCATCCATGCAAAAGATGTATTTCAATGTCTTATATGTATTTTGGGTTATACCCTCAGCATATCAGCACTAATTGAATATTACAACCCCATGACCACAGGAGCACTGCAACAGCTGGAACTCATACATTTCACAAATTCAGTATTATTGTAAGTTCAAATGGCTGATGAACAAGTAGTTGTTAATGAAGGACCATCTGTAGTGTGTTATCTCACAGCAATTTACAAAGTTCTTTAAGGCTTTACATTACATCTGAACTCACACAGGGCAGGAGTCTAAAGCACTCCTTTTTCAGAAGATTACATGGACCCAGAAGATTCTATTTGGAAGTCTGCACATTATCTCTAAGCCAAACTATGTAGGACTTTATATGTTAACACCAGTTATTTGAACTGGATTTGAAAATCCATTGACAGCCAGTACATGGTGAGTCTCACCTGCTAGTAAGCAGACAGCTGCACTCCCGACCAACTGTAATTTCCATGTAGTCCTCAAAAACAACAGCAAGAATGGGACATTGCAGTAGTTTAAGCTTGAAGTGATAAAAGCATAAATCCTTGTCACAAGGGCTTCTCATTCCAAATCAGGCTGCAACTAACACACCAGCCAGGATATGTACATTTCTTTGATCAACAGCCAATTCTTGCAATAGTCAGACAATGGTTACCAACAGCAAACCAACAGCTTCATAACAAAGCTTTACTTTTCAGAAGCCCATAGCCTTTTTTTCTAATTGGCAACATCATTAATACAGTTGATCATATAGGATGGTGAGATTTTTGTTTTATTTTTGCTATACCTTCAAAACTCAGGATACACTGATACAGGTACACATTTTAGAAACCCTTTCTCTACCATTAGGTACCCAACTTGCTCTATTTACTACTTTACTTAGAGATTACACAAACTAATACATGTACACACCCACAAAAGGAAAGGGAAAAAAAGCTTGTGATATAATAATCACTTCTTGATGCATATGGAGTGGAACACATTTTCGAAGTGTATTTGTCTCAGATTGCAAACTTTAATCCCAGCATTTCTATAGTTTATGCTAATTTTTAAAAAAACAGGACTCACATTTTAGATAGATAGATAGATAGATGATAGATAGATAGATAGAGAGATAGATAGATAGATAGATAGACAGACAGACAGACAGACAGACATAGACACACACACATACACACACACATGCACACACACATTAAGACATCATATACATTTTTTAAAGTTTACATTTTGAAATTTTTTTAGCCAATTCTGTCTAAAGCAATAGTTGCTACCATAAAGTTAGTGGACAAATCCTACCACTTCAACCGATTCCAAGCAATAATATATATTTCCTCCAAGAATATTCCAATAATTTAAATTATATTTTAATTATATTCATGCACAGGTCTGTGTCTGTAACTTTCTTTCTCCGTCCCTCAACCTTGCCACATGTAGTGCTTTTGTTCAAATTCGTCAACCAATCACATCACATGCCCAAAGTGAATGCTGATCATTGTCTCAGTGGAACAGTCGGCCTTTATTTCATTTAGAGCCAACTGGTTCTTGCAATACATGTTGTTCTTAGTAAGAGTCTTCAAATCCATAAATCAAAGGTCCCCATCTTCTTTCTATTTCACACCCATTCATCAGAACAAGAAATACCTTGCTTAATTACCTTCTAGCCCTCTGATTCTATACGTTCTAGAAAGTTCTACTGTGATCTTTGTTGTCATAGAAATTCCTTACCTTTCTGATCTTGTCACTGCCCTTTTTCTTAGGATTAATTTCTTTAGTTCTCCTCCACATTATCCATCTTAATCTGTTTTTGAGCTCAGGAAGACAAAGACATCTACCATGTTTACCCTTCACTATCAATTGTAAGTTTACTAATTATGTTGTTTGACAGTTTCTTTGTTTTCTTAGTATTTAATATTAACCCAGATTTTCAATTTCCATTTTTGTGTTCACCATGAGCTTTTGCAGTCTTATTTTAAGCTAACAAAATCATCTGCATATCTCACATTCTTAGAATTTTAACCTCCAAGTTGAATGAATGAATTTTTATTACAGCCTTTGGCCAATCAATAAATAAATCTCCAAATTTGATTCTGGCTGTCATCTCTTCCAGTCCAGCCATTCTTATAATATATTTGTAATATAACAGAATATACATTCTTGTGTTAAATAATACTTTTTAAAAGAAACTGTTAAAAATGTCATCTAATGTTATAAACCCCTTAATTGTGATACTGTGCAGCAACAGCATTCAGGCAAAAATAGCAGGCAGAGGTCTATGTTAGCAATTAGCCTATGCAGCCACACATCAACCATCACAGACAAGACCAGATGGCAACTAGAAGGATTATAAACAACGAGCACAAATGTTTAAGCATCATAGCCTAACATTTCAGGATGGGTCACCCCAGGACAGTGATGT
Organism: Thermophis baileyi; assembly: GCA_003457575.1. Classification (NCBI taxonomy): domain Eukaryota; kingdom Metazoa; phylum Chordata; class Lepidosauria; order Squamata; family Dipsadidae; genus Thermophis; species Thermophis baileyi. The sequence goes on along the minus strand of QLTV01002530.1, from coordinate 4,808,742 downwards.
ACAGCTACAACAAGCTGGATTGGTCTGGACCAGCTGTAGATGAAGTCTACCATTTGCTGCATTGCATTATGTTATATACACATGATGAATGCTAGTTAGAAATGTATTAAAAAGCGCAAGCATTATTTGACAAAACCCTTTTTGTTTTCAATATATAAAGTAAAACACTTTTATAGCAATAAATGAAAGATAGGCTTTGAGATAAATACAATTCAATGCCGAGTGAGCCAGAGCTAGAACTTTTGTCATCTGTGTTTTATTTTGTCAACTGAAGTTAGATTAAATACTATTCAATGCCAGTCTTAGCTTTAGCCTTCAACAAACAAATATTATCTTGTGATAATCCCAAGCCTGTTTTCTTAATACACCCAATACCAATGAGTTCAAACAAGAAAATTAGTATCAGATAGTATTTAAAAATAATACTAAAACAAGGGTCAAAAATAAAATTAGTCAAAAAAAGAAAAACCCCATTGAGAATATTTAAAACTTTAAAAAAATAGTTCAGTGGCCATCAAGCCAATCCTAAGAACATCCTAAATCTACTTGGTAAACAGACAAAACTATTAAGTAACATATTCTAATATTCACGTTTCACAGGAAAAAAGGTGGCCCTTAGACAAGTCCTTTACAATATATTTAAATGCTTCAATATATTTAAATTTTCCAGCACAGGTAAAATGAATCACTACAGATGGCTTTACACTGAGAGAATAATGTCAGCCACATTAACTCCTCAAAAATGACAAGAAGGGCCCTGTAGATAAGGAGCAGCTGCTATTTCTTTCTTTAAACAACAAACATACAAGGAGGGCTGACCCACTGAACTACATTCTACTGATATTTGAAATGGGTGCAAAATAGCTCTTTTTCCCATTTCTATAGTTGCACTATGCCTTTACTATATACCCTAGGCACAAGTATGAAAAAGCAAAAAATAAATTTAAAAACCCTGAAATTTGTTTTCAAAACTCGCATTCTATTTCCACAAATTTGACTTTTATTTGTAAATGATATTTATGCATCCAGGTTAGAGAACTGTTTGCAGTGTACACTTCAGTGAGTATACTTCAGTTTCTTTAAGGCCTCTCTGGATGCCCTTTTTGTCTCCAGTGACTACCCGCTAGCTCCTTCTCTTTGATTTAAGAGTTCCTCTCCTGGCCCTGACAGTAAGGTATTTCTGTCCCACAGATTATAACTCACTCTGGGCTATTATTCAACTCCCAAGCCCTGGCCCTGCTGCATTTAGTCCAAACATAATATCCTTCATGCATATATTATCTGTCTCCCTATTATCTGGAATCATTTCGGAATTAAATTTCAGTCCTGCAATATTGGCTCGAAGAGCGGCTCGCTTTATGGGCTAGTCAAAGGTTAGAATACCAATCAAAATAACACTGCCGATGCAGCGAGACATTTTAATATTCCAAAACCCGGTAATTGTAAAAGGACATAATATTTTTTCCCTGATTACCCCAAAGGCAACACATGTTAACAAGATGAGGGAGAGAGTGAAAGGATTTCCAGAGTTCAAGACAGCTGCGTGACAGATTTAAAGGCAAAGGGGTAGCACGCTGGCCACATTCACCCTTCCAGGAGTGAGAGACAAGAGAAAACACACCTTCCTTCCTGGATCAGATCAATGCATCTGCCTATACATATCAGTAATTGGACAGTTACCAGTATCATTTCAGTTGCCACATGACCAACAAGTTGATCTCATGCAACGAGATGAAAGAATAAAGTGTGTTTATTTATTAAAAATTTTAAACTTGCCCAGCAGCCAAAGTTATCACAGTGGTTTACAGTAAAACATGTCAAAATACAATCTGAATTAAAACATGTGCAGTAAAATCAAACAAAATACAAAATAAAGACACAATGCAAATTATGCAGCAGCAAACTGATCACCAAACTTTAAAACAATCTGAATTAAATACAATTTAAAAGCCTAGGTAAATAAAAAGGCCTTCCAAGATGTACAGAAACAAATTTTTAAAAATGCAAACTCTACGATATGCTAAACCTAGCAAGGAAGAAAACAAGAACTTGTAGCAAATTTTAATTTCAGACAAACAGCATCTCTGTCACATTTCTATAAGAACTGTCTCCAGACTAGATAGTTCAGCAGATGTTTGAGAGTAGGAATGCTAATTAGGCAGGTTATTTTGCATCAACTAAGCTATTTTTCCTTATAGTAAAATATATAAACTTAATGCTTTGACCAAACCAACAATTCAACCAACTTATATTGTATCCCTGATTAAAGTCAGATAAAGATGCTCCACTAAATATAACAGCATACTCTTAGTCACCCCGTTCCAATCATTAATTTTCAAGTTTAGAGATGTCCTAAGCATTAGGATAGATGCCCATCACAACCTAATAAAAGGCCAATTGATACTCTTATCTTCCATTAATTTATTCAGGTGGTTTTTATTATGGTTGTTGCCAAGAACTGACAGCAGACTCCTCCACATAAACCATGAGCCTTGTGAAAATAGTTTATATGCTTCTGTTAAACCTGCTGCTTGTTAATTTCATTGGAAATTCACTGGTCAGCTCAAGATCTGATCCTTGGATTTTTTGTTTTTGTTTTATTTTGTTTAAATCCATGATTTTATATACTTGTGTTTGGAATATTAACAGATAAGACAGAGTATTACAAGAAAGTTCTAATCTTTAGCCTTTCTTCATATATTTTTCCTTGTGCTCCTTTGTTTATTTTCTAATTTTACTATCTCTTTTATCTTCCAAAATTTAATTTCAGAAAGTGCTAACATATTCAGTGGATTCGTAACAGGTTTAAACTCCAAGTTCTCAGACAAAGCTGCAATTTCATCTCCTAAAGCAACAATTCCAACAGAACCAGCAAAGAGACATGATGAGGTCCAGGCAAGCACCAATCTTCTGATAAATTTTTGCATGAAGTGTGTGCCAGTGCATAACTAATCTGTCCAGTCAACTCCATGCTGTCATTTGATATATAGCTTGGATTCTGATATTCCAGTGAACACAATTATTCAGAGTATATGTATGCAATTCAAGGAGGCATATTATAAGGCAAAAGTGCCCTAAACTGTAGAAATGTCTACCTGTGCTAAAATATATACTAAGGTTGTATTTCCCGTTCAATTGTAACATGCACTACCATAGTAGTGCCAGGTAAAAATCAAGAAACCTTAAGCCTAGTGAATACCTCATTTGCTCTGCACAATAGAACTGTTAATGTATAACAGCCTGGTTTTTCTGTAGTTGTGTACATGATATTCTCAATAAAGATTGCCCCCACCCACTTTTCTTTTCTGTACTATTAAGCCCAACATATCTTGAAGGTTCTGTATGAAGCCATTGGGACCAGTCATTAAAAAAAATAGATAAGATGTTATGAATATGCCAATAACATTCAGCTCTCCTTCTGTGTAATATCTGAATCAGGGGAGGCTATGCATGTTCTGAAGCAAAAAATAATAAACCCAAGAACTGAAACTAGATCTTGACAATATATACTATAGTTGTATGCTTCTTGATATGGGAAGTGACAAAGTGAGGAATCTGCCTGTTCTAAAATACAGTTATACTTTCCAAAATTAAGAAAGCTCACAAGAATGTCACTATCACTGAAGGCCCAAATGAACAAGCCTGTCTTTATAGTCAGTTAATATATGAACTTTGTTTAGAAAGTTTTTATCCTTTTTTGATCAAGGACAACCTAACTACTGCTGCTTACATTATTTTAATGCACATATGTGATAATATCCTTGATCCAAAGGTGCAGTTGGTGGAAAATGCAGAGACCAGTTTGTTGAGTGAAGCACCTGACCATGGAGATGTTAAAATTGTGGAAATAACTGTTTTGCTTGTTAAAAACAGAGAGAGTACACACATGTTCACACTCCCCATTACAGACCTGGCTATATGGAGATCTTGCTGCTTGTTCCACAGCTCGCAGAGCTTTGTAGACAAGTCTTCTCAATGGTAGTACCTCCTCTTCGGAATAAACTCCTACCCAAATCCAAGAGGTACCTATCATTATGTCTTTACAAATCAGTCTTCACATACATAGGTCGTGCATACACACACACACACACACACACACACACACACACACACACACAGTATATGTTTTTATATTGTTTTAGTTTAATGTACTTTACTCTTGTTTCCCCCCCCCATTTTTTATTTATATACCACTTTGAGATGGGAGTACATGTGAATAATATAGTAATATATTAAGTGGATGGATGGAGATAGTGCTGGTGATGAATAAGACTGTTTTGTTTGTATGAGAACATCCCTTTTGCTCCCTGTAATCAAAGCTGTTTTATTACACAGCCTGAGGAACTGCATTTTATTATATGGCAATTGCTACTACCAATCGTTTATACAGCATCATCAATGCTCATGGTATTTGCGGACAAAAGAGTTTCTCTTGTCTGAGGAATCTGTAGCGCATATTTTGATGATAAAGTACAATTTTTGGCTCTATTAAGTGCATAACTTTAGATATTTAGATAAGGGCAATTTTGTGAAGTCCCATAAAGAAGAAAACTCCAAGGGGGGTTCTTATATGGGTATGTCTCATATATTCCCATTTTTACATATACCTTGCTATCCTGTTCTAAATTTTTCCTCACACCAGTACTTTATTCACATGTTTCTGTTATTGCTCTTAAATATCTTCAAGCATTTCCTATTTTCCTAGTGCACTTCTCTTCTGATCCAATTGAACTTTTGGCTTTTCCAATTAAAGCAACATAGCTCCTCTATATGTATGAAAGTTAATTCTGTCCATAGAATCTGTGTTAATGGTGAATACTGCCTTTGACTATAGCAGAAGTAAAGACACAGTCAAAAAGTTTCAGCAACTATCTCAACACTGCCAGTAGACAGAGTTTAAGGGAAAATCTGGTACACAGAAACATTCTAAAAACATCCATATTTTGGGAAGCATTGCTAAAGCTTGATGTAAACAAGGCATCAAATCTGATAAACTCTCTGTCCCAAGTCCTCACTAAGCTGATGACTCAAAGATACAAGATACTTCAGTGACATTAAAAATGCAAGAATGCAATATGGTTTGACAAGAAGAAATATTTGAGGAAAAAGAAAAATAAAACTTCTGACAACATATATAGCCATGAACAAGGATTGTGTTTATCCTAAAATCTTTTATCCAGTCACTGCACTAAGTATCAAGTTGCCATTAATACGACTGGGCAAAGCATTCATGTGGGTGCTTTGTGAAATGCACTGAGGCAAGTGAAAACTCAAAGTACTAAGCCAGCAGCAATTCCTGAAAGGCTTGGTGTGGCTCAAGGCTCTTCCAGAGGGTTTGCAGGTGGATATGCCCAGATTCTGCAGAAACTGCTAGCAAAGCAATGTACCTGTGCATACATGTGGAGATGACTGGGACAGCTTTCAAAGCAGCTATTCCCAGCTTACCAACGGATGCAGCTCTCTCCCCATTTCAAAGAGGAGAATTTCATTTTCATCAAGGTGTTTCACACCATGTTGCTCTGAGTACTTTGCACAGCCCTACTATTAACCTCTGCATGCTGGAATGTCTTTCCTTTCTTGCAAATCCAAGATGGACTATTGGAACTGATTACTAGGTGTGGGAAAATGGACAGCTTCTCATGCAACAATAGCACATCATCATTAAGTCATGCAAGGTCACAAGGAATGAATCAGTTTCCTCTATGTTCTAGTGTAAAGAATAGGAAACAATGAAAATGCAGGTGCCTTGACCTTTTTCTAAGAATAGTACTTCCCAATCAAATAGCAAGCCTTTCTGAGTCACCAAGTTATTTTACCAATGTTAGATACAGAACCAGGGCATAAAATCTATAAATGATTAAAGGTCTCCAAAAGAGCCGTTTTCAAAATGCTCTGAACTAAACACAGTAGCAAAGCTTCTTTCTCCACTCCTAGACATACTAAGAGTACTGTTATTATTTTTTAAATATTTTCTTCCAATCTCCTTAAGCCAAACAATATCTCGCTATAAGACTTCTAGCTGCAATCCCATCAGGTTTTTTTTTATGATGTTCATTAGTAATTCTGAAAGATCACCGTATCAGCAGCAGAAAGATATGTTAACCTTTGCTAGCCATTACACTCACTTGGCCTGTCCCTTACTACCACTCACTACCTACCATGCATATTCCATTTTTTTTCTCCCCACACACCATGATCATGGTTTTTTTTACTCCAGTCTCTCCCTATCCTCTATTATCTTTCAAAATCTCTGTATCTTTGGGAAAGTGAAAACAATCCTTCTTGAAAATTTGTTTTTAAAAATACCCCAGTAATATAGAAGTGATAAATCAACCCATTCAATCTAAAACAATATTCACTTCACAGAAATTATAGACAAGATTTAATATAACACAATAAAACTGAAAATTGAGAAAAATACTTTGTTTCCAGAGACTATGTGATGTCCTTCTCAATCGTAGCCATCTGAACACAGTCTTCATTGGAATTTTGGCTCTACTTACTCTAAACAGAAACTAAAGTTTTTATTTGTGGCTGTCTTTGGACCATAGGCAAGTCAGCAAAGAAAAAGCCTGGTGCACAAGAAGCTAGAAGAAAAGCCAGAGCTTTCCCATGAGAAGGAGATTTTTCAAACTGAAGAGTCAATGAAGTCACTTCAGAGACTAGAAAATGGAAGGACTTGGCACAAAGTCAAATTCTACTCTTCCTATACTAAGCACAGAAAATACGCTTCACATCCCTCTGACCAAGTCAGCATGAATCATCACATCTGATAAGAAAGCAAGTGATTTACAACAGATGTTAACCCCAAATGTTATTTCCCCTACTGTGATCTCTAACTATGTCTCTATCCTGAGATTTTGTGCTGTCCCCATTCTAAGATACAACCACCCCACCCATGTAAATTATAACCCAAGCTCTATACATGAAGCTATTTTTCTTAGAAAGCATAATATTTCCCTCCATTGAAATGTCAGAATAGATTATATGAAAGCCAGACTTTTAAAACAAAAAATCAATAGCCCAAATGAAAAAATTGCAAGAAGTACAATATAGCAAAGAGTTTTACCTAACTCATATCAAATATTATCATACAGGAATATTTTACTTTTCTTCTTGATTAGGTAAAGGTAAAGATTCCCCTCGCACATACGTGCTAGTCGTTCCTGACTCTAGGGGGCGGTGCTCATCTCCGTTTCTAAGCCGAAGAGCCAGCACTGTCTGATGACAATTCCGTGGTCATGTGGCCGGCATGACTAAACAGCGAAGGCGCACGGAACTCTGTTACCTTCCCACCAAGGTGCTCCCTATTTTTCTACTTGCATTTTTATGTGCTTTCGAACTGCTAGGTTGGCAGAAGCTGGGGCAAGTAACGGGAGCTCACTCCATTATGCGGCGCTAGGGATTCAAACTGCCGAACTGCCGAACTTTCTGATCGACAAGCTCAGTGTCTTAGCCACTGAGCCACCACATCCTTCTTCTTGATACATCCATCAATATTGATTAGTTATATCATTTCTAGACATTCAACAGAACTTTAGTGAACTTCAAGTGGCAATTCTTAATGGTTTCTAGGTGGCACAAAATCCCCAACATACTTATCTTATATATGCAGAAAGCCAGCAATAAGCTAGGACATTCACTCTGACAGCAGGGAAGGAAGAAAATCCTTGTCAAACTAAGGCACGTGCTGCCAGCTTCTCCCTCATTACACTTGTGCCCTACTCCGAATTGACAAAACAGATTATGCTAATTTTCCTTCTATAACTGCTCAGACTACCTCTTAGATTTGTTTATGTAACAAAATAAGAAACAGTATTATCAGCAATTTCATCTGGCAAGCTTTTATTTAATGAGAATAGAATTTAAAATGCAAAACTATGCTATTTGTTTATACCACGATTCAAACAAAATAATGTTAAGAGCTGTTGCAGGTCTATGTGCTGCACAGTTTCTTGATTCCACTGTCAATTTCCACTCCCTAAGTGCATAATATAAAGAGTTGGGTTCAGTCAGGGTAGAGCCACATATTAATCTATATAGACTTGTGAGAAACATTTTAGAAAAATTTAAAATAAGATTTATGAGTAATCCAACAATAAAGTGTAAACCAAGAAATGAAGGAGGCATCCATGCCTCAGCAGTTATAACTACATGTAACTACAAAAGAAAAGAGGTTCAGTGGTGGTTTTGTTGAAGTGAATAAAACAAAAAGTCTTAAGCATTTTAAAGACCAAAACTAGCTAGCTAATATTTGGGACAGGGAGGAGGGAGGGGAGAGTCAGAAATTCTAGGGAAGAAAGATTTAGATATGCCCCAATTGACCCAGCCTATCCTAGGGAAATGCTAAGTTATTATGCATAGAGATGCTATATCAGGATGGCCACAATGAGATTTTCCAGCTGCAGACCATATTCCATCAAGTACAGTAAGACTCTATTAGGAGAAATACAATAGGAACTTTGCTTCACCCAGGTTCTGAGAAAATAACTCCTCATTTCAATGCAAAACAGCAGCGCTTATTAAATACCTCCTTGAAGGAAGAGAAGGAGAATACTATAGAAGGAAGGGGAAATGATGGAAATGAAGAGACAACAAAGACTGAGATGGGGGAGGGCAAGAGAGACATATCAGCAATGAAAGTACCTTTTTGAGATTAATCCACTGTTTGAAGTAATCAGCAACTGGAAGCCCTAAGTACTGGCATTGTCCAGGTAACCTGTAAGAAAAAGAGCAGGTTGGTTTCAAGTAGAACAGTCTAAGTACCCAAGAAAGGAGAGATAATGGAACGTACCATCTGTATTTCAGCCCAAACCTCAGTCTTTTTAGGAGTACATGCTGAGAGATCCCCAACCTTTTTTGGAAAGCTAGGCACATCTAACATTTTGAAAGCAAATTATTATTAAGCAAAGAAATACGGTTGCCTCGAGGTGTTTGCCTATTCACAAATTGGCTACCATTATGGGTGGGCAATCTCTCTAGTCCTTCAGATATTCGTTATTAACTTACTATTGTATTTAAAATTAAACATTAATTGTTCTATAAAAGGTAGAATGGAACAGTGGAAAAGAAAAAATAGAAAAATATTTTGTAAGGAGTTGCACAGAACTTAGGTGCACAGAAATATTTATGTGATGATCAATCCTCTTTAATGGCATGATTTCTCCCCCACCCCCAATCCTTCATTGGAAAACAAATACAGCTGCAGTTCGAAAATACAAAATAATTAAAATTTAGTTATAATGCAAATTACAGAAATCTAAATAGTATTTTAGAAAAACCATGAAAGGAAAAATGGGTTAAATCAGATGGAACCAACAGATCTCTCTCTCTCTCTCTCTCTCTCTCTATCTATCTATCTCTATCTCTATCTCTATCTCTCATATTTCTTCCAACAGTTATAAACTACTGGATCATTTACCATCAGTGCCAACTCCAAATACAACTCCTCATATTTGTCTCAATTTTTAGGAACTAAGAGACAAACAAATTGAAAACAATTACAAGTACTTTGGGAGAACTTACAAAATATATTTGTTTGGTTGTTTGTTTTTAAAGAGTAATATACTTTAAATATCCTATCATTTCATGTGCCACAATTCATCATTTACAATGATACACAGCCCCACAGATATTATGACAACTCTCTATATTTGTTTTATGGCTTGCAACAGATACTTTGTGTCATACAATCCCTTCATTGACTAATAGATGTACTCAATGAAATGAGTTGTAAAATGACTGGGCTATGTCATTTCCCAGAGCTATCACTCAAAATATTTTGCATTAGTCTGAACAGAGTATTTAAAGTTAATGGAGGTAAATACACAAAGCTACAATGCTAAGTAGCAGGTTTATGAGGGAGAAGGAGAAGCCATTCAACACAGCAATGCTGGGGGGCTGAGGAAAAGATTCATCTTGAATTGTCCCTTGTTTCTATAAAAGTTTAAATACCCGCCTCAGACTTAACACCTCGTAGATTTAAGATCATCAGAAAAGAGTTTGCCAGAACAAGCATATGTAGGCAAGGCACAAACATTTAGCATTCTACAATATGAAATACATTTCTCCTATTTCTGTCTTCAGAAGCAAACAAATACACCTGCTACATAACCCATAACACACATTCACATATACAGCCTTCCGCTGCTGGTGGAGAAAAGAATGGACACTGCGGCCATTAGTTTAGAATGTAAATTCATTTATACTCAATCAACTTGATTGATATGGGGTAGTTAACAGGTCGTATTGCTTATTAATGCTTTGCTAAAGATTTTTAGATATGCTTTGAATGCTGGATTGGGTATGAATTAGGTGGCCATAGGAAAGACCAAAAATTAATTAAATAAGTGATTAATAGATTCATTTACACATGGTAATTACTTCAATCCAAGCAATTGGATATGCAAATCAAGCATGCTCTTTGCACCCAGCACTTTGATGTAAACTGTGCTCCTTAAACTGATTTTTTTTCCCCAGAAAAAAGGAGGAAGAGATTAGACAAGGCAGAGTCAGTGAGGAGCCAGTACTTTATCCAAAAAGGTAAGATATCCTTCCTCTATTTATATGTTAGCCTTAAACTGTGTTGATGCACAATTCAAATCATCCACAGACAACATACCAAAAGACTGCAATGAGGCAGTGTTAGTTCAGCATATCTGGAGGATATCAGGTTGGGAAAAGACATCAAATGGCCTGGTTAGCATAAGCAAAATAAAACAGTAATTTTCCTGTTTAAATGTCCACTACCTCAGCTCTACAGTTAAGAAAGTTTCACTGAATTAAAAATTATGCGTTTCTCTTCAGAAACAAGGTTGAGTAACATAGGTGGAAATGTTTCTTCTCTTAATACAGAGATGAGGAACATGCACGCCTCTAGTCCGTTTATAAAGTCCTTGGGCTTTTCCTGAACAAAACTGTCAAAAAGTAGTGATAATATTTTCTGTCATTTGAAGCAGGAAACACTTAAAATCCACAATATAAGCCCACATATAACCTTAACAGAACTAAAACCTCCACCCAGAAAAACAAAAGCAAAATAATTGGCCCTATCAATTTACATCATCACCTCACCTACTGAATAAAGCTTAAGGCTGAGAAATTTCAGACAAGAAAAGGAACACTGTTTTCCATACACTGAGTCAAACTTCTTATTTTCTAAGACAAAATGTGTAGATGGCCACCAACATAGATTACTTTAAGAGACAGTTAAGCAAACTCATGGAGAATAATACTATTGACAGCTATTAGATACTACTTATATATGTCCCAAAGGTGCTTTTTCAAGAGGCAACTGGACTTTCTGGTTTTTCTTTAAAGACGTTTCGCTTCTCATCCAAGAAGCTTCTTCAGCTCTGAGAAGCTAAACGTCTTCAAAGAAAAACCAGACAAGTCCATTTGCCTCTTTAAAAAGCACCTTTGAGACAACCATGACCTGGACCTGAATCTCCATAGACATTTACTACTTACATAATCAGTGAAATACAGTACCAGTTCCTGGGAAACGCTGGTACTGTATAATGACATTAGCCTCACATTATATTGTTGGACCCATTAGCATTTCCCATTCTTATCTCACCATGGAGACAAAATATCTATGCCATTGACACAACCTGTGCCATTGATTTCTTATTATTTCTTATTATTCTTATTTCTTATTATGTCCATCATTGTCACATGTTAATTATATAAAAATTATATACTTTTACCCAGTACAAAGATAAGCTGATTTTGCATGGTTCCTACTATATAAGGCATGATATCAAGGCGCTCAACTAAAGTTTATATTTTTCAGAGAACAGAACGTATTTGCACTTATTTACATTTTGCAATTACCAAGTATGTTCTACACTACACTAAGTGTAATGCAATCTGAATATGCACGTATGTGTGCATGCATACTATTCTGATAACTATTGAGGAGACATTTAATAGAACTCCATCTGTTTTTGTACAGATAGACAGACAGACAGACAGACAGATATACACTAATTACAATTACAATTACAATAACAATAACAATAATAATAATAATTTTCTGGAATTAAATTAAAAAAATATTTTCGCACCAAAATTATATGTCAAGGAGGTGCTCTTGGCAGTACATGGCAGTTTTGCCATTCTGAAACGGTAGAGAAGGAAAGCTGAAGTAAACTGGAGGCAAGGTCACATGGTTTTCCTTCTCTTTTTTCTTCCATCTGGAAAAGAAGAGCCCAGCTTGCAGTGATAAACAGCCATGCTTTGGTTATCACTTTCCTTAAGTTGAGAAGAGGCAGCGAGTGATAGATGGCCAGGAATTTGGTTATCGGGCAAGGCTGTCAGCCAGAGTTTCAGATAGCACACACACATTTAGCAGAGCATCATTATGCAATGGCATGGAGCTAAAATATGGCCGAGGGTATTGAAAGAATGAAAGAACAGGATTTGGGGGGTGGGAACAAATGGAGCAACAATAAAACAGTGCAAGGCGAGGATGTTATCGTCCTTGTGACACCTTTTATCTCAGTCTGGTTAGTTAAAGGAGGACACAAATTGGTCCTTCCTCCACCATTGTATCCTCTTGTACAAACACAGGCAGATAAAATGTGTCACCAGTGTGATAGCATATCAATTTAACCCTAATTATCTAGGGGGTCACGCTAAGAAATAAGAGTTTCACATTTCAACAGGTCCCTCCATTTCTTTTATGGAGGTGCCACATTAATAACACGGGGAGGGAAAAGGGGGGGCAACAAGAAAGGGAGGCAGCTTGTAATTGAATTCAGTCACTCAGGTGGTCCTACTGTATGAAAAATTAATGTGCAAGTCTCCCAGCTAATCATAAATGGTTATTGTCCATCTGTTAGGTTTGGAATGTCAGAAACCTAAAAAAAAATAGTGTTATTTTTTATATTCTTAATCTTTTAGTACCTAGCTGGCATTTTTAGAGAATTTCCTCTTTCTAAAACTGAGAGAAAATATTCAATCTTACAGACCTGGTCTCGGCTTTAATAGAACTCAGTATGCTCATGTTCTAAAAATATTTAGAATGCACTGTTACATTTGCCTTGGTAAAGGTCCTTCTACACAGGTAGGAGGAGGAAGAGAGCTGCTTGCCTCCAGACTCATGATATGATCTTAAAAAGATTACATCCTGCTTTAATATTTTTATGTTTAAAATATTAATATCTCATCCTGCAATCATCTAATAGCTAAGGAAGCCTTGCAGAAAAGCTTCTAAATTGCATACAAACGATCTAAAGATACTGTTGCAGAAAAATGAGGAAGTGGAACGACACAATCTCTTCCTGCATCTCAACATCATACAACATTTATGTTGCATTTTATAAACAAGACAGCAAAATTGTGGCCATGCATGCCTTCAAGGCTACCACATAGCACTCATCTGTCTGGAAAATTTAAAAGACATGACTATGTCAAATATATGTTGTATCTATAAAACACGACTGTTCCTCAAGTGTAATTTACCATCTCAAGATATACATAGCGTTGCTGCTAATCTAGAATGAATCTTTGGTACAAAACAGCCAATGAGAAAGTTATACTTTGCTTTGATTATGGAGATACAAGATAACAATAACAACAACAACAACAAAAGACAAGTACTTTAGAAAAAGATAATTATTTACTTGGAAAGATATTAATATTCAATGCTAGGTGCATTTAGCAAGCACCAGTTTATGAATTAAATGCCAAATTATGGATCTTGATAACTTGAATCTAATTAAAACTACAAAGTATATTATGTCATAATTTTTTGTAAGCAAATTTTTTTTGGGGGGGGGTCCTAAAGGTGTACTTAAAAGGTGTACTTCACATCGCATAACACTCAAAAACTGAACATGTATATAAGGTAGAAATCAGGAGGAGTTTGGTAGCACCTTTTCAGACTAATACAAATTAGCTTTATGTGACATCTATTGCATCTTCATCAAATGCAATAGATGTCAAAATTGATCTGTGGGAGCAGAGGAAACAGAAGGTGTGGTTTATGCAGATATAGGTTACATGTGAGACAGATTACAAGTATCTTATCAATTAACAATTACAATATGTTAAACATCCATTGTGTTTGCTGGGACCTCCAGAAATACCCTAAAACCTTTTGATGTAGGTGAGTTCAGAAATCTCTCTCTCAATTGTGCTGGTAAAATTTCTTTTTATCAAGGCTACTTTGAGATCTGTACTGGAGTGTCTATGATACGGCTTTGTCTTTGTTTTGAGTCCTGATGCCAAACTTGGATCCATTAATTACTTTGTGCAGTTTGGTCTGTTACTCCTACGTAGAATCCAGAGAGGCACTGTCACAGACCAACACATCTCTCCTCTTACATGATATAAGGTAAAAAGACCTGCAATGCTTACAAATTTTACTGCAAGTTTTAACAATGTACCGATAGTATGGTATCTTTGTGACTGCCTGAAATAGATAAATGAGTTTCTCAGCTCTGCTGGGTCATCAAAAGTCCCTCTCTCAAGACTACTTGCAGCTAGTTTCCATATCTCCACAGCAGATTTAATCACTTTGGGAAATCATCCTAGTAGTATCCAATCAATCAGAGAGAAAGCTTTGGTATACATGTGCAAGTGGTTGCCACAGGAAGCAACATACTTACTGAGAAGTTTTTAAATTAGCACAGTAGTCAGCTTTCACACTAACACAAGCAGTTCACCGGGCCCGGGGGGAGTGTCACGCGAGCCAGCCGGCTCCGGAGTTGGCGGGAGAACCCCCAATCGTCAGCGGCCGAGGCCGGCGCGGCCGGGCGGGAAACAGCGTGAGGTTGAGGTGGTACCAGATGACAAAGCCGTCCCGGGGGGTAGAAAGGCCACAAAGCCCCCTTCCTGAGCTGCCCGATTCTTCTAACTGACAGCCCCTGCGAGGGAAGGGGCCAGGCACTCCGACCAGTGCAAGCCGACACGCCCAGAGCCGGATCGCTGACAGAGCTGGGCTCCCGCAGCCGATAATAAAACACCCGACAACTCACAGTTCAACAGTCTAAGAATAGCCAATTCAGGATGGGAGAAACAGCTTAGACCGAGTCTAAGCTGGGATATCACAGGGCAGATCCTGGCATAAAAAGACAGACTCGGTCCTCATTGGCTGACGGACGAGGACAACCCATCCTGAATGATGGCTCCACCCACGATGGAGAACTCCCAAATCTCTACCCTCAACATGTTACAGTTTAGCCAGGCTCTAAGCCAGGGCTGTCAAACTCCTGGCCCACGGGCCGGATACATCACGTGCTGGCCACGGCCACACCCGGTTTAGCGAAGGGGGGGGGAAGTCTTGATATGTCACGTGACGCCGCCATGGCAATGTGTTTGACACCCCTGCTCTAAGTTATATATGTCAGCATCATGCCCAAAACGATGTGACACAAAACATAAATACTCTATTTCTGTTGCTGCAAACCAGCAATATCTCAGTGACTGCTTCCCAATGTCTGATTCAAATATGTAAGTCATTTTTGGTGTCATGATACTTCTTCTTCTTCTTCAGACACAAAGGACTCTATTGATTGACAAATGATGCTAATGAAGTACTGCTTCTGAAAAACTGTTAGAAACTAAACCTTTCTCACAAACATTTGTAGATTTTGCAATTTAGCCTCGAGCAAACTTACCCAATAAGTAATCCAGAAATATTGTACTCCATAATTTCCAAGGACAGTCAGAATTCCCTAAACTAAGCAAGAGCAATATCTGGTCTGCAGGACCACAAATGAGTCCACCTCTCACAACTAATCACCAGCCTTCCTGTAGATGAGCCCCTAAGTGATCTTGACTGATCCAAAAATAGTTAAGGAGGTTCAGGTTTGATTAGTATTTGGATAGGAATTCATCAGGAAAGCTGTAATGTAGATTGCAAAATTAAGTTTTAAAAAAAAAGTATTCTGTCTTGTATTTTTATCAGATACTTGTCACCCAGAGTCTCCTTCAGTGAGATGGGCAGCTATATAAATTTGATTAATAAATAAAAATGATTAATAAATAAAAATTCAGGAATGTATCTATCAGTTCACCAGGAATTAAGCTCAAGATCCAACCTGGGTCGGTCACCGAGACCAGAGGTTTAGTCTTCCGAGCTTTCGGACTCATGCTGGGGCACATCCAGAGGACCAGCACAAGTCCAAAAGCTTGGAAGACTAAATCCGTGATCCTGGTGGCCGACCTAGGTTGGATCCTGCAACATTATCATGGCACACGTATTGAGCCTTCAATTAGGCTCAACTTCAGGAAATCACTAACTTTTTTTTCTACATAAGCAGAATGGCAAACCATAGGTGGCACCTCAATATACATTTCCCCCACCCCAAAAAATAATAGCTGCCACCTCTGAAAGCCATTCCATTTCACATTCCTCCTCCTTCATTGCTGTTCTACGTTTTACTACCGAGAAGCTGAATATAATTTTTTCCTCCCATATTCTTCTCCCAATCCTTTCCAATGATAACAAAACAATGGACCAACCACTTACTTCATCCTATATATGTATTTCTGATACACAAATAACAAATTCAGTACTTGGCACCATCAGGCCAATAATGACAAACATCAAGATTGTTGCAAATTTTCCCCTACAAATGTTACCCTGATGCCTCTAGACCAGGGGTGGGTTCTAACTTACCTTGCTGCTGGTTCGCTTCCTCCCGCGCCGCGTGGCCACACATCGTGGGTGCGCACGCGCTTTGCACACACACATGCGCAGTGCTGAAAAATCCAGAATTTTTTTTTAAAAAGCCAAAAACAAGATGACGCATGCGCAGTGCCGGAAACTCGGCTTCTGTGCACGCGCAGAAGGAAAAAAAAAACCAGAAAAAAATCCCCCCCAAAAAAAAATTCAAAAAAAAAAGCCAAAACCAAGATGGCAACGCATGCGCAGTGCCGGGAACTCAGTTTCTGCGCATGCGCAGGAAAAAAAAATTTCAAAAAAAATTTCAAAAAAAAGATGACCGAACCGGAACCGG
>QLTV01002530.1:4773784-4791759 GCA_003457575.1 Thermophis baileyi | reverse complement strand
ACGCGCAGGGCCGGGAACTCGGCTTCTGCTCATGCGCAGAAGAAAAAAAACCGGGGGGAAATTCCAATGCAAAGCTGCTTCTGTGGGGTAACCATTTTTAAAGATGGTTGGATAAAGGTAAATTTTGGTTTTTTGTTTTTTTTTAGTTTTTATGCTTTTTTATATTTATGTTTTAAAATTGATATTATATTTACCGGTATATAGCATCACATTTTCTAAGAAATTACGACCACCAGGTGACTGATGGACCTGACTGGGTTCCAGAGGGAGCTGGGAATTATTCTGAAAGGTCTGTTACAAGGTCCAGCCAAAACCTTGGTGGCTGCTTGGAATGGAATAGCAACAATGGCTTTGGACCAAATCACACCTGAGTAGTGTCTCCATGCCCACAGTTCCTTGTAATTCCCTATGGTATTCGGAAGAGTTGGGAAAACTAAAGAGAGCACAAAGATGCCTAGAATGCCGCTGGCAAACAACAATCAAACACAAGCTACAGCTGTTATTAGAACCTACCCCTATTTCTCAGCTCCTATTGCATTCACAGATAATCGCTCAGCAGCCTTATATTGAGTGACCTAACCCCTCCTGGGAGAGGCTAATACTGAGATTCACCTACTGATTCACCTCAGTAATACTGAGATTCACCTACTGTGAAGTATATAGCATTTATCAGTATATAGCTGATAAAGTCACTCATATTCATTCTTTGTTGCACTCCACCCTTAGGGCAGAATCACTAGAGGTTATGGGGGGCTAAATCTTATAGGTCATCTGGGGGGAGTTCAATCCCACTGAACCTGAGGAAGTGGACAGGGCATTTGCAGCTGCTAGTTCAACCACTGCATCCACAACTCTGATGACTTTTCTTAATTGCCATATATAATTATTTTTGTACTATACTGTTGTTTTTAATTGATTTTATGATTGTTTGAGATGAGCAGTCATCGAAATTAATTAATTTGCACTATTGTCAATGCTTTAAGTATACTCCATAAACCAATCTTGCAACCATTACAGCATTCCCCACGGTCATGTGATTACAATTCAGGCACTTGGCAACTCTCATATATTTACAATGTTTGCATGTCTGGGTTACGTGATCACCATTTGCGACCTTCCCGGAGAATCTGACAATCAAAGTCAATGGGGGAAGCTGGATTCGCTTAACAATCACAATTCATTTAACAACTGCGGTGATTCCCTTAACAACCACAGCAAAAATTTCGTAAAATAGGGCAAGACTCACTTAATAGCCACCTTGCTTAGCAATGGAAATCCTGATCCCAACTGTGGTTGTAAGTTGAGGACTACCTGTATTTATTTTATTACTTTTTAAAAGATGTATATGGCTGCCCATCTATGTAACATAACTCTGGTGGCTCACTACGCACAGAAAAATAGAACTATTTCACACAAACAAAACACTGCAACATTCATATTCCAAAATATATATGCACTGGGCCCAACTTCCATCCTGGCCCAATACCTGAGTGAAGAATGAGATCTTCTGAAAGGTCAAGAGATTGGGGGGGGGGGCCAGTGGTGAAATCCTCTGCGGATCGCCACCGGTTTGCTGCCCGCGCATGCACGGTGCACGCCAGACACATGCTGTGCCCACGCATGCGCAGTGCATGCCAGACACACGCTACGCACGCACATACAGTGCACACCAGACACACGCTGCGCGCGCATGCACAATCCACAACCCACAACAAACGCACGCTTTTGCATTTCCTGCTCTTTTTTTTTTACTTTTTAAAGCATTTTAACTACTGGTTCCAGAGAACCGGTAGTAAAAAATGCTTAAAAAGTTAAAAAAAAAGTTCCAAAGATCAGCTGTGTGAAGCGCGATCATCAGAACTTTTTTTTTACTTTTTAAAGCATTTTTAACTACCAGTTCTAGAGAACTTAATAGAGAACTGGTAGTAAAAATGCTTAAAAAGTAATAAAAAAACAAAAAAAGTTCCGAAGATCAGCTGTGCGACACGCGATCGTCCAAACTTTTTTTTTACTTTTTAAAGCATTTTTTTACTACCGGTTCAGGCAAACCGGCCCAAACCGGTAGCATTTCACCCCGGGGGGGCTCATTATCTCAGGGGGGGGCTATTCCATTTAATAATACTTGAATTTATTTTAAGTAGAAAAGCATAATATAACTGATGTGAAATAAGATCAAATGAAAACATTTCCCAATTCTTAGAATACATCAATTATCTCTATATTTTCTCCTTAAAATGATCAACCATTCTGTGCTTCGGGAACACATAGTCTATGCCATGAAAAAAGTGAATTGTGTGATGTTTTTCAAAACAACAAACCATGCATGATATGTTTTTTAAAAATTATTCTTATTTTGCTCATCATGAAGAATGGATAAGAACTATGTAGGGAAATGCTATATTCATTTCTTACATTAGCAATTAATAATTCCAATTTATTAAAATACAGAGAGCTTTGAGATGTTTACCCTTCTTCATAATAGGAAGTCTAGATTTACTTTTTTAAGCAAATGGAACACAAAATTTTAAGGATACCAGATTTCCAACAATGCAACAGTGCCATCCATATATAGAGCAGACATGGTCCTTAATAAATAAATCATATGTCCATATACTCGAAGTAGTAGTAAATTGCAAGATTACAGGCAAAAAAAAATTCTCATCTATCTGTAGAGCATTTCAGTGGAAATGAGAAAGAATGAACCAGGAACTTCTATATATACCAACCAACTATACTTCTTTAGCATCATTGATATTTAAAAAAGCAATCTTCATCTTTCAGAGCTCATTTCTGGGAAACTAAGCTGAAGAGTTAAAGTATCTTTCACTATTACCTGTCCAAATCTATCAATTCCCTTTCCAGCTAATGCAAGTATGTTGGAAGTCAAGACTTCTACTAAAGATCAGCCTGACTCCCAAAAGTGAATATTGATTTCAATCTCCAAAAGAAGATAGGAGAAAACAGAAAGTCAAGTGGAACAAATATCCATCCAGCAAAGGGTCAAGCAGTTCTTTAAAGACAACTTGGTAACACAGTGCAATAGAGCTAAGTAAGAAACCTGCACAATATCAGTAACACAGCAGCTGACCCTTTGTCCCATGTTCTCAGCAGCATACAACCAGCTGCTGTCAGCAAAGCTGAAAATCTCTCCCGGGCATTAGAAATCTCAGCAGACATTTTTGGCACTTGGATCCATACAACTAGAGACAGCTTTGCTATTGCTGCAGCAAAAGGAAAGAACATCCCGCCCAGCAGAATCTTCCATTAGCATGAATGTTGCCAGTGAGAAACCTCCAGAGCCAAAGGACAAGTGCAGCAATTAGAATGCAAGTGGGGTGAGGAGGGGGGGGGACATGCGGGAGCTGTTTAACTGCAGCACCGCAGAGGTCAGTGCATCTGACTCCTGGCCCCTTGATAAATATTGCATGAGTTTGGCAGAAGGGGAAGTATTTTAAATGTTTTTCTTCTACTGAACTTGCCTGCGCACAGCTCAACATGCAAGAAGAGTTATCTACTCATACAAGAGCCAGGTAATTATTTGCTTAAATGAAAGGGAAATTGAGGGGGGGGGGAATCCTGCCTGTTAGATTGGACCTGATCTCCCCAAAATAACACTCATCTTGGTGCATAAGGTTTATCACTTGCCAAGCAACTATTTCACAAAGCATCAATGAAGCAGAAGGTATCAATAACAATAAAAGAGAATACAATGTTTTCAGCAGAATATACCAAAAGCCATCAGTAATGTTTGTAATTCTTACATTTGATCACTATGAACCACAATGATCACAAGTGGCTGTTTTCTACTATATAAATTAATACTGTCCATTCCTATCTAGATTCCACAGCCTCCTATTCATTCTTCCAATCTCCCAAAACTATTTAGCCTGAACTTGTTACTGCACCTTGTTCCATTCCAGAGCCATTCTTATAGTTGGAAAACACTTATTTTTTTGTTTAATTTATATAGCCGTCTATGTCACCAAGTGACTTTGGGTGGCATATAACAAGGCTAAAAAAAAAAAAGCAGTTAAATTAATAAATAGTAAAACAATAAAAACATTAAAAAGCTATGAGAAAAAGCTAAAATAAATATAGGCAAAAAGATGTTAATAATAAGGGAGTCACCTCAATAATTCACCAGTCTCCTGTGGTCCCCAGGCCTGATGGCACAACCAAATATTGAGGGACTTTCGGAAGATCAAATGTGCTGAAACCAGCCTTACTTTGTGGGTAAGGATTTTCCAAACAAAAAAACAAAAAACAAAAAAACAAGTACCGTAGCAAAAAAGATCCACTATTTAGATTCTAGAATCCACTAAATATAGCTCCCTAGATGACAGGACTCACAGTAATGCCCTCTCTGCTGGATCTGGTGGGACAGATAAAGGTCATCAGAGAGAGGTGGTCCCTTAAATAACTCGATTCCAAGCTATGTAAGGCTTTAAAGGTCAAAGCCAGCACCTTGAACTGGACCCAGAAACAAACTACCATAATAACCAATGCAGCTTGCGGAGCAGAAGTATAATGTGTGTTCTCCTAGAAACATACACAACTGCCCATGCAGCTGCATTTTGCACCAGCTGAGTTTTCTGAATACTATTCAAGGGCAGTTTCACGTAGAGCATAGTACAGAAGTCCAGCTGGTGATAACCAAGGCATGAGTATCTGTGAAGGGGCGTTGGTCTTACCTGATACGCTCCTTCTCGTGAACGTGGAGACAGCATCCAGGAATGGGTTAACTCCGTCTATTATCCAATAGGACTGAGTCTGCAAAAGCGATGCCACGCCTCCTCCTCCTGTGACTTCCGCTTTTTTTGACGAAGGCGTTGATGCAGACTTGCGTGATGTTCTCTGTCAGCATGGTGTGGCATCGGTCAACCAGGACCAGACACCAATCTGGGTGGGGCTGGATGCTGTCTCCATGTTCACGAGAAGGAGCGTATCAGGTAAGATCAATGCCCCTTCTCCATACTAGTGGAGACAGCATCCAGGAATGGGACATACCAAAGCTGGCTGTCCAATTGGGAGGGTGTGGCCCGGTCCTGGGTCCTCTGGCTAGAATGAACACTCTGAAGCACCCGTCTCCCAAAAGCCGCATAGGCTGAAGCGAAGGTGTCCAACTTATAATGGCGCACGAAAGGTGAAGGAGAGGACCAGGTGGCTGCTCGACAGACTTCCTCAATCGAAGCCTGCATCGCCCATGCTGCCGAGGTAGCCGCGCTCCTTGTGGAATGGGCCGTAATACGTCCTGGCAGCGGTAAGGCCTGGGCCTCATAGGCCTTGGCGATACAAGCTCTGATCCACCTACCAACTGTGGTCGACGAGACCTTAGTTCCTAACGAAGATGGTTGAAATGAAACCAGAAGAAACTCCGACTTCCGAAAGGAAGATGTTCTGTTAATGTAGATCTTGAGAGCACATCTTGCATCTAAGGTGTGCCACCTATGTTCCAATCGGTGGGCTGGACGTGGACAAAAGTTTGGAAGGACCAGTTCTTGGGCCCTGTGAAACCATGAATTGATCTTTGGAATGAAGGTAGGGTCCAATCTGAGGACCACTCGGTCGGGATGAAAGATGCAAAGATCGGATCGGATAGAAAGTGCTGCTAGCTCTGAAATCCTGCGAGCGGACATGATAGCCACCAAAAATGCTACCTTGTAAGACAAGAAACGAAGACTGGCTTCTCTAAGGGGCTCAAACGGACTCTGAGTGATGGAGTTGAGGACCTTCGATAGATCCCACGTAGGAACATGATGAACTACAGGAGGTCGCAAGTTGGTGGCTCCCCGAAGAAACTGATGAATCACAGGTAGCTGAGACAAAGAATCCCGAGAACCACAGGTCAAAATGGAAGACAGGACAGCCACCTGTCATCATATCGTGTTAGGGGATAGCCCCTGCTCGAGACCGTTCTAGAGGAACTCAAGGACCTGGGGCACCGAGACCTCCATGGGCCGCAGCTTCCGTCTTGAGCACCACAAGCAGAACGCCTTCCATGTGGCGTTGTAGATCCGGTTAGTTGACACTCTGCAGGAGGCTTGGATCATCTTAATGACTCTATCTGAAAGACTGTCCCCACTCAACAGGCGCCGCTCAAGCGCCAAGTGGTCAGATGGAACCACTGGGGGTCCGGATGAACCAACGAGCCCTGGCTGAGATGGATCATGGCTTGAGGTAGCCGCCAGGGTCGGTTGACCGACAGATTCACGAGGTCCGCGAACCACAGACGCCGGGGCCAGTGGGGAGCCAGAAGAACGAGTTCCACCCTTACTTCCAGGAGCTTCCAGATGACTTTCGGAATGAGTGGAAGAGAGGGAAATGCATACAGAAGGCCACGGGGAGTGCAGTGCGTCAACTCCCTCTGCTCCCAGGCTCTGAACCCGGGAGAAGAACCGAGGAAGTTGGGTGTTGATCTGGTTGGCGAACAGGTCGACTGAGGGAAGACCGAATCAGTCCGCTATGTCCCTGAACAAGGATAGGTGCAATCGCCACTCCGCATTGTCCACTGACGCACGGCTGAGCCAATCCGCTTGCGTGTTTGTAGCCCCCAAGATGTGCTCTGCTTGGATGGAGCGGAGATGAGCCACTGCCCATAGATCCAGCTGACGGGCCTCTGACATGAGGGCCTTGGAGTGAGTGCCCCCCAAGCGGTTGATATGGGCCTTTGCCACTACATTGTCTGTGAGTACCAAAATTTCCTGGCCTGAGACCACTTCCTGGAATTCCAGGGGAACTGAGTGGATCACTCTCAGCTCCAACCAGTTTATGTTGTGTTTGAGATTGTCCGGGGTCTACCGACCTTGTGCCCTGAAGGTCTGAAGATGGACACCCCTGTTGCGGAGATAAAAATAATTAGAGGTGAAATGAATCTTGTTTCCCTGCTCTCAACCCGCATGAATAAGACCGGAGTCCAGGAAAGAATAAAAATAATATATTTGCATAACAAAAATAAGAACACCTAAGTCTGTGTCTACATGGTGAAGAACAAAGAGAACAAAGGAAAGATTAACACATGCGCAGTACAGGTATCACATGAGAATTTTCATATCAGTATACAGTGTCATTTCAGAATAAGAGTCCTGCTGACAAATTAAAATGAACGTAGTGACAACCCCAGCCTACTAGGCTGCCGTCGGTGGTGTGAAATAGGCGCTTTGGCTCCCTGGACGTGCAGCCCTTGGCAATTGCCTCTGAGGTCCACCAAAGTAACGATCGAAGCACGTCTGTTGGCACCCGGACTTTTCTCTGGGAAGTGCTGGTGCTGTCCCTCTGAAAAGGGAGTAGAAACCATTGAAGGCTCCAGGAATGAAGACGAGCCCATGGAGTGATGGAAAGACATGAGATCATCTTTCCTAACAGCTGTGACAGAAGGAGAAGCGAAACTGAGTGGTCCCTTCTGAACCAGGTTGCCATCTCCCTCAGGCTGTCCCGGTGCTCCTGGGACAGATACACCTTCGATTCGACTGTGTCGATGATCGCGTCCAGGTGCAGGAGCCGAGTAGTTGGCGTTAGATGGCTTTTGTCTCTGTTTATAGAAAAACCATGGTCTTGAAGGACCAGGATGGTGGTCTCCAGGTCCTGTCTCGCCTGATCTTGAGAGGCGGATTGAATCAGAATGTCGTCCAGGTAGAACTGGATACGGACTGGGAGGGATCTCAGATGCCCCGCCAGGGCTGCCATCAACTTAGTGAATACCCTTGGAGCGGAGGAGAGACCAAACGGCAGGGCCTGGTATTGATAATGTTGGCCTCTGTGTGTGACTGCCCTGTCTGTCCTGTAGCTGACCCTGCCTGAAGGGAAAGGATCTCTGATAACGTTGAGGTCTAAAGCCGCCCTCCTGGCCATGAAAGGACGAAGGGCAATAGTAAGGAACAGGGCGGGATTCCGGTCTTCGGGAGGATGAAGGTAAAATCCTTTGTTTATCCCTGGACTCTACCAGAAGAGGTTCAAGGGAATCCCCAAACAATTTGGCCCCGGAAAAGGGGCTGAAGCTAGGCGCCACTTGTTTCTGGTATCGGCCTGCCACTGCCTCAGCCACAAAAGGTGTCTGGAGGCCACCGAAGAGCCGATGGCCTTAGCAGCTAAATGAGCCGCGTTAAGCATGGCGTCTGCTGAAAACTCTAATGCTGCTAAAATCTTAGTCAGATCCTGGTGGGACCTAGTATCGTCAGCAGGTAGTCTGTCCTGGAATTGTCTGAGCCAAAGAAGGGAAGCCCTATTAAAGGAGGCCGCCGTAGAGGCTTTAACGGCCCAGGTGTCCGCCTGATGGGCCTTGACCAATAATTGTTCTGCCCTCTTTTCTTCCGGCCTAGGGACTTCCTCTGGGGCCCCAGTCACCAAGGATGAAGAGGCCAGAGCTACTATTGGGGCATCAACGGAAGGAACTTGGAGGATATTAGTTAGTTCTGGCCCCACATTATAGAAACACTTGTCTGACCCGCTGGGATTGGGTCCCGATCCTGACGAGGACCACTGCCTCTGCACGATGTCAAGAAAGAGTTTAGGGGCTGGTATCTCCTCCGCCTCAACAGTAGGTTCTACAAAAAGGGGGTCTGCAGGATCAACTGACCCTGATGCCAGTTCAGAAGAAGAAGCCGGGTGTTCTGCCCCAGCTACGAACCACGAAGAACGCAGCACACACAAAGTCCGTGCAAACCTTATTTTATTAAATAAAGACTACTAATAAGCTTTCTTAGTAGTTTGTTCAAACAAAAATACAGTTTCAATCAGTCTTTTATGAACAAGGGCTGTTAATTCAATTTCATTAACAGCCAACAAGAGTCCAAGGTAAAATAACTCAATTCTTGATGCAATAGTCTTTCCGATATCAGTAATCTTACTGTGGTTTGGTAAGACGCCCAGAAGCAATTAGCAGAACAGATAACACAGGAAAACCAGAGCCAAAGAGACGTTTTCTGAATCCGATACATGAGGTGATTATGAAGAGTTGTTTCCTGCAAATTACTTCAACCGTCATCATCCCTTAAGTAGGCTAGGGGCGTGGCCAATTAGCCTCAAGCCTTACTCCCGAGGAGATCTCCTCCTCAGGAACCATTCCTGCCTTTTGGCCGTGCCCATGCATTGAGAATAGGCTCCTCCTCTTCTTCCTCTTCACTGATGGGAGCTTCTGGAGGTTCTGAAGGCCCTGGCTGAATCTCCGCCTCTGGCACCGAGTCCTCACCAACCTCCTCACTGTCCGACTCAGGTACCAGGTGCACAGGCCGCTGGCGCATCACCACAACAGCCTCTTCGCTGTCGGAGTCCGCAACCAACTGCACGGGTCGCTGGCGGGCCACAACACCGGGTTGGAACCCAGGCGAGTAATGCTTTTTGCTTTGAAGAGCAGGGATATGAAAAGTTGAGGACGAAACAATCCCACGATTGGTGGTTGGTCAGGAATGAGACCTTCATCCTCGGATAAATCAAGCTCTCTGATCTCATCTCCTGATAAGGATTCGTGACCAGCAGTGGCCTGAAATGGCCCTGTAGCACAGTGTTGATATTCCTCCCTTGGAACAATATGTTCCTGGTGGCGCTCGAGGCTTCTGGGGATTACAGACCCTGGTGAAGCTCTCTGCTGCAACCCAGCTGCCATTCCTTGCTTAATGGCCTCGGAGATCCACATCCCCATATTGGCAGAAACCATTGGCTCAGGCTGATCATCAGCGCGAAGGCCAGCAGCTGTAGGTGTAAAAGTTGCCTCAGCCACCCTAGACCTTCGAGGAGGAGATTGATCCCAAGAGGGCAGTGTACCCCTGGGGGTTGGCATGGAGCCTAATATCCTCTCACTGTTGCCAGGTAAAACCCATGGAGGATCCCTCCGAATGTCTGGAGACCAAGCAGTAATCTGCATAACTCCAGGTTCCTCAGTTCCTTCCCTCTGAGGAGATAAGGGACACTGAGATTCAGATGGCAATTGAATTAGCTGGCTGCTGGACCTCATTGAGGAGGCCTTTTGAGCCCTTGCAATGACCTTCTCAATAGCCTTATGGCGGTGTTGGTCCTGTTTCTCGGCCATTTTAGAGCCCTTATGGGATCTGCTGGAACGAGAGCTGGAGGCAGTAGCCTGTCTAATAGATGCCCTGGTCCTGGAAGGACCCGCACGGCTCTCACTGCTAGATCTGGAAGGGGCTGGGCTCCCCTCCCTGCTAGCCACTTCTATGGCGTCCACCATCTTGAATGAGACGACGAGGTCGAATATACAGGCCCTGGCTCCCAGCCGCTGATGGCTGAATGGCGCTGGTGAGGCCGGTAGTTACCAGCCGAAAGGAAAAAAACCCTCACTAGCTAGAGAAGCGAACAACTAGCGCAATCGGGCACAGCAAGGAAACAATAAACTGCAATCACGGGATTACAAAATGGCGCCCGTCCAGCGCGATCCCCAAAATGGCGCCCTCCGTGCTTCGCTGAGACTAGCAGGCTGCAGAGTAAAGCTCGTGCGCCTCTCAGCGGTCTCACAGCGTGTCCGAAATGCAGGCAGAGGCTGAATCCTGCTCCCGGAGCCCCGGGAGCACTCTCCGACACTATGCAGGGCCTGGCCAATCGACTTTTTCAGTACTGCCACGCGCACTATGTGCAGAGGCCTTGTTGCGCCAAACAGCTGAGAGAGTCAAAGGCACGGAGAGGAGTAGTAGACCATTAATGGGCGCTCTAATTGCGGCCGAGAAGAAAGCCTCCCAGTCAGCTGCAGCACGTTCCGCGCTAGGCGGCAAGCAGCATAGCAAAAAGGCAGCAGTCAAAATGGTGCCGGGCTTCTGATTGGATCAGGAAAAACGGCGGTCAAGATGGCGCCCCATCCCGTTGTAAAGCGCTCTGCGCAAGGCGGGAATCAGCGCGGCAAGGCAAGTAATCAAAATGGCGCCGAGCGCCTGATAGGGGCAGAAC
Organism: Thermophis baileyi; assembly: GCA_003457575.1. Lineage (NCBI taxonomy): Eukaryota > Metazoa > Chordata > Lepidosauria > Squamata > Dipsadidae > Thermophis > Thermophis baileyi. The sequence goes on along the minus strand of QLTV01002530.1, from coordinate 4,780,872 downwards.
AGCGGGTTGCGCGAGCAGAAGGCTCCTGCAACCGACTCAAATCCAAGCTGCCTGCCCTGTAGCCGTTGCGGAAAGGGAGCACGAAACTCTGGTGGCCAATTTGTTGCCTGGCGACTGTGCCTTGGCTGACTGGGCAACGATCTCCTCAACTAACCCCAGCAGCCGATGACGATGCTGATAACACGCTGTGAAGCGTTAAGTGGGAGTGCAATAGCTCCTCCAGCCACTCCACATGCCTTGGTACAGGAGGCTTGAAGCCCCTGGACTCACCCCCGGCAATGACGGCGCGGCTTCAGGTCGCTCCGACAAGCGCCTCAACCTCTCAGCTGATGAGCGCTGCGGAGCGAAGCTCGTGCGCGCTAAGTTGGGAGACTGCCAGTCGACAACTCTGGCGATATAAGCCATTACCGGCTACGCCCAAGGGTCAGCAGTTCGGAGGAAGACCTCGTGAGCGCTGCCCTGTTAGGACTGTCGTCCGACAGGCTAACTGCCGCTCCTGCGGCCTTCGGCGGAATCGGGCAAGCCCTTACACCGGCACAGATCACAAATTACTTTAAAGTGAAATCCTGTCACTGTAGAAAAAGAATGGAGAAAGAATCCAGGAGGAGCTTTTCAATACACGTCTAGTCCAAGATAAGACCGAGTCTAAAAAGCGGAAGTCACAGGAGGAGGAGGCGTGGCATCGCTTTTGCAGACTCAGTCCTATTGGATAATAGACGGAGTTAACCCATTCCTGGATGCTGTCTCCACTAGTATGGAGAATAAAGCTCCTCAATCTAAGAATGGGCACAACTGGCAGATAATATGAAGCTGTGCAAAGATCCTCCTAGCTACCACTGCCAGGAATCATGAGTCTAGGAGGTCCTCCAGATTATGCACGAGGTCTGTTTGGGGCAGTGTCACAAAAATGGCATAGTCCTAAAAACCCAAAGCCACTCACACCTTGCCACGGTTCAGTTGAAGCTTCTTATTCCCCATCCAAACTTTCATAGCCTCCAGACACTGGGATAAGACATCCACAGCATTGGGGAGATATGTATAACATCACCCCATGGTGATGGATGAGCTTACCCAGTGGCCTCATATACATGTTAAATAGGAATGGAGAAAGCAACAAATCCTATGGAACCCTACAATGTAAGGGCCAGGGGAGGGAATTTTCCTCCCCAATCACCACCAATTGGAACTGACCCTGAAGAACCAACCCTGGAGAAATATGGTGAACCAGCATCACATCCTCTGAGTCAATCCAGAATGATACCATGGTGGTCATGGTATTGAAAGCTGCCAAGAGATCAATCAGGGCAAGGATGGATGCATAACCCTCATCCCGCCCATCCCAAAGATCATCCAAAATCATGATCAATGCCATTTCATTCCCATTTATTCTGGTCAGAATCCTGTCTGAAATGGATCCAGGTAATCCACTTCATGCAAGGTCCTCTGAAGCTGCCACACAACTACCTTCTCACTCACCTTCCCAAAAGAGCTTTTGAACCCAGGTTTATTAATTTTCTTCAGTCATACTAGACATACATTTTATTTTCCTCCTTCACAGTACTTTTTAAATAGTTGACTGCCAATCCAATCTTCTGAACCTTTCTCTGCAGTTTTCACTCAATTTCACGACTCTTTGATGAATGTGCATGATTTTTTCTCCTATTAGTAACTTTCTTGAAATAAAATTGATAGTAACTGAAGAAACGTGATCTCACTTGGGCAACCCATTTTGTTTCCACATGACAAAATGGCCATCAAGATATTTGCTACATGTCTTATATGTCTGCAAGTTTGATATCAAAGTTCTTGGACAATATATTTCCCATTTTGGGCAGACCAAAGAGGCAAGAAGGTGAGGTCTAATACCCTACAAGTGACAAAGAGAGAACATTGGTTTCTGTGCCCTTCCTATGGTTATGCTTTAATGCTTCCTGACATTCCTCTCAAGACAGTGAGCAATCTGAGTAACCACCATAGTAATTATTTTCACAGTGTCACATTGCTGTCACACTATTAACAAAGAGACAGGCAGCTGCAGGCCACTTGCAAGGAAGTAAAAAATGATTGCCAAGCATCCAAAGATTCTTTGCTAAACAAAGATCTCCAACCAGAGCCCTTAAAATATTCTAAGTCAATGGGTAGGAAGCAGGAAATCTGTACCATTTTGCAGTTTGACCACCATGGCTGAATTGCTGATTTTCTTCCAAATTCCAATCTGTACCAAAGCCCATAAATCTTGTAGGTTGCAAATAAGATTTGATCTTTTTAATATGACAAATGATTAAAGCAAAACTTACACACAGACAAACATTCAATAGCTATCTTTTAAGCTATAATTCTAATGTAATTATGATATTTGTTACTCAACAGGAACACAGCAAAACTGTGAAATTTATCATATCTCAATGCCTGCAAATATACTATCTATATTTATATCTATACTGACAACATTCTTATTGTCTCATTCCAGCCTCATTACCTGTAATTAAACCATCCTGAATGTTCTTTTGAATTAGCATTTCCTGGTGACTAGGGACAACAGCAACCCACCACAAACACATGCATTTCGAGAACAAAGCCTAACGGACCAATTACTGTGCTCTTATGTTACCAGTCTCTCAGGAATTTCCCATAAACTGGCACTATCCATCTATCTTGCAGATATGACTTTAGATACTTCAGATTTATTAATTAAAGCAGTGGTCTTTCCTTATCTGTTTAACTTGGCCCCCAGACTAATATAGCAATTCTTCCTTATGCTGGAAGGAAGTTCTTAAGAAAAGATCAGACCTCCATTTGTCTAGGATGTAATAAGAATTCCTGCCTTGGAATAGAAGACCTCCAAGGTCCTTTCCAGCCCTATGATTCTATGATTTTATGTCACAAAGTACATATAACAGCCATATTAGAGTTGTCCGATCAACTGGTCTTTCAGGATGCCTTCATCTGAGTTTGGAACAGTGTTAAAGATGCCTCTTTGAGCTTGCTTAAAACCATATTGCCCCATATAGGAACTACTGCAATTGTTTTACCCAATAATTTGGAAGACATTAAGCCCAATGATAACCAAACAGATTTTCTGTAATCAGTTATTTTAAATAATCATGGCTAGTACTATTTATTTACTGCTCATTTACCTAGTTCAGTGCCCCATGGAACTGCAACATGAAGCTAAAGTTCAAATGGATGCCTTAATCTCAATCATATTCACAAAATAGGTGAAAGATACATATTGGATCCCAAGTTGCATACTTTTATGTGGCTCCAAATCCACACCCCAAACATCAAATTTTTTATTGTGTTCAGTCATTCAATCACTTCCAGCTCTTCCTGACCCAATGGACATCTGTTTACAAGGACTGTCTGTCAGCAATTGCTTCTTTCTCATCAGTGATAGTATCTACCTTATCTTTTCCAAGCCTTTGTTTTTTATTTGAATGTGATTTTTCCCCCCAAGCATCAATACATCTCCAGTGACTCTTGCTTTTGCATTATGCCTCCTCAACATTTAAATTCTACTCTAATTATTGGTGCTTTAATAAGAAATCTGGTTTTATTACATACAATGTTTGTTGTTCTTGCAGACCAAAGTATTCTCAATATGTTTTCCAGCACCTCAACTCGAAGATATCATTTCCAATGATCCCACTTTCACAGCAATATGAAACAATGACAAAACCACAGCACTAAAAATACAGGCATCAGTACTTTAGCAGTCACGTATCTCACGAACAGAGATATATTTCAGAAAAGTAATTTGTTTAAAAAAAACCTGATAGGATCATAGGCTTATTTGCAAAGCCATGTTAAACTTGTGGTATAATCTACCACAACTTTCTACACATGACTTCTCAGATTCACTTATATAGAAAAAAAAAGATAGATAAATGCCCTCTACCAATCACTTTGGGAAGCTATCCCACATAGTCAAGTCTAGGTATTATTTCTCTGACTTACTTATTTCCACACAAGAGCTATTCCTATCACTTGTAATACCCCTGTCTGGCTCCATTCCCATGTTTGGAATTTCCAAACAGCAGATTCCACTTCGTTCTTGTGACTCAGACTGTGTCAAAACTCATTATGCTTTCAGCTAACGCACCACCAACCCCTTCAAATACAGACATGAAGCTCTTATCCTTTGTGTGTGAAAGATTAGACAAGCTGAAGTTTGCCGTCCATAGCAAGGTAATCCCTACGTGAATGGCTTAGTTACAAGCATCTCACCCAAAACCAATTCCAACAAACCACATGGGGAGGGCGGGACTGAGGAAGACATTTACTAAATTGCACATATAAATCTCTGATCTCAAATTAAAAAAAAAGAGAAAGCAGAGGAATGCAAAATCATGAAATTTCACCCCCAAAAATGCAGGATCTGAAAAAGGAAGTGTTTAGTTTATAAATGAATAAGCTTGTATTTCTTTGTGACATTTAGAATGTAAAATGTGAGGTAAATTAAGACAGCCAAGGTTTTAGAAATGCAAAACATATAGTTAAGATCAGCAGAAATTAAACAATGTACAATTTAATAATTTAATGTATTTAATCATTATAGTGAACATATAAATACAGGTAGTCCTTGACATATGACCACAATTGAGTCCAAAATTTCCATTGCTAAGGAAGGCAGTGTTAAGTGAGTCATGCTCCATTTTATGATGTTGTCATGGTTGTTAAGCAAATCACTGCAGTTGTTAAGTAAATCATGCAGTCATTAAGCTGGCTTCCCACATTGACTCTGCTTGTCAGAATCTTCCTAGGAATACTTCAAATGACAATCCCAGGGTCATGGGCCGCTGCACATCATAAATACATGCCATTTGTCAAGCGCCCAAATTTTGATCATATGATCATGGGGATGTTGCAACAGTCATAATTGTGAGAACCAGTCATAAGTCACTTTTTTCAGTGCTCTTGTAACTTCAAACGGTTTCTAAATGAATTATTGCTTTTAAATTAAAATCCTTTAAGATTTTTTCTCTCTTTTTAATTCCAAAAAGAAGGCAACTCATCAAGTGTCTTTGTTCTTTCCTGTTATTCAGAAAATCTTTCTAAGTTATAAATTAATTGCAATTAAAAAATGTTTCAGAAAGTGACGTTTTTGTGGTCTATATGTCCATAAAGGCTGGGTGAGGACCTTTGGCAGATGAGATGTCGCTGCAAGCGTCTCCACAAACAGCAACAATGCAACAATGCAACTGTGAAATCTGTGACCAGCAGCAGGTTCTGGCTTATGAATTCTCTTTGGAAAAGGAGACATTGAAGTATTGCTCACTTGCATTTTGGATAGCAGCTCCTCACAAGAAAACCATAGCAATTGAGTTTCTTATGGTCAATAATGAGTTGAGCAGCTTGGGGGCCAAGGGAATATCAATGCACCCAAATTCTCTGTATAGTCTTTATGGACATATTCTAGTAATGGGCTACTATGAGATACTTTGTTCAGAGAGTATGTTCTCCAAAGGATCACCATGATAAGGACATCAAAGACAAGTGATCAGACATTGGAGAAAGAAATGGTAATCTACAGCATTCTGCCCAAACATTCAGCACAATGTGAGTAATGTACTAGGACCATGATGGCGAACATATGGCACGCGTGCCACAAGTGGAACGCGGAGCCATATCAGTAGGCAAGCAAGCTCAGGTCTGGCGCGTATGCATGCGCCGGCCAGCTGATTTTCGGGCCTTCTGGGCCCACTGGGAGTCGGGAAACAGGCTGTTTCCAGCCTTCGGAGGGGGTGGGGAAGGCCCGTTTTTTGCTCTCCCCAAGCTCCAGAGCCTTTCTAGGAGCCTGGGGAGGGTGAAAACAGCCTTCCTCACTCACCCCCTGGAGGTCCTCCGGAGGCCGGAAACATTCCGTTTGCCGACTTCCAGTTGGACTGGAAGTCCCGTTTTTTTTGCTCTCCCCAGGCTTCAGACCTTTCTAGGAGCCTGGGGAGAGCGAAAACGGCCTTCCCCACCCCCCAGAGGCCCTCCGGAGGACAGAAATGGCCCGTTGGGGGGATGGGGAAGGCCGTTTTCACCCGCCCCAGGCTCCTAGAAAGGCTCTGGAGCTTGGGGAGAGCAAAAAAACGGGCCTTCTGGTCCAACCAGAAGTTGGCAAACGGGCTATTTTCTGCCTCCGGAGGGCCTCCGGGGGGTGGGGAAGGCCGTTTTCACCCTCCCCAGGCTCCTAGAAAGGCTCTGAAGCCTGGTGAGAGTGAAAAATGGGTGTGCCATTGCGTGCCGGGAGCTGGGGGGGACATGCGCGCATGCGTGGGGGGGGCGCATGGAATTATGGGTGTGGGCACGCACGTGACCTCTCCCACACTCTCCCCCCTTTTGGCATGCAAACCAAAAAAGGTTCGCCATCACTGTAGTAGGAGATTATCCTGCAAGTCAGAGGGTACCAAGAAGTTACTGGGAAATGGCAGAGGGTGAATATGAGTAACACTGATACTTATGATGTGACTGGATTAAAGCTGAAAGAATGTCCAGATGCTAATATGCCCTGATGCAAAAGAAAAATTTGATGCTTCAAAGAAAGATATACTACTTGTATATGGAATGTCAGAACCATGAACCAAGGCAGACTTGATGTTTTCAGAGTATAAATGTCAAGACTGAATACTGACATTCCTGGAATCAGTGAACTGTAATGGACTAGAATGGGTCACTTCACATCAAAGGAGCACCACCCTGTACTGGGGATAGAAAAACCATAGAGGAAATCGAGTAAGCCATCATTATTAACAAGAAAGTGTTAAACTCAGCGCTCTGACACCTCCCCCCCCCAAATGACAGGTTGATCTCAATTTCAGTCCAAGGCAAGCTTTTTAATAATACAGTGATCCAAGTCTCTGCTTCAACCACAGGTACAGAGGAAGGAGATACTGAACAATTATTTTTAATACCAAATTGATATTAATATTACAGGCCATGAAGTGATAACACTGGAAGAGAAATTCTGAAATAATGTGAGAATCTGCCCTTGGTATACAAGACAAAGCAGAAAGTACTGTAGATTATTAACTCTGCCAAGGAAATTCAGTATGCACAATTTCACTGAAATTTCAGTAGCACAGGATATATACTAGCAATAG
>QLTV01002530.1:4749966-4773569 GCA_003457575.1 Thermophis baileyi | reverse complement strand
CCCCCCACCAGCATGCGAACCTATAGTATTTGTTAAGTTGGATCTAGGGATTGAATAGAACTGTTACTGATATGCCAGAATCTCTGCTGCCAAGCAACCTCCCTACTCAAGCTCCTTGATTCAATGGCTGGGGTTTGGGGGATTTTAATCCACCTTTTCCAGGCAGAATCAGAGGTAGCTCAAGAGTTGATTACCACAATGGGAGCTGAGGACCTGACACATGAAGATGGTCACACTTCAGACCTGACCTTTCCTACTGCCGCAATGGCAATATAATTTGGGGCTGGGGGAAAAAATATCATCCCTTCTCTGTCTTGGTCAAACCATTGTTAAATCTAACAGTGCACTGGTATTGCTTACCACCACAGGAAGGTTGGACCTATTTAATTGGCCCAGCCAAATTCCTGAGGCACGATCCCTGATGGCACGATGCATGGACCGGACAAAACTTTCATTGTTGCTTGGTATGAGAAGGAGTTGGACCAGATTACTCATATGCAGCCTCTGTGCCTCCAGGGATCTAGGGCTTTCCTTGATTTACAAAGAGCCAAGGAAGATGAAACCGGAGAAGGAATGCCTAGAGTACTGCTGGAGGACTACAAGGAGTAAACCCAACTTAGCATGAATTAGAGCCATCTTTAGGACTTGCCATTGTTGTGGTCAAGGGGGGCAAAGGGTCAGTATTTTTCCTCCCTTTCTGCAACAGTAATCAGCAGCTCTGTTTTGCATCCATTTTGGAGAGGAAGCAGCCCGAGACATGGGCTGAAACTTTTGCAGGGCTGATGTGACGAATATGCTAGGTATTTGTCAGGTTGGATTTACTCCAAGTTGTACTCTAGCATTGATAATGTGGCCTATGGCCTTAAATGAAGCTTGGTCTTACAGTATTATCTGAGCTGAGTTTGACATTGTAACTCTTGAAAAAAATTAACAGGGTTCTCAGAACTTTAATCTCAGCCCTAATGTGTATATTATCTATGTCCCTCCTGGTTGGCTAAGGCTTCCCAGGAGGTGATATGTAGGTAGGTTCCAAAACTGATTAATGCATCCTGAGATAAGGACAGAGTAGTTTTCTTCATCAAGAAGCCATTGTTAGATCCTACTGGTCTAGACAATTTCAACCTGTCTCTAACATTCCTTCTTAAGAAAATTGTTGATGGCGGACACACTGCTGCTGCAGAGAATCATGGATGAAAACATACCCAATATTATACATTAATATTACAAATTCATACCCAGATTAACATTGTGAATGGATCACTGCTAGATGTTGATATTGATGAGTTGAAACATAAACATGGCTTGGATTTTACTTTTAGGCCATAAACAATAGCTTTTGATTGCCTAGTTATTCTTGAGCTATTCTTACTATGGCACAATCAGCTCTTCTTATAAAACTTGAGTAAGGAAACATTAAGAACAGTAAAATCAAATTAAGCAATAGAATAATTTATTACTAAAGATTCACTAATGTGAATCCCAAGAAATGCAATAAGAGCAATAAACAATTCAAGCCATTCCAGTATGTTTTATCACTGTATTAGACTTGCTTTTTACAACTTATCAAAGTAAAGCATTGGAACAATTAGTATTTTAAAAAGAAATGGGTTAGAACTTATCTGCATGAAAAATATCAGGTAAAGTTTTTTCCCCCTGCAGATAATCGATCCCCTTGTCTATGTTCTTTTAAAACTATACACAAGAGGTTTTCTTTATCAGATCAGAAGTTCATCTAAGCCAGCGTTTTACATCACTAGTGGAAAGCTAGATGTTTTGGAAAAGGAAACAAGCAGGGAAGGAAAGTAGCTCACGCCAACTACTACTCCAAATATATATTCATAAGTATATTGTCCCCAGAGTAGATTATATTTATTTCTCATCAGCTAACAACCCTAGCTCCCACAATTCTATCTTGTTATTGGTTTCACGTAAGCCAGTGCCCATCTTTTACGATAAAATACATTTTTTTTAAAAAAGACTTCACCTAAAATATTTTTTAAGTTATCACATCAATAAAAATTGCATAGAGATTGCGTAGTGACCTGGATTCAATGAGAAGGTTACTTAGACTGCATGGGGATGCACATAACTCCTTAAGGAAGATGGGCTTTTTTCTAGAGACTAGAAAAAATACATTTGCTTTAAGGGAATGACAATGGATATAACACATGTGCCCACAAATGCTCAGAAACTTTTCCCTTTCAGGTTTCCTTCATTGCACAGTTCTATTGGACATCAAACTTCAAGGTCTTGGTAACTTTTAATCAATGGAAATAGACTAAACTCCAAGTAGAATCTGTTTTACCTCCAAGTATTCTCTAAGAAATACAAGACTAATTTGCCACAATCAAGCATAGAAACTATAGAATGAACTGGATGTCCAGGGGAGACATGGCAAACTGAAAACATCTCTGTGAAAACTGAACACCAAGCTGATGACCATGGCAAAGATCAAAGAACCAGTAAATAGACTAGTTCTTTGGAACCTCTCTAAATACAGAGAGAATGGGAGATTACCCACATATGCTCCGGACAGCTGCTCCTCACAAGGAGACCATAGGACAGTCATCTTCGACAGGTATGAGTACCGGGAGACAAAGGGATTAACCTTCTTGCTTGCAATTGTGGTGCAGCCTTTTAAAGTACTCTACGTTCACAAGCATCACTTTCTAAACACTTTTAAAAATTGCCTTTTAACCATCTTAAAGCTACTAGAGACCCTCAGAATAACAAGTTTGAAAAATCGCCGGCAACTTTATTTTCAACTCTGAACAAGTGAAACATTAATCACATGTTTAAGAACTTAAATAAATTGAAATAAATAGCAAAAGGCTAAATACTATTTTGATTTTAAAAAGTTACAAGTGGATAAAATGTCCAGTTAAATTTTGAATACTGATTTTTACTATAAGATTTTGGAATTAACTATAAAAAAAACAAATTAACTTCTTGTGAGGACCAGAATAATTTTGGTTTGGCTCGTAACAAAGATAAGTGACTACATGATTTTAGAAACTGGATACTAGAGAGTACTAAAGAATACCAAGGAAAAGGAAGAAAGCTACAAGCTTGCTTGGTGTTTGTTAATTGGGATTTACAAAGTGACACAAAACATCATTGTTGCCCAGAGTCACTTGTGAGATGGGCAGCCATATGAAGTTGATAGATAAATAAATTGCATAAATAAATTGCATAAATAAATTGCATAAATAAATAAATAAATAAAATAAATAAATAAATAAAATAACTAAATAAATAAATAAATAATGGAAATATTAAAGGAGATCTTTGAAGAATGGAGCTAGAAATGAGTAGCTACAATATCAGCAGTGTCAGTAATGATCTCTGATTCTATGGACAAATTATGTCCAAAAGATGTCAATGAGGGAATGACAGATCTGAAGCAAATTTTGTCTGACAAGACGAGAAAGTACTGAAAGTGGAACTATACATGACAGGCCAAAAGAATGAAGTTATAAAAATTATTCTTATTATTATTATTATTATTATTATTATTATTATTATTATTATTATTATTATTATTATTATTATTATTATTATTATTATTATTATTATTATTATTATTTATTAAATTTGTATGCCGCCCAACTCCCAAGGGAATTAAAGGGAAATGCAAATGATAAACCAAGAGAATGATCTGGAAAATGTTTTTTTTTAAACTGGATTTACAAAAGATATTTTTTTAATCCCCTGAAGAAGTTTGTGTGATTGGATAAAGAAGAACTGAAGAGAAATCAAATCCTACGATAATTTTTGGATGAACTAAAGATTAAGACTGTTAGAAGAAAAAAGAAGGAATATAAAGTTGGTTTATTTGATCAAAGTTAAGACATTCATTTGCAAAGTTCTAGCGATTCTTTAAAGACTTTGTTCTGAAAGGATTAAAAAGTTGATGTTTTGCTTATAGATAAGGGATGGGATATGAGATGAAGAGATATCTGTTTGTAATTTTATACGGTGTAAAGAGTTACTAAACATGTCTATACTTGTAATGAAATTTGGAACTCACTTGTTTATGTATTTTTCTTTTTCTTCATCATATTCTTTTTTCCTGCACTCTTTCTTACTATTTTTACTTAAAGTTTAATTTGTGTTAGTTTTTACTATTGTAATCAAAATATATAATAAGCAATTATGTACAAAGGAAACTAGAGAATGAACCTGGCTCAGAAAGAAATGCTTGGTTTGATAGACAATGCATTAATTAAAAAAAAAACTTCAATATAATGCATAATTGGAACAACCAGCTTGAAAGCCAGCAGGGTGACTTTGGCCCAGTCACTCTCTCTCAGTCCAACCCACTCCACAGGATTGTTGTTGTGGGGAAAAGAAAAGAAGAAGGTGTGCTGGATAAGTTTGCTACCTTGAGATATTTGTAAAAAATAATAAAGGCAGAATACAAATACTTACATAAATAAATAACAACTGTAACTCATTTTTTTAAAAATATACATAAAATAGTAACATTTGATAATTACAAAAGTATAATTATTTTCAGAGACAAGATGGAGACAAAGGAAAAAACACTGCCATCATACTCTGCTTAAAATACACCAACAGCATGCTTCTGGCGATTAGATATATATAAAATATGAAGTTGGTGGTCTCATTGATCTTCATAACTGTCTTATTAAATTATCTTGGGTTCTTATTCTGAACTGACATATGAACAAATCCCCATGTGGTATAGGCAAGTTGCAGCATCACAACCAATTTCTTCTTATGCCTACCCTTTCATGAAAATGTACATGTTGTGATAATAGAAAGAATGAACAAAATATGGAATGAAACAATTATTTAAATAGGTGAAATTTGAACTTCAGTGGGAGAGTCTGGACTATAACATATAATAATGTTCATACACTTTGCTATTTTATAACAATGTTTTAAACTTTTTATTTTGTTCCAACCATTTATACCATTTATCCCATACCTCGTAAAACTCAGTTTCCTCCTTGCCGTGTAGCTCCATCGTTAATTTACTCATTTCCGCACATTCTAAAAATTTTCTCACTATCATAAGCTGTTGAAGTTCTAAAATCATAGCTTCCTCAGCCTATCCAAAATAGTTAACTACTGGCTTGCCTGCTGACTCACATAAAATGCCTGAAGCAAAAGACTAATCCATACTTGGATTTAAGACAAGATATGATCATTGGAATGCCATCTGTATCAGTTTCCATAAAATTCATTGTAAAAGCTATATTTTAGGTCTGATTCTTCTGGACCACAGTTTGGTCTTCTTCAATTAGGACAATCTCCTGGAAGTAACACAATACAACAAATGCAACAATCAGAAAAGAAAACTCAAATCCTTTTCTCAGAGGATGCCTGTCTTTCAGAAAACAATACTACATATCTCTTCCCAATCACACTGTTTGAAAAAGGCAGAATTTGCCAAAAAATATAGGGTGTAACACTGAGCCATGTTTTTGTGCTGCAATTCTTTCATCTCGCCCTACAAGGAAGCATGGTGCAATGCTTGTTACAAGGGATATATAACTGATTGCTTATAGCAATGAGTAAACTTCCGACTTTGCTGTAAATCCCTCACTAAATTGGCTTCCAAGATGTGCTTCTTATACAACCTCTAAAGCATGGCCTACCAGCTTTCCATTCTCAAATAGTTCCCACCAAAACAAGTACCTTTCCATTTGTTCTTAGGCTTAAGGTTCCATAAGCTTAACAAGACTGAATCCCAAATCATATATTTCAACCTGGCAGCTGTAGTGTCTCTTATCTGTAGCTTCAGGTAGTTTTTCTTTAATTAAGAGTATTTCTTTGCCAATGGAAATGGAGGACATTTTATATCCAGAATGAATGGACCTCTCTCATTAGATCCACTGCTGTCATGAAGTATTCAAGCTGTGAGATATGGTTCATTCTCTTTTCTGTTCAAGGACTTCTTTCTTTCTTTAGTAGAGAAAGGTTTTAGAATGAGTGACTCATATTTGCCAAATTTGACATGAGATATATTGATGTGAAATGCCTTTATCAGGACAAGCCTTCAGAAAGGTGATGTTCCACTCAGGAACTTTTTCCTCGTTAAAGATACTGCATCTCAATAAGGAAAGAAGGCTGGTGAATAGGAAAGGAAGAGCTGTCTCCCCTTTGCCAGTCCAATCGATGTTGATCAGGGGAAGCCAAAAATGTTGATCCACCAATGCAAAGAGTGAATACAAAATCAGCACCTCGTTATTAATTCTAGTTTTATAGCCATGGTGAGAAGGGAGGTGTAATTGTACACCCAGCAATACACTTCCAATTTCAGATAAGCTCATGACACCACCTGGAAAAAGCAAAGCCTGAACTTTTTAATGCCTCGATACTTATAACTGCCATCAACCCCTAACAAAGAATGATGTCTCTAAAGTGTTTCAAAATAATATAACAGTAAGTAAACTACATTATTTCTGGGCAGAATTGCTTTCCATCAGTTACCCATGCTTTAGTAATCTCCCATGGGGATCGCAGCTCTGCACTGTATCCAGGCCTGCCTTCAAAACTATTTCCAAGTTTCTGTTAGTTCAGAATATGTCTGCAGGACAACTGAATTTCCTGAACCACTACTTCTTGATATGTTTTGGAGACCAGCACAAAGTCCTGATTTTGCCCTTCCAGATTCTTCCCTCACCAGAACAAGAATATATTTTCTCTTCACTGGGTACAGTGAGATTCATTTTGCCTGTCTTGTTATTTCTGTATAGCATATATCAACACTGCCCAAAACCTTTCACATCTTTTACCTTGAAATAATTATTTTGTTCCCTGGATAAAGAGGTTATTATTAGAGAGCCAGCTTGGTGTAGAAAATAAGGTGCTAGGCTAGAAACCAGGAGATTGTGAGATCTATCTTCCCTTGAGTATGAGAAACTGATGGGCGATTTTGGACCAGTCACTCTCTCTCTCCCCTTAACCCAACTCATAGAGTTGTTATAGGGAAAACAGGAGACAGGAACTTTAAGCATGTATTCTGCCTTGAGCTTACGAAAAATAAAGAGAGGCTAAAAAATTCCAATAAATAAATAATATTATACTGTATCATGGCAGAGTTCAATTGTTAGTTATTCCATCATGACAGTCTTTCCACCAGTGTTACCACGAATGATAGCAGGGCGGGTATGTGTTTTATTTGTATGTGTTTAAGCTTAAACCAAAAGGTGTATATAAATTGTTTTCCTATTGAAAAAGAGCTGTACAATTTTTGGTGACTCTAGTGACTACCTGAAAAAAAATACATCATTGGCTACAGAGAAACTATGACCACAGGTTGTCTATACTCCTACCTTAACAGGCACTACTGAAATTACAGACAACCATTTCCCTCCCTTCTTACATATATCGTGATTTGTTTCAAATGCTAATAAGTAAACAAAATACTATAAAACAAGTATTTTCAAAAGAACACAATTTTATTCCTCTGCAATTGTTTGAAAAATGTGTTTTAATAGCTGTTATCTACACCAAAGTATTCTTGCAATTTATTTAATAACTGGTCTTTGTCTTTATTTTACCACAGCATCCTATGCTATCCCACTCTCAAATCTGGATTTTAACTCATAGTTCTGAAACAGGATTTAATAATTTGTGTAGTAAATGTGCAGTGGCTGCTTTCTCTGCAGGTTACCTTTAGACACAATTAAAGTTCACTGAGAAGTATAAGCGATGTATCCTGTAGATCCAACCCTCTATGTTTCTTTGATCTCAGAGGCAGTCTGCGAGCTCTACATCAATCCCATTTGCAAAGAGATGTAGCTCAGTTCTGCTTTGCTAAATCTTATTTGGCAATGTGTCTAAACACATGCAAACTTAATTAGTTAAGGGGGGACCTCAGCATTGTAGTGATGGATAAAAGTAAATGGGGAAATGAGACAAGTCAGGATTGGCAACAAACCCTCTCTAATTCAAGCCAAGGCATAGTCTCTGACATATAGCTAATCGGATGTGATACCACTAAGGCTGCTACAGCCAATCTGAAATAAAGTGACAAGCTGATCACTAACAGGTAGCTGAATTTCTTACTTCTGAGAAGCTGGAATCACAAGATCATGAATTTTCTACTTGGCACCAGCAATGCTCAGGAATCAGCCTAATCATCAGCCTCTGAAGCTGTTGTATAAAAAGATAAATGGAAAGAAGGAATAAATGAGCCATTTTCATAGCATTTTCTGAATCTGGAATCAAGACTTTTGTGCCATTTAAATGAAAATGCATGTAGAAAACAAAGATGGATATTAACATTCCCCAAACTGCTCTATCCCATCTCTTGTGGGCCACAAAGCTACTTATCCTGCTTGAAGACATAAGCTTCTCTTGTTTTCTGTTTTTTTCTTTTTCCGTGTCTATTTTATCATATTACTGGGGGGGGGGGGAAATTAAGCAAACCAGACTCTAATTTCCCAGATCTTAATAGCCTAATAGTAATATTAGTTGTTTCTAGTCCTCTAATCCAAAACCTGACCATGGGAACAATCACACATTTGGTTTAAGTTGTGAAATAAATTTTTTCTTGATATTAAAGATCAGACCCTCTTAATCTGAAATGTGCTCAAAAGAAATAGTTTTGCCTACATCACGCATCCTGAATAGTTAGAGAGAATATT
The DNA here is from genome assembly GCA_003457575.1 of Thermophis baileyi. Taxonomy (NCBI): domain Eukaryota; kingdom Metazoa; phylum Chordata; class Lepidosauria; order Squamata; family Dipsadidae; genus Thermophis; species Thermophis baileyi. The sequence goes on along the minus strand of QLTV01002530.1, from coordinate 4,764,945 downwards.
TTCAAAAGTAGAAAAGCCTGGAATAGAAATGTATCAAACGGAAGGGTGCAGAAGAAAAAAGGACTTTTATGCCATTTATATATTTATACAAGCAAAAAGTAAGCGTTATTGTGCTTCTAATATATTTACATGCTGGTACATAGAGGAGTAATGCAGGAAAGTCAGAACTGACCATTCAAGAGGCTGCATGCATTAGTAATACTGTATATCATTCAGACACAGCCCCAAATTAAGAGATGCACAGATGTTCCAGTGAGGAAGAAAAGCTGGCAGGGGGCAAGAATCATCAGAATATGAATACCTCTGTCCCATACTTACATTACTTTCAAGTCCCAATCTCCACAGGTAACAAAAATAGACTTGACCGTGGGATCCAAAAGGCCTTCCTTTGCCATCCACTCATCAACTCTCTGAAAGAAACAGACAGAAAGGAGATGAACTTTCAGAGACATGGAAAAGAGATGCATCAGTTAAATACTGATAAGCCTCACAATCACAAGAGAAGAAAATTGTGATCTTATCCAGGACAGCCGCCTCCTTACTTCCATCTCATCCTGTTCCCCTTCTCATTTCTATGAAGCTAAGTTTGGATCTTTGAAGATTTCCAATAGGAGACATCAAGCAGCCAGTGAAGTGGTGATTTTATCAGGCATCACATTTCTGCTTACAGAACGACTTCTGAAAATTAATATTGCTTGGCCATTTCCTGCATGCCCTGACCCTGTTTCAACATCTTAACAAGTAATTATTTATAAAATCATGCTCAGATTCTAAATGAGCAGGCTTAATCAGCCACACAGCAGCAGCAACAAAGCAATCCAAATAAATACTTCCTAACAATTCTTCCTTTATTATTATATCTTTTTTGTACTTGTCTTCCTATCACTAATGAACTATGGTCATAGTGGCTAACAATAAGCTAAAACTAAGTTACTAATCATCATCATCATTCTAGCCATTGTCTATCTACTGCAGGAAGAAGGTTTCTTCCGCATGTTTCCAACCAATACGGTTGGAAGTTACTAATAAAATACTAAAAAAGAAGACAGCAACCTGTTCATCATATTTCTGCCTAATTGAAAACATATTTTTTCGGATAGCAAAAGGGATTAACATGACTTCCCTTGGTGCAGCCCAAGAAGCTTCATTCTCACATCTTCAGAAGTTGTTCCTCCAATGAGTTTAGAATCCAGATAGATTTCTTAAGCTTGGGAAGAACAGTAAGGTTTCTCATATGACCAAGTCCAAAGATGCATAGGGCCTTGAAATTTGTCTATAGACAGACCAGTAACCAGGGCATCTATATTAATAATATGGTCATGTGCTTCATAGGCTCAGTCAATAGCCTGATTTGCAAATCTTTAGATACAGTATATCTGCAATACTCCTCGACTTACGACCACAATTGAGCCCAAAATCTTTGTAGCTAAGTGAAACATTTGTTAAGTTAATTTTGCTCCATTTTACGACTTTTTGTGCCACTGTTGTTAAGTGAGTCATTGCAGTTGTTAAGTTAGTTACATGGTTGTAGAGTGAATCTGGCTTCCCCATTGACTATGCTTGTCAGAAGATCACAAAAGGTGATCACATGACCCCAGGACTCTGCAACTGTCATAAATGTGAATCAGTTGCCAAGCAATTTGTCACTGACTCAAATATTGGAACATGATTAAAGGGATGCTGCAATGGTTGTAAGTGTGAAAAATGGTCACAAGTCATTTTTTCCAGTGCCGTTGTAACTTTGAACGGTCACTAAACGAACTGTTATAAGTCGAGGACTACCTGTATATGTTACATTTCTAAACATTTTGAAAGGCAACCTAAGGTATAGAATTGAACAAAACTTATAGTCCAGAGTTAGGCAAAATTATTACTGTAATAGTTTTCTGGAATTCTTAATTTGAAAAAATATTAATAATAATAAAACAGGAAGCTGCCTGCTGAAAAGGAATGTGCCAATCTCTAGCATCATATTTATTTGTATCTGAGCATAATGTAATTCCTATAGGCATTTAGATAAAAATAATGAAAATAATGGGTGTGACCTTGGCCCAGAAAAACAACCTAGGGAAGCTGGTGGCAGCATCCTGAGGTACTAGAGGAGGCAGGGGGAGGAATCTTACCAGTTTGTTTTATGCCAAATATCTATGTTGTGCAGCCATCATAGCAACTATTTCATAAATAGTCAATCTTTCCCTACCAATCATTTAGTTACAACACTCATTATATTTTCTCAGAATTCCAAGCACACCACAACACCTTGCTTAATACCTCCAGAAACAATGGAATTATTACTAGCCTTAATTGTGAAAATGAACTCCTTAGCATCATGAAAACATAGATACTCATCCTCAAGATCAAATCCAGAAATAATGCAAACTTTAATTCTATATATTCAGGGGAAGCATAGCTCCATCCTTACATCCTAAAATACGATAAAATACAAGCAATAACTACAGTTTTACAGGATAGTTAAATCTCTTAAAATTGCATTGAGTTGGATGATATTATTTAGACCATGAAGTTCAACCCTTTGCTCAGGGCAAAAATAGAAATGAAAGCAACCCTACAAATATTTATCCAGACTTTGCTAAGATAGCTAGCAAATGAAAGAGAATCTAATGGTTACAGCTGGTATGAGGCCTTAGGAGATATTGAAAAGTTTTCTCCAGCATTTAGTCTGAATCTAGAAACAATGATTCACTATGAATTCCATATGATAATACTGAAAAATGATTAATGGAACCCAAAGGTTGTAACAGAAGTCCACACATCTTAAAAGCAAGCAAGGAAAATCCCAAACCTCATCAGACGGAACCCTCAAGATCACAGATACCATTTGGAGTCTCTAGGCTTATACGTATGCGCTGTGCTGTGTTTTAGGCATTCCCAATAACCAGCAGGAATCCCCGAGCATGAAATGGTATACTCTGTTTGAAAGATTGAGTAGACTTTGGTTAATACATGAGCAGAACTGTGGACAATAGCTGGATGGGACAAAGCAGTTTTAGTGCAGTCCCCATTTGCACATGGTTTTACAAAGCACCTTAACCATGTCCCAGTTGTCAACGGTTTTTACTGCAGAATAATCCATCCTCATCAAATGGAAGATTTTCAATTCTGGATTTGGCCTCTAATGTCATTCCGGTGCAGCAGAGCTAGGCATGGTAATGCAAGGCAACAGAAGATGTTGTAACTTTGCCTGCCAAGTCAGTTGCATGACGAACCATATTTAATTCCTACTTGGCAAAACCTACTGCTTCTATTTGAAAAACGTGGACTATTTGTCTTTTGTTCTCTGATAAAAATAGAAGGAATGGAAATATCTTCTCTCACAAAAGAAACTATTTTGCTTGAGAGTTGGCAATACAGTACTGTATATGGAGAGAATTTCTGAAGAGTATAAGCTGCATCTGAGACTACCCGATTTTCTGCCTTCTTTGTCCAAAGATGCAAAAGGTTGTTGATAGTAGAAATCTGTGATATCTCCACTATCTATGAAGATAAAAGTATCTTTATTTTACATTATAAAGATTCTCATCGATTCACAAGGAATTAATTGATATAAGTTAGTGTCTTCCAGAAGTATGGTATCTTATTTCTTTAGCAAGACTGGAAGTTTTTATTTTAGGACTGGTGAAGTGCTAGTATCTTGAAATAACTGGTATATCAAGTATAAGTTTGACACGCTTATTAAACCTCTAGACCAAAAGTCTGTTCCATCCTATCAATTCATTCACAGTAGGAATTAAGGACTTCTAAAAAAAGAAATGGGTTCTTGTCTTCAACTTGAGTACCAAGCAATGATGATGAAGAAATCAAGTAAAATCAAGAAAGTGCAATAATTTTAAAATAGTCTGAGCCAGGAGTGACATTCAAATTTTTCCCCTACCGGTTCTGTGGGCGTGGCTTGGTGGACATGGCTTGGTGGGGTGGTCATGTGACTGAGTGGGCGTGGCCAACTTGACATCACTCACAGCAAGGTGGGGTGGCACCACCCCACCAAGCCACGCCCACAGAACCGACAGAAAAGTTTGGCCAAGTCTTCTAGTGTTCAACCTGGCTGCTTCTATAGCACTTAGACTTATATACCGCTTTACAGTGCTTTACAGCACTCTCTAAGCGGTTCNCTCATGTTTGCTCTTTGTTTTGGATGCTGAGAGGGAGGAGAGAAGGTGTGGGTGGGAGGGGTGGGGCGGGGCCAGTCAGTGGTGCAATTTACCAGTTCTCCGAACTGCGCATAATCGCCGCCACCGGTTCTATAGAACCTGTCCGAACCTGCTGAATTTCACCCCTGGTCTGAGCACACTGATCCAAAGGGGGGGGGGTGTCCCTTGGTTCAATTTCAAGGCAAATAAGACCACACTTAGAATACTGCATCCTGTTTTGGTCACCATATTGTAAAAAAAATGTTGAGACTCTAGAAAGAGTGCAGAAAAGAGCAACAAAGATGGCTAGGGGCCAGGAGGCTAAAATATATGAAGAATGGTTGCAGGAATTGGGTATGTCTAGTCTAGTGAAAAGAAGGACTAGGATAACATAATAGCAGTGTTCCAATACTTGAGAGGCTGCCACAAAGAGAGGGTCAACCTATATTCCAAAGCACCAGAAGGCAAGACAAGAAACAAAGGATGGAAACTAATCAAGGAAAGAAGCAACCTAGAACTAAGGAGAAATTTCCTAACAATGAGGACAGTTAACCAGTGGAATAGCTTGCCTTCAGAAGTTGTGGGTGCTCCATCACTGGAGGCTTTTAAGAAGAGACTGGACAGCCACCTATCTGAAATGGTATAAGGTATCCTGCTTGAGCAGGGGTTTGGACTAGAAGATCTCCAAGGTCCCTTTCAACTCTTATTTTGTTAATATGCCATTTTACCAATTTGTTCACTATAGGAACTGAGGCCTTTGGAAAAAGAGTTGGATGCTTGATTCCAATCTTGTTGATGAGCACTCTTTGACTATTGCTTTCAAGACAATTTGAGCTCATCTAACTACTGCCATCCAGTGGTATTTGCTCATCACAGTGTCATGGGGTATTTTGATCAAGATATATTGTGTTCACAGCATTCTCACAACATAAGAAATTATGTTAAAGAAATTACTTTTAATAAAGTAAGATTAGTTTGAAAAGATGTGTACTTGACATTCCATACTGATTTTTAGTAATGTACATTTTGTCAAGGTACAGATCAATTACTTTATTATAATACTATGATTTTGTTCATGTATGAATACTGAACTGTCTGTAACTCTCTGAATCCTGTTTCTCTTTTTGGTACCCTATAGCATGTATATTATGTATCTATCAAGCCAAAGCTGCAATCCTGCTCTTTCAACAAGTTCTTCACAATTACCTAGTATAATACATTTTTTATCTTAGAGAAGACTCAGCAAAAATAAGAGTTAAGTATTCTAGCTTAATTATCTGCTAACCTTTTGTCCATCTCCATTAAGCAATCGGCATGCTGTTTCTCTCCAGTTCCTTTTATTTTAAGCACAACTGAAGAGTATCTTTTTGCTAACCTCTACTCATTACCAATCAGGGCTGTCTGTATTTCCTTTTTACACATGACCTGTCTCACTTCCCACCTCTTATATACATCCATTTATATTTTCAAATATTCATTAAGTGTTCTATGTGGTTATCTTTTGGTATCCTGTATATTTTTTCTCTTTGAAAATATTTGTGATTGTTTTTTAGAGCCACTTTTAGTTTCTCCCATCCACCTTGAGCAACCTTTTCCCATTAGCTTCTGCTGCCATGGAATCCTACTCTATATACTCTGAGTGTATTAAAATCTGTTTTCTTGAACTCCAAATTATATTGATTATTCTCATCTTTATTTTTCCTTCAGTTAATAACTCCAGAATTGTATAGCCATTTTCCTCCAAAGTTCCTACTATTCTCACTTTATCTATTAAATCTTCCCTATTGGTTAGGATCAAGTCTAGGATAGCTAATTTACCTTAGAGCTTCCTCCATCTACCACCTTTGAAGAAATTAACTGTCAAACCAGAAATTTCTTGGAAAGACTGTACTTGGCAGAGAATTCCCCAGCAGATATTGAGGTAATTCAAATCCCCAGTCATTAGCATCTGATACCTTTTTGAACTATCTGAAATTTGCCTTTGGAAATACATCCAAACTTCTCCATGCCTTAAATCTTACAACAACGTAAGAGGAACAGTCAGAAAATCATGAATCAAAAAAACACTGTTAAGGATTTATAGAATGGTTTTGATCAAGATCCCATTCAAGATTCAAGGTCAAGGGATTTAATATCTACAGCAAGGTTTGTATTAAATAGCAAACCCTGTCAAAGTTTTGGCAAAGGGGCGTTGGTCTTACCTGAGACGCCCTTTCTCATAGAGGTCGACGGGAGAATCCAGGATGGGTCACTCTAGTCTTGTTGCTCTATTGACTGAGTTGAAATTCTGAGGACACGCCTCCCTGGTAACATTCCCCAGTTGAAAATGAAGACGAAGCGAATCTTGTAGTCCGTCTCCAGTCCAAACATAGCTCCTCCCGGACTCAGGACCAGACAGTCCACCGGTGGGACTGGATTCTCCCGTCGACCTCCATGAGAAAGGGCATCTCAGGTAAGACCAACGCCCCTTCTCCATTGGGTCGATGGGAGATCCAGGATGGGACATACCAAAGCTTGGCTGTCCTACGGACGGGTACTGCTCTGGTCTGAAGTCCCCGTCTCCTCATGCACTCTTTGCAGGACAAGCCTTCCGAAGGCCGCCTCAGCCGAAGCATATGTGTCCAGTCTATAGTGACGGATGAACGGTGACGGAGACGCCCACGTTGCCGCCCGACAAATCTCTTCCACAGAAGCCTGTGTTGCCCAGGCCACCGTCGTGGCCGCACTCCTGGTGGAATGCACCATAATCCGTCTAGGCACTGGGAGAGCCTGAAGCTCATAGGCCCTAGCAATACAAGCCCTTAGCCTATGTCCCACCGTGGAAGGCGTCACCTTGTGGCCTAGAGTTGACAGCTGAAAGGAAACAAAGAGGGATTCTGTCCTTCTGATGGAAGCGGTGCTGGCGATGTAAATGCGAAGGGCTCATCTGACATCTAGCATATGCCATTTCTTCTCCAAGTCATGTTGAGTATTTGGACAGAAATCAGGCAAGATCAACTCCTGCGCTCTGTGAAACAAGGAGTTGACCTTTGGAAGAAAGGCCGAGTCCAACCGCAGAACCACCCTGTTCTGATGAAAAACACAGAGGTCCTTTCTAATCAATAAAGCCGCCAACTCCGATATTCTTCTTGCAGACCACCAGGAAGGCCACCTTATACGTAAGGAGATGTAAACTAGCTTTTTTTAAGGGCTCAAATGGACCTTTGGTGAGGGCCTGTAACACCCTGGGCAAATCCCAGGTGGGGTAGCGGTGCACCACTGGTGGTTTCAAATTGGATGCGCCCCTGAGGAATGCTCGTACTGTGGGATGGTGAGCGAGGGAGCCAAAGTCCCCAAAACTTAAAACAGAAGCCAGGGCTGCGACCTGACGTCTCAAGGTGTTCGGGGATAGACCCCTATCCAACCCTTCCTGTAAAAATTCCAATACATCCACCACTGAGACAGAGGAGGGATCTACATGGCCCTTGGCGCACCAGCTGCAGAAAATCCTCCAAGTTGCATCATAAATGTGAGTCGTAGAAGGCCGCCTGGCCACCTGGATCGTCCGAATATCCTTACTGGAGAACTTCTCCCTTGTCAGAAGTCCCTGCTCAACCGCCGGTCAACCTGAGCCACTGAGGCTCCAGATGAATGATGGGGCCCTGGCTGAGGGAGACCCTTTCTGGGGGGATCCTCCACGGTCTGGCGATTGACAAGTCAACCAAATCGGCAAACCACGGTCATCTGGGCCAGTGGGGAGCTACCAACAATACCTCGGCCCTCTCCGACAACACCTTCCGTATCACACCTGGGATTAGGGGAAGGGGGGAAGGCATACAGTAGACCCCTTGGCCACGGGCAGTGTAGAGCGTCCACCCCTTCCGCCTCTGGCGTCGGGAATCTGGCAAAGAATCTTGAAAGGTGAATGTTCGACGGAGAGGCGAAGAGATCCAGAATCGGGTGGTCGAACCGTTCCAATAACTCTGTGAACAGACTGGGATGCAGGCGCCACTTCGACTGGTCGACAGTGGCTCTGCTCAACCAGTCTGCTTGCACATTGGCTACTCCTGCGATGTACTCCGCTTTTATCGAAAGTAGATGCTTCCTTCATGAGGGACCTCAACCGAGTCCCCCCCTGTCAGTTGACGTGGGCTTTGGTTGCCACATTGTCCACGAGGAGGAGGATGTGGTGTCCCGACACCCCCTGCTGGAACTCCCTGAGAGCCAAACGGGTCGCTCTGAGCTCCAGCCAATTTAAGTTGTGCCAGAGCTCCTGATGTGTCCACCGCCCCTGGGCCACCTGGGACCCGAAGTGGGCTCCCCAGCCGAAAAGACTGGCATCTGACGTAATCATCAGTCTGTCCGGTTCCCTGTACAAACAGCCTCGTGTGATGGCTCGGGACCTCCACCATCGGAATGACCGAAGCACCCCCGGTGGTACTCGAACCCTTGTCGACGAGGTGCTGCAGCCCGCCCTCTGGAAGGGAAGCAAAAACCATTGGAGGGGTCTTGCGTGGAACCTTGCCCAAGGCACTATGGAAATACAAGAAATCATTTTCCCCAGGAGCTGGGACAGCAGCGCCAATGGTACTACTCTGTCTGCCCAAATCTGGCCTGTCAAGGCCTTGATGCTGTCCTGGCGTTCCTGGGTCAAAAAGACCTGTCCAGTCACCGGATCTATGAGTGCCCCCAAGTGCAAGAGCCTTGTTGTGGGTATCAAATGACATTTGTCCAGGTTGACCGAGAACCCGTGATCCCGAAGAATCCGGATTGTCGTGTCTAGATCCTGCTCCGCCTGTAGGCAGGATGCTGCTTAGATTAGCAAATCGTCCAAATAGCACTGAATTTGAATGGGACAGGCTCTGAGGTAAGCTGCCAGAGCAGCCATGATCTTGGTGAATACCCGCGGGGCCAAAGACAGGCCGAACGGGAGGGCTGCTTATTGGAAATGGCACCTGGCATAGCAAAACCTCAGGAATTGTCTGTGGCATGGACGAATGGGGTTAATGTAGGTAAGCCTCCGTCAAGTCCACGGAAGGCAAGAAGTCTCCCTCCCGGATACCTTCCAAAATGGAGTGAAGGGAGTGCATCTTGAACCTCCTGTAGACCAGATGTCTGTTGAGTCCCTTGAGGTTAAGGATTGCTCTCCACCCCCCACGAAGGCTTTGGGATGACAAATAAAATTGAGTAAAAGCCCTGCCCCCACTGACTGTCTGGTACCGGCTGGATGGCTCTATGTCCAGCAAGTGCTGGATCGCCGATGCCATGAGTTTCTGTCTTACCGGGTCCTTGGAAACGGGACAGCACAGGAAATGTCTCGGAGGCGAAGAGAGGAATTCCAGGGAGAGCCCTGATCTTATCGTCTCCCTGACCCAGGCGTCTGTCGTGATCTCATCCCAGCGATCTGTGAAGAGACTGAGACGACCCCCTATGGGGGGCTGAGGCCCGACGTCACTTAGGCGTCTAAACCCCGTTGTTGTTGCCCCGAAAGGGCCGCCTGTCCTGAGGCTGCTGACGTCCTCTGCCACCGGAGCCCGAACTCTGGGACTGGTAGGTGGGTCTGAAGAAAAAGGGCCTCTGGTGATGGGGAAAGCTTGCCCCAGCTTCCCCCTGACGAAAGGAGGGCCGCCTGAAGTAGGGCAAGGGGTGGGAATCCGACCTCCTGCCCTGAGACAGGAGGACCTTCCTCTTGTCTCTGGTCTCCACTAAAAGTGGATCCAGAGCCTCTCCAAACAGCCTCTCCCCACCGAAGGGAGAGGAAGCAAGTTTCTATTTGTTCTTGGAATCCATGTGCCAATGGCGCAGCCACAACATACGACGGGCAGTCACCGATGAAGACATGGCTCTGGCCGAAAACTTGGCTGCATTCAGGGAAGCATCTGCTGTATATTCAGCCGCAGCAAGAATTTTGCAAATGTCTTGGTGTGCGCGTACATCCTCCGGTGGGATCCGCGCCTGTAGCTGCCTGAGCCAGCGCACCGATGTTCTGGTGAAAAATGATGTTGCAGTGGAAGCTCGAATCGCCCAGGAGTCTGCCTGATGGGCTCTATGAAGAGCCATCTCCTCCTTTCGTTCCTCCGCTTTCAAAGCATCCTCGGCGTCAGGTGGCAGGACTGAGGAGGAAGTCAAGGCTGCCACCGGAGTATCAACCTTGGGAACCTGGACCAAGTCAAGTAGCTCCGAGTCTACACCATAAAGTGAGTGCTCTGAGCCACTGGGCCGGGAATATACCCCAGTGAGGCCCATTGTCTCTTTATCACATCCAGGAACATTCTGGGGACGGGAATAGCCTCCGTCTCAGCTGTTTGCTCCGTAAAAAGGAAGTCCTCCTACTCAGCCAACACTCAACTGGGGTCCTGAACCACAGTTTCTTTCCCCAGGTGAGCCTTGGAGAGCAAAGGCTTGAATAAGGCAGGATTGAACAACCCACTAAAGGTAGGTAAAGGGGTGGATTCTCCTTCATAATCTGAAAATTCCCCTTCCCCCCGAATCTCCCCTTCCGAAAGGGAAGACTGGCTATGGGCAGAAGGTTCCAGAGAATAAGGCCCTTGGTAGTCCGCAGCCTCCCCCTCTGGATGCCAAGGATCAGGGTGGATAGCCTTCTCTGCTGCCTAGTTGAAACGAAATTGCTCACTCTGTTACACTTCTACAGCAATCCCCTGGCTGATTGCCTGAGAAATCCACTGTCTCATAAAAAGGAGGCATGTCTTGTTCCTGCCGGTCTCCTTGTCGAAGGCCAGCAGCCATGGGAGTAAATGTGGCCTCCGGAATGGGTCTGGTCCCTGTAAAGGATTGCCCTCCTTGTGCCGCTGCTACTGTAGGCTGTGACAGAGAATGGGCCAAGCTATCTGTAATTCTCACAGGGTCTGCTAGTTCCAGCTCTGTGGGGCCCTCAGGAGACCAGGTCACTGCCTGTGGCTTATGTTGTTCTGGTTGCTGTTCTAGCTGCGTGGCCCTATCAGCAAAATGGCGGGAAAGCACCCTGTCGGCCATCTTAGGATCAGACCGACTCTCTCGCTCTGATCCCCTCTGAGCTCTATAAAATTCTTTATCTAAGGCCTTATGCCGCTGTCTGGCTGCCTTCTCCTCCGCCCTGGAGGATTGCTTGTGGGCCCGAGCTTTAGCTGAGATCTTGGCCGCGCTTTAGCTGAGATCTTGGCTGAGATTGGGCCCCTCTTGTTAGAGGCCTGAGGCGAAAAAGCTGTCTCTTGAGGTAGGCCCGAACTCTCACCGGTGTCCTCCATTTTGTTTGCACAAATGCCCAATTTCAGGCTTGATTATAAGGCAGACACGCTCGAAAGCACTGCTGCTGGCACAGCGTCGTAAAATAATAGACTGCCCAGATCACAAAAGGCAGAGTCTCTAGCCCCTTCAACCGCTGGAAATGGGGCCTTTAGATCCTGAAGCGTAGGCTAACAGGACTAGAAGCAAGCTGGGAGCAACCCCAGGCTTGCCCATGATCGCTGGCCTCGCCGCTATCCTCCTGGCAGACTTAAGTGGCTCGCAGCTGCTGGGGCGAATAGGAGACCAAAGGAGTGTGGCCGAACGATCGACCAGTGACTCCGTCTCCTGGGACCTCCTGAGATATCCACGTGCTTGTGTGCCAAAGCAGAGTTGATGGGGGCGCAGGCAGGCTTAAGCGATCACGCGGCTGCCGCTGCTCCACATGGATGGTGTATGACCGCCCACACGGTCAGGAACCCTCTGCCCCTTTCCGCAGCCGCGGAGAGTCCAGGGGCCAAATCATTGGTGGTATATGGCAGGCTGTAGGTGCAGAGCGCTGCCACGCGGCTGCCACAGTCACCCGCTAAAGGAGTATGGCCACCAAGCAGCCAGGAACTCCCAGCCCCAATCTGCCGCCGCAGAAAGTCCAGGAGCTTTGCCATTGGCAGTATAGGGCAATCTGGAGGCGGAGCGGCAAAGTGCAGCTACCGCAGCCCCTCAGTAAAGGAGTGTGACTGCCGAAGCAGCCAGGAACTCCCTGCCCCTGTCCGCCACCAGGGGCATTGCCGTTGGTGGTATAGGGCAACCAAGATGGCGGAACGCCAAAACGCGGCTCCCTCGGTCCCCCGTTAAGGGAGTCTGACCGCCGAAGCGGCCAGAAACTCCCTGCCCCTTATCGCAGCCGCAGAGAGATCAGCCTTGCCTCTAGCCTTCTTTTAAAAGGTCGACTGTGAAAATCCAGGGATGATCAACTCTAATTTCTGCTCAGAAGCTCTCCGAGCTTAGAAAAGCGTCTGGAAGAGCGGAGACTGAGTTAAAAACTGGGGAACGTTACCAGGGAGGCGTGTCCTCAGAATTTCAACTCAGTCAATAGAGCAACGAGACTAGTGTGACCCATCCTGGATTCTCCCGTCGACCCAATGGAGAAGGACAGGTTACCTAGTAATCACTGAATTATTGGAATTCAGACCAGATTGCCAGATTATATATATACCAGATATAATATATACCAAATATACCAGATTGTATAATTCCAATGTGTGATTGAACCCAAAGAAATCCTTTTATCTAAGAAACTCTTACTTCCACACAAGCAAAGCTGAATTGGTGCTATTTAGATCAAGTTGCTGGCCCATTAAGAAACAACAGCTTCTTCAAAAAACCTTCTTTCTACTCTCTGCCTTTCTACTGTCTCTGGTGTTCAGCTTGGAAAGTTGTGCTCTCATAGGTTTGGGGCCTGTATCCATGCTTCAAGGTCAAGTCCAATGTTGCAGAATCACAGGAGTAGAAGGCAATTCTATCAGGACTTTAGTTATCCAACATTTTATTCTTACCAGCTTCTGCATTTCACAGGAAGATTTATTTGGGGGGGCATGGGGGGATGTTCCTGCTTCTGCTTATTATAATACAGATACTTTCAAAAGCATTAATAATATCTACTGTGATTCCAATAGCATAGAACTTCATTCTTGCTTGATATAAAGCAATTTCCAGGAAGTTCATGCACTTGGATTTCTGCGTAGGTGTGGCTATTTTAGCATATTGTGTAATATCTCTCTTTTTATTGCTTCTGAACTCTGTGAACAAGTTGTATTCTTGAATGTATTTCAATCATGAGAATTATCCTACTAGGACTTAGTTATATCTTTCATTGCATTTGTCTTCCTCTATTAAAAGTTCAAATTCATCTTGCTTGTCATGTACTCTCAGTATGAAAGAAAAGATCTTTACAAGTAATTGTTCTTCCAGATTTTTCATTGAGTGGTTTAAAAGATCCCACTACAGTTGCTCTCTTGCTTCCTTCCACAGTACACAAATCCTTATTATGTTTCTTGTTTCTTGTATAAAAGCTTGAACCCTGTTTCAAAACTCCAGAAATATAAGGTCAGCAGCCTCAAGAAGTGAGTAGAAGTAACAATTGAAGACGTAGCGTTGGTTTTCTTTTGGGGGAGTTTTATTTCTATCAACTTTTATTAAAATAAAAATCAGGCCAAGTTTTTGGAAGGAAGGGATTAAGAAGCAAAATAGATGTCTTAAGCCTCTGACATTTAGTAGGTCCCTTAACCCATCCATCCCCACCCTCCTAGCACATATACACACAGATTTACATTGAAATCTTTCCCACTATGGTATCATTAGCAAGATATATAAAACCAAAATCTGGGTTCCAAACCAAAACCAGTTGCCCACTTCTGGTCTAAAGCTCTTGCATTTCTTTTCTATTTCTTGTGGTGAGTAGTTTCCCATACTCTAGCTCTTCCTAAATTTTCTCCAAGAAATCTTAATGAGCTGACCACTTACTATCCCAGTATTCTTACTGCTTTCTCAAGCACCAAGAATCTACGTTTGTTACAAGCATTGTTTTCTAGTAGGAAACAAACTCTAGAGAAATACAGAGATGGCAGAGAAGAATATAAAGCAACCATTAGTAAAATATGAGGTTAGCCTGAGAAAACAAAAAAGTACAAGAAAGAAACTTCAGATTGATTCACCTTGATTTCTTTATATAAGGAGAGGGAGGACTATCAGTCTTCAAAGATTCTGCTAATATACTCTGTATCAATGAAACAGAATTCTTGTTACACCTATTTCCTGACTTGACCTACCTCAAATGGTTGATAAATATACCAGCTCACAAGTTTCTTCATATATTTTCTATATTCATATATCATCATATAATTTCTATCCATTATTGATCCCTGCATATTATTTATGACAGTTGCACTGTTCTGGGATCATGTGATCATATTTTGCAACCTTCTGACATCTGACAAGCAAAGTTAATGGGGAAGCCAGATTCACTTAATAACCATGTTATTAAGTTAAAAACTATAGTGATTCACTTAACAACTGTGGCAGAAAAAGTAAAAAAATGGGACAAAACTCCCTTAACAAATGTCTTGCTTAGCAACAGAAGTTTTGGGCTCAATTGTGGTCATAGGTCGAGGACTACCTGTACAATTTTTTGTTCTGTATTCTGGAGGGGACATCAACCTTTTGCTTCAATTTCAAATTTTCAATTGCCACCAATAATAAAGTGGTGTTTTGGCCTGTCATATAACAGTAAAAAATATATTCATTCCATATTGGCCAAAATACATAAGTCCTGTCTCTGTCCTATATTGAACTGTATTACAGCATCAGTACTAACTAAATTAACAGGAGGCAGGGTCCTCTCGGGCTTTGTTCATGGCTCTGATAAAGGAATGAGATCCCTTGGGTTGTGAATAAACTATTAAGGTTAGTTCCCCTATTAATTATTATTTTTATTTATTATTTTATTTATTAAATTTGTATGCCGCCCAACTCCCAAGGGACTCTGGGCGGCTCACAACAATATAAAAAACCGTTAAAAAAAAAACCATAATAAAAACAATTAAAAACAGTTAAAAACTCATGCATACCGTTA
>QLTV01002530.1:4704026-4741894 GCA_003457575.1 Thermophis baileyi | reverse complement strand
CATAGGATGCTTTCAAACAGCACAGCAAAGGCTGGAAGGGACCTCAGAGGTCATCTAGTCCAACCCCCTGCTCCCTGGCAAAATGGACTGCTAAATTGGCCGCACCCACAAAATGGACTGCTAAATTGGCCACGCCCACCCAGTAACATGACCACATGGCCACGCCACCTGAAGCCACACCCACCTGACCTCCAAGCCATGCCCACAAAATAAGCCACGCCCACAGAACCGGTAGGGGAAAATTTCACATTTCATCCCTGTTTATAACCTGTTTTTCTTGATTAATAAGATTTGGGTGTACTAACGCTTCTAATGTAGATAACCAAGTCGGAACTTTCATGTAGTTCTGCTTTTTAAATTTATTCCATATCTCCAATAGAGCCTGTCTTATAAAATGTCTTTGGAAGTATTGTGTGCTGCTTGTTTCCCGTACCACAAAAATGCGTGCCATCCTAGATGTAAATGGCCTCTAACGTTAACAGTCTTTTGTTTTTTAAGTCTATCCAATCTTTTACCCAAGTGAGTGTTTCTACTTGATGGTATAGACCCCACTCTGGCATGCCAAATCCTCCTCTTTCTTTTACTTCTTGCAGGAGTTTAAGTTTGATCCTCGGTTTCTTCCCTTGCCAAATATATTTCGCTATCATTTTATGCAGGTTTCCAAAATACTTTTTGTCTAATTTTATCAGAATATTTTGAAACAAAAAGAGTAATTTTGGTAGAATGTTCATCTTAATCGCCACAATTCTTCCCATTAGTGAGAGCCTCAAATTTCTCTATCTCTCCAAATCTTCTTTTATGTTGTTCATTAGTTTAACATAATTGTCCTCTTTAATTGATGTGCATCTTGCAGTTATATACATTCCTAAATATTTCATTTTCTTCACTATCTGTATATTTATTCCATTGGCCAACTCCTCCTTCTGTTTGTTCGTCATATTTTTGACTATCATTTTAGTTTTATCTTTGTTAATTTTCAATCCGGCTACATCTCAATATTCTTCTAGTAACTCCATAAGTTTCAAGCCCAATTGTAATGGTTCTTCAAGGAACCATTACAATCGGTTCTTCAAGGTTCTTCTAAAAACTTGATCGTATGCGAAGGCTTGCAATTTTTAAACTTCTTTCCTAATTTCCAGGCCTTTAATTTGTGTTTCTTTCCGTACTATCCTTGTTAATACTTCCAGGGTCAAAATGAACAATAATGGGGATAATGGACACCTTGTCTGGTACCTTTCTGAATTTTGAAATTTTTTGTCATTTCTCCATTCACTATTACCTTCACTTCTTGCTTAGAGTATATCACCTGGAACATATTTAAAAATTTGTCACCAAATTCCATGTATTTAAATTGTTGTAGCATGAATTCCCATTTAACGTTATCAAATGCTTTTTGTGCATCTAAGCATAGCAATGCCACCTGTTTTCCACTATGTATCTCATAATATTCCAAGACATCTAATATTGTTCTTATGTTATTTTTCATTTGTCGTTTTGGTAGGAAACCGTTTTAGTCGATGTGTATGAACTCATTTAGAAATCTTTTTAAACGTTCGGCTATTATTGATGTAAATATCTTATAATCTGTGTTTAGAAGAGATATAGGCCTGTAATTTTTAATTAGTATCCTGTCAGAGTTCTCCTTTGGTATCAATGCAATGTTTGCTTCCACCCACGATGGTGGTATCTTTGCTTCTTCCAACACTGTATTATATATAGGTAATCCATCTGGTCCTGTTGTCTTATTATTTTCCTGTTTTTGGATCGCCTCTATTAATTCCGACATCTTTATTTCTTCATTTAGCATATTTTTAATTTCTTCCGGGATTTTTGGCAATTCCACTTTCTCAAAAAATTGTAATATTTTCCCTTCTGTACAACAGTCAGTCTCTTTATATAGTTTCTCATAAAATTCCTGGGCTATGTTTTTCTTCTCCTCATTTTGGTAGCATATATTCCCTTCTTCATCTTGTAGTTTATTAATCCATCTCTTTTCTGCCTGTTTTTTCAGTTTATATGCTAGCCATCTGCCAGGCTAGTTAGCATTCTCAAAAAAAAAATTGTTTTGTCCTTCTTATCTGTTGTGCCAAATCTTTTTTTTCAGGTAAACTCAGTTTGTGTTTAATTAAATCCATTTGTTCTTTTATATTCTTCTTTTGCGGCTCATCTTGCAATTTCTTCTCCAGTTCTTTGTACTCTTCTTCCAGACATTTCCATCTTTGCTTTTTTATTTTTTTTTTATTTTGCCATATAGGATATGGCAACTCCCCTCATATATGCCTTTGTCATATCCCATAAGTTTTGTAGGGACGTATCTTCTTTTTTGCTCTCTTTAAAAAAGAGGCGTAGTTGCTTAGTCATCATTGATTTGAATTCATCTTTTAAAATCGATCTTTTTAATGTCCATCTTGTCTTTCTTTTTTCCCGTCAGACTCATTTTTATAGGGTTATGGTCCGCCCATAGATTTGTATCAATTTCCACTTCCTTCATTTCCGATTGTAATTCTATTGATGTCCAAACTCCAGAACATATCAATTCTGGACCATGACCTTTGTCTATTCGAATAATATGTATATTGATTTATGCCTTGATTTCTCTCTCTCCAAATGTCTTTTATTTTCAATTCCTCCACCATTTTAAAAAAGGTTTTTGGTAAAATTCTTCTTATTCCTTTCTTCGTCTTGTTACTTTTATAGTCTGATTTTTTATCAGTTAGATGGCCTAGACCTTGATATTTAATATAGATCTTTTTAACATTTATATTTTATTGGGTTACTAATCTAGTTGAAATGTTAATTTATATTGCTAGTTAGTCCATGTATGATATGCCATATGCGAAAAACCAAACAAACGAACAAACAAACAAACAAATAAATAACCCAATCAAGGAACCACCAAGACCATGTCCACCAACACTGACAGGGCAAGCCACTAGTATATAAAATGAGAGAAAAAGGGTATTGGTCTTACTGAGACGCCTTTTCACTTGGTGGTGGAGATAGCATCCAGGAATGGGTTAACTGTGTCTGTCATCTGATTGGACTGAGTCTGCAAACTGTAACAACACGCCTCCTCTGGTTCCCTTCCAGTTTGTGACGAGATCGCTGCAGACTGACGTGGTATCCAGAAGTCGTCGTTCCAAGGGGCCCCAGGGCCGGACCACAATCCGGGCGGGGCTGGATGCTATCTCCACCATCAAGAGAAAAGGCGTCTCAGGTAAGACCAACGCCCTTTCTCCATAGTGGGTTGAGATAGCATCCAGGAATGGGACATACCCAAGCTTGGCTGTCCTTATGGTTGGGCTGCCGTCCAGTCCAGGGGCCCTCCATCCGTGTGTACTCTTTGCAGAACACGTCTGCCAAATGCCGCCTCGGCCGAGGCGAAGGAGTCCAGTTTATAGTGACGGATGAATGGAGTCAGGGACGACCAGATAGCGGCTCTACAGACTTCCTCAATCGAGGCCTGGGTAGCACACGCCACAGATGTAGCCACACTCCTAGTGGAGTGGGCCGTAAGGCGACCAGGTACTGGTAAGGCCTGAAGAGTATACGCTTGGGCAATACACGCTTTAATCCATCTCCCTATGGTGGAAGGAATAACCTTGTTGCCAAGCGTGCCAGGTTGAAAGGAGACGAACAGCGATTCTGTACGTCTAAGGTGAGAGGTCCTCTTGATGTATATACGGAGGGCCCTCCTTACATCTAGTGTGTGCCATTTCTGCCCTAAGCGATGTACTGCCTGTGGGCAGAAATTCGGTAACACTAGCTCTTGGGGCCTATGGAACCAGTTTATTTTCGGAACAAAGGAAGGATCCAACCTAAGGACCACTCTGTCAGTGTGAAACAAGCAGAGGTCTTGTCTAATTGATAAGGCCGCCAATTCAGACACCCTCCTAGCTGAGGTAATGGCCACTAAAAAGGATACCTTAAACGTAAGGTACCTGAGGGATGAAGACCTCAAGGGTTCAAAGGGGGTTCCGGTAAACGCGTTTAGGACCTTTGACAGGTCCAGGTTGGGTATCTGTGAACAACCGGAGGTTTGAGATTAATTGCTCCCCTTATGAACCGTCTGACCATAGGGTATTGGGCCAGGGAGTCCTGGGCTCCACATGCCAATACCGAGGCTAGGGCCGCCACCTGCCTCTTAATGGTGTTGGGGGACAGCCCGCTATCTAATCCCTCCTGGAGGAACTCTAGGATCTGTGGTAAGGAAACCTCAGTAGGAATAAGACTCATCTTGGTGCACCAAGAGCAAAAGGTCCTCCACATGGAATCGTAAATCCTTGTGGTAGAAGGACGCCTCGAAGCCTGGATAGTGCAGATGACCCTGGAGGAAAAATTGTCCCCGCTCAGGACCCTCCGCTCAATCTCCAGGCTGACAACTGGAACCACTGCGGGTTCGGATGTTCCAGTGCCCCTTGAGTGAGAGAGATCCTGTCCTGCGGAATCCTCCAGGGCCGAGTCACTGACAGGCTCACCAAGTCCGCAAACCATCGCCTCCTGGGCCAATGGGGAGCTAGCAGCAGGATTTCCGCCTTCTCCTCCAGGATCTTCCGGATGACTTTCGGGATTAACGGAAGAGGAGGGAAGGCGTACAGCAGTCCGGGCGGCCATAGGCTGCGGAGAGCATCCACACCTTCTGCCCCCAGCGTCGCAAACCTGGTATAATAACAAGGCAGGTGAGTGTTGTCTGGGATGGCAAACAAGTCGACTGTCGGGGTTCCGAATTGTTCTGTCAACTCCCGGAAGAGGGAGGGGTGCAGGCGCCACTCCGAGTGGTCGATGGTAAATCTGCTCAGGTGGTCCGCCTGCATGTTTGCCACCCCTGATATGTGGTCTGCCCTCATGGACAGCACGTGAGTCTCTGCCCAGAGGCCCAGTTGCTCTACCTCTTGCATGAGAAGTCGGGATCGGGTCCCTCCCTGACGATTTACATGGGCCTTGGCAGTCATGTTGTCTGTGAGGACCAGAATGTGCTTGTTGAGCACTGTCTTCTCGAAACTCAGAAGGGCTAGATGGATTGCCTGGAGCTCGAGCCAGTTTATATTGTGGCTCAAGTCTGTCTGAGTCCACTCTCCCTGCGCCATAAGAGACTGCAGGTGTGCCCCCCAGCCGAAGAGGCTGGCATCGGTTGTCAAAGTCAGACACAGTGGTTCCTGAATAGGGACCCCCTGGCAATAGCCGGGGACAACCACCCTTGTAATGAGTGAATGACAATGGGGGAAACCAGTATCTTTGTTGACGAGGTGCTGCTGCCGCACTTCTGATGTGGAAAGAGAAACCACTGCAGGCTTCTGCTGTGGAGACGGGCCCATAGGACGATGGAGAAGGTGGAGACCATCTTTCCCAATAACTGAGAAAGCAGGATCAGAGGAACTGAGCGCACTCTCCGGACGCGCTCCGCCAATTCTGATAGGCTGGTTTGACGCTCCTGGGACAGGAAGAACATGCCCTCTACAAAGTCTATGATCGCCCCTAAATGTAGCAACCGTGTCATTGGAACTAGTTGGCTTTTCTCTCTGTTGATGGAGAAACCATGGTCCTGGAGGACTCGAACGGTGTGGGCCAGGTCTCTCTCCGCCTGAAGTGCTGAACCGGACGGAATGAGGACATAGTCCAGGTAGCACTGGATTCTGATAGGTATAGTTCGAAGGTGAGCTGCTATTACCGCGAGCAAGTTGGTGAACACCCTGGGAGCTGAGGACAGGCCGAATGGAAGCGCCCGGTACTGATAGTGCTTCCCCGCATGGAAAAAGCAGAGGAACTGCCTGTGATCGGGATGGATGGGCACATGAAGGCAGGCCTCTGTGAGGTCCACCGATGTGAGGAAATCACCCTTTCTTACGCTCACTAAGTTGGTCTGGAGCGAATGCATTTTGAACCGCCGGTAAACAATGTGGCGGTTCAATCATTTGAGGTCAAGAATTGCCCTCCACCTTCCCGAGGTCTTTGGAACAAGGAACAGGAGGGAATAAAACCCCTGTCCGCGTTGCTCCACTGGAACCGGCTGGATCGCCTGGATGTCCAGATGATGATTTATGGCTGAGCCGCTTGGATTGGTCCCTTGACAGAGGACACCTGATGAAAGACCTCGGGGGGGGGTGGAGAGGAACTCCAGGGAGAGGCCAAATTTGACCGTCTCCCTGATCCATGTATCTGTAGTGACTTCTTCCCATTGGCTGGCAAATAAGGCCAGATGACCTCCAATGGGAAGGTTCGTTAAATAGTCACTTCTGATGACGAAAGGAACGATTTCCTCCCCCCTGAAAGGACCTCTTTGGGGGAAAATGCTGTCCTCCCCTTCCCGATCTGTCCTGTGACTGACTCTGTCTGAGAGGGAATGGCCTCATGGGTCGAGGGAAGCCCAAACCGCCCTCTTGCCCTCGAAAGGACGATTGGCGAAAATAGGGGGAAGATCTAAACTCAGCCTGCCTAGAAAGGGACGGTAGGACCTTGCGTTTATCCCTGGATTCCACTAAAATGGGGTTCAGCGAGTCCCCAAACAGCTTTTCCCCCGAATACAGGGCTGAGGCTAATCTCCATTTATGTCTAGCATCTGCCTGCCACTGGCGGAGCCAAAGGAGACATCGGGAGGCCACCGACGAAGAAATGGCCCTAGAAGCGAATCATGCTGCGTTTAACATAGAATCCGCAGAGAATTCCAAAGCTGCCATGATTTTGTTCACATCCTGATGAGCTCTAGAGTCATCAGGGGGAATTCTCGCCTATAGTTGTTTCAGCCATAACAGAGAAGCCCTGTTAAAGAAGGAAGCCGCTGTGGACGCCTTTACCGCCTAGGCGGCTGCCTGGTGACCCCTGACTAGGGTCTGCTCTGTTCTCTTGTCCTCCAGTCAGAGGGCTTCCTGTGGAGAATCTACCATAACTGATGGAGAAGACAAAGCGGCTACAGGGGCATCCACTGTAGGGACTTCCAAAAACTTGGAAAAGTCCGGGCCCATGTGATAGTATCGCTTGTCTAGGCTATTGTGGTTGGGCCCTGCCCCTGGGGAGGACCACTGCCTCTGCGCGACATCCAGGAAAAGCCTGGGAGAGGGAATAACTTCTTTTTCCACAGCGGGTTCAGCAAAGAGAGGATCAGTAGGGTCCTGAAGGCCCAGAACCTGGTCCAAATCCGACTGACTGGGCCCCATTTTGGCAGCATTTCTAGCCTTGAACAGTAATGATCTGAATACTGATGGTCGAAAAAGGCCAACAAAGGCGGGCTGATCGGGCATTAAGCCTTCGTCATCAGAGAATTCTTGATCCCTGAAGGCGTCCTCTGCAGATAAGGACGAGTGGCTAGGAGAGGCAGGAGGATAAATCCCTTGGGGAGGATAAATATCCCCTAATTCCTGGGATTCCTGATGGCCAGGCCGAGATCTGAGGTGTTCAGATCTATCTGAACCTGCCCTCTGCTGGAGGCCTGCCGCTATGCTCTGTCTGATGGCTTCAGATATTCAATACCAGCCGGTATTGAGGGCTCTGATTGCTCCAGAGATCGAAGGCCTGCGGGTGTTGGAGTAAACGTAGCCGGGGCTCTAGAGGCTGAGTGTCTGGTAGGCTGATCCCAGAGAAATTCTGAGGGCCTCTGCTCTGGTAAATGGCTGGAAATGCCCTCCGGATAGCCAGGCAAGATAGAGGCAGATGTGGAGGGCTGCTCTGCATCGCAATCAGGTGATCATGCCTGAGCATACTAGTCTACTATGGGCTCTGGCAAAGTACAAGCCTCCAGAGGCCCAGGTCGCAATGATGCTTGTGGAGGCATTGAATGGGAGGAATCACGTGATCTCCTCTCCGCCTCCCTCTGGGCCTTGGCAATTTCTCTGTCTATAGCCCTTTGCCTTCGCTCCTCGTCCCGTTTAGAGGCTTTGGAGACTTTCTTCGGTGGCCCACTATCACGCGGCTCTGAGGCCGCTCTCTTGCGTGCAGGCCTCGATCCTGAGGGACCTGCTTCCTCAGATGGAGGGAGGTGGGAGGGCCTCTGTTTTCCCGCCTTTGGCGCGGAGGCCTCTGAAATGGCGTCCGACATTTTGAAAATCCCTCAGAGGCAGACACGCCCTAAGGGCCCTGCTGCACCGGGTCTCTCTCTCTCTGTGTCTGTCTGTCTGTCTGTCTGTCTGTCTGTCTGTCTGTCTCTCTCTCTCTCTCTCTCTGTGTAGCAAGATCGCCAATCGCCCGATAACGGGGAATTCTAGCCTCGAGGCAAAGGCCCCAATGAGGGATTAGATTGGCGCTGCGGAGGGGGGGCAATTGGAGATCAAACTCACCTCCCGTTCCTCCGATCGTCCAGGCAAGCGCGCTAATCAGAAAGCGCAGGGTCAGTCGACGCGGAGCAAAGCTCGTGAGCACTGCCCAACGAAGCTGGCACTGCTCCTGATCCCAGGAGACTCGCAGCCATTTCAAATTGAGGGAGAGAGGTAAAGGGTCAGCGTTCCAGAACGAACTTGTGGGCGCTGCCCTGATCCGCTGCCTCCTGGCAGCCGGATCGCTGCCACGCTGCCTTCAGCGGGGTCAGGCAAAGCCCTTCATGCTGGAATGGAAGTCTCTCAATCGCGTTGTTTGCGAGAGTAAAGAATCAATGCTAGGATTGCTGTGTGATAAAATCAAGGAATGGAAACCACGAAGACACATCTAGTCCTAAAGATCGACTGAGTCTAAAAGCTGGAAGGGCAACCGGAGGAGGCGTGTCGTTACAGTTTGCAGACTCAGTCCAATCAGATGACAGACGGAGTTAACCCATTCCTGGATGCTATCTCCACCCACTATGGAGAACCTAATGTTAAGTGCAAGAAATCAGGAATCCAGACATTTCAAATGAATATAGGTTTACTGTGTGTTCTGTGTTCTCTAGACTCTGAACTATTAAAAGTCAAATTGACAGTAGATAAGGGTCAAGGGAATTCAAGGTAGGCTGAACTTAGCTCAAGACTTATGATGAGTTTGATCCCTCCCTCAGGCTTAGCGTGATCATCTCCTATATACCCTACTCCTTCCCTTATTGATGTTATCTAGTTTGGTAATGAAACATCTGCATGAAAACATGCAGATAGTAATAAGGAACCTCCAGTTCAGCCCTAAGCTGCAAATATTCTCTTCCATCAATCATATGTGCATTAGAAACACATACACACAAGCATTTGAATAATGTTTGTAATAGATAATTATATATAGAATTGCAACTGTTTATTGTTCTAACAGAGAAGTGGGCAATTAATTTTCCCAAGGGGTCACGTGAGAAACTGTGACTGTTGTGGAGGGCCAAACCAATAGGCTGAGCTGCTCAATGTTAATTTCATCACATTATAAAAAGCATTAAAATATATGGTTTTGATTAGCTGCTACTGGTAAGAATATGTGTTACATTTTATTTACATTTTATTTCTAATTTAGATTGACCTCTTCTCTGGTTTAATATATCCATTAGATTGGGGATAGGAACTATTTTATCCGAACCCTAGTGTAACATGTTTTTGAAATAAACAATAATTTTTATTCCTTTCAGCCTGTGCTACACTGAAAATATAGAAGATTAATAGTATAAAGGTTCCCCTCGCACATATGTGCTAGTTGTTCCCGACTCTAGGGGGCGGTGCTCATCTCCGTTACAAAGCCGAAGAGCCAGCGCTGTCCGAAGACGTCTCCGTGGTCATGTGGCCGGCATGACTAAACACCAAAGGCGCATGGAATGCTGTTACCTTCCCACCAAAGGTGGTCCCTATTTTTCTACTTGCATTTTTTACGTGCTTTCGAACTGCTAGGAACTGCAAGAGCCGAGGTGGTGCCGGGATCTCACTCTGTTACGCGGCGCTGCTTCAGCTGACTGCTAGCTGCAGTTCGGCAGTTCAAATCTCACCGGCTCAAGGTTGACTCAGCCTTCCATCCTTCCGAGGTGGGTAAAATGAGGACCCAGATTGTTGGGGGCAATATGCTGACTCTGTGAACCGCTTAGAGAGGGCTGTAAAGCACTGTAAAGCGGTATATAAGTCTAAGTGCTATTGCTATTGCTATTGCTAGGTTGGCAGAAGCTGGGACAAGTAACGGGAGCTCACTCCGTTACGCAGCGCTAGTGATTTGAACCGCCAAACTGCCGACCTTTCTGATCGACAAGCTCAGCGTCTTAGCCACTGAGCCACCGCATCCCTCATTAATCGTATATGTCCACATTTATGTTTCTCTGGTTCCATGCAAAGACAGAAGTTCTTCTCACTTAGCTTTGAGAGCAGATAAGAAAGCAAGTTTGACATTCTTTCATACATGGATATATTATGGAAAAAAAGGTACTATGCCTTCCTGCTCCCCCTGTTGGAATAGTATTTCTAGCCTCATGTGTGATAAAAGAAGCACCATTACAAAACGTAGATTCACCTTCTAGTTCAAGTACACTCCAGAAAAATACATTGCTTAATCCTGCAGGGATGAGGCTATACTTTTTCAAATAATTGAAGAAAGTTAGACAATAGAGTACAATTGGTAAATTTGCCATAGCAGTTATGCCTAATGGAAAAAGAAAAGATAGAGAAGAGCAGAGAACCAAGCAATCTCCAAGACAATGCCAACAAAATGGATTTTCCTATGGTGTTTATCTAATACACTCTCGTATTTCTAATCCAAGACAGTTTCCTGATTACAATAAGCACATGTCTCTGGCATGCCATCAGATAATCAGACCTGGTCTTTCTGTGCAAACAAAGAGATCTATAAAGCTGACTTCTATAAGTAGAAGGGCAGAGACAAAACCTTTTCCTAGCATTTAGTAAATACCAGTCCTGTTGAAGAAACATATGCAGAGCAAGGAGAGAAAGGGAGGTTACTGTAAACAGCTATTTACACAGGAAACTAAAATCTTACAGGAACAAGAAGAAAATATGTACAAGAAAGAGGAAAGCAAAATATTGTGTTTTTGCTTTGGAACTAAACTAATTGCATATACAGATAGTCCTCGACTTTCAACCGTTTGTTTAGTGACCATTCAAAGTTACAATGGCATTCAAAAAACTGAGTTATGACCATTTTTCACACTTATGGCCATTGAAGCATCCCCATGGTCACATAATCAAAATTCAGATCCTTGGCAACTGGTTCATATTTATGACAGTTGCACTGTCCTGGAGATGCGATCCCCTTTTTTGATCTTCTGACAAATGAAGTCAGTGGGGAAGCCAGATATGATGGCCCCATTTTTCACATATATAGCTTCCATTACAAATACAGGTTGTCTCAATTTCTATTCTTTCTTCCCTCCTTTACAACATGGTTTTGGAATATGGGATATATGCCCCCCTTATCAAATTATTCATAGATGATCGTGAAAAGTAGACACATCTATCGTTTCAATATTGCCTTGTTCACAGAAGTAAGCATCATCAGGAAAATAACTGAAAAAATGGGGAAATATGTTGAATGCAGATAATGGGGCATGATAAGTTGAATTTGACTGTGTAACATAAAATTTCAGTCTTGCAAAGACTGCAAGTTCAGTCTTGTAATTCCTTACTTTCAACTTTGTTAAAATCATAGTTGTTTAACCCACTGAAAATATACTGGAGTCTAGATACCCAATTACATATTTTTACTATAACCAAAACAATGAAGACCTTTAGAGACAATCAATTTTTTATGAGCAGATAGAAGAACTGCCAGCATTTCAGATTCTCCTAGAGAAACTGCAAGGCAACATTAAGCTCTCAGAAGAAAAAGAGCTTTACCTCAGTGCAAAAAGGTGTGAGCTGAGGATGCACCACTGGCTGCACATACATATGGAAAGTGGATTCAATCTCCATTGTCCTGCCATTCAGCTTCAGGATGGGGAATTCAATTATCTCCTACAAAAAAAAAACATAACATATTAGCCTAATTTAAATAAACAGCTAGGCAAAACTTTAACAAGTTAAACCACAATTTATGGAAACCCTATACAATATGTGATGCCAATCAAGATAAGAATAATGGCTTGGATTCTAAAACTTCACTCAATAAACAGAATGTTTTGCCTTCTTCATACCATGAAATATTTTAGTACTTCTTTTAAAAAAAACCCTCATATGATACATTCAGTAGAGTTGAAAACTGCAGTTGGAAAGATATACAGTAATAGTGACACCACATATAAGTTAAATTGCCTTCCTATAGTCTCATCATGAATCTCATACTGTATTCAACTATATTAATTCACCAGCAGAAGATATAAGTGGTAAAAGAGAGAAGACTGGAGAAATCTAGAGAGGAAGAAAATAAAACTCTTATATAATCTCACTCAATATTCATCCTACGAAGATGGACAAGTGTCAATTCTAAAATGAACAAATTTAAGAAGGTATCAAAATCACCCACCAGTCCAAAGTATGTATTTCTGCCATAACATTCATTAGAGCTCTGGTATGCAAAGGTACCAAAATATTGCTGCAGTATATGCAGATATCAAGAGAAAAATTAAGCATGCAAATTAAATTTTTATTAACTATAGCAAATAAATTTACTGTAATTATTAATTGATCTAGCATCATCCATTACATAAAGCTGTAAACATTTGAGAGGCCCCAGCTCTTACAATCTAATACAAATGTTTCTGTCCCACTTTTAAAAATTATGGAAGACCTCAAAACAGCTTTTGCTTGCATGGATGATATGCACCATACAAGTAGTCCTCACTTAAAAACCACAATTTGAATCAATAGCTTGGTTGCTAAGCGGAAAATCGCACTATCACAAGAGATTTACGACCTTACTTCCCTTCGATCCTTAAGTAAAGGCAATGGTCGCTAAGTGAAACATCTTGTGACCGCAACTTATTATTTTACTTCTCTATTAACTTGCTTGTTGCAAGATAATTATGAAGCATGCAAATTGCAATTATGTCACCACAGGACCTTGCAAAGATTGCAAAAGTAAGGATAATAGTGACTTTTTTACACCATCAAAACTTCAAAAGATCACTAAATGAGGCAATTGGTAAGCAATGATTACCTTATTGAAAATTAAAACTGACACATTCATTGCCACTCTATTTTTCAGAATTCTTCCATAGGATTTTAATAGTTTTATTTTTCAACACAGGACGAAAAATAATTTTGATTTTGTGGACATCTGAAAGGGTCTTGGAGACCACAGGCATCCTCAGATCACAATTTCAGATACAGTGTACTAAGAAAGATGAAGAGAGACATATGCACATATTTAAAACTTAAAATATGCTAATATGTTCATTCTGCAACTCTTCAAGAGAAACTCTGAATAAACTTGAGTGTAATGTTCTTCCTACCATTCTTTCTGTACATTTTTTTGAACATAACTATTTTGGGGACAAAGTTACCCTGACACAGGAAAAGAGAAATATCAAAAATTCAAGTAGTTGAATCATCAAAAATATTTTTAAAAATTATATGGGCTTGTTAATAAGAAGTTTAAACAAATCCAGTTATGATGGGTCTGGCCATTATTAAAATATACACATGAAATTAGAGTGGAAAAAACCACCCAAGGAATAAAAACAATAAAATCCTTTGTCTCTTTCTCCCCACTCCACCCCCTCCCGAGTTTAATGTAAGAGGAGTGACAATTTGCTTGGTGTCTTTAAAGGATAATTTGTCTGTGTTATTTAATAGAGAAACATGATGCTGGGGCTCTAGAGTGCAAATGAGCTTATTGAGTGATAGCCAAGCATCCAGCCTCTCAAATCACTTGTAGAGGGAAGAGAGAATAAAAAAAATTGCTTTTTAATATTCAAAAACAGTTTGCAAAATTTAATCAAAGCAGAGCAAAAGCTAACATTTTTACCACTTTGACATTTTTATTAGTGCTTTCATAAATTTTTAAAACATGAATAGAATTAGTTTAAAAACAACAACAAAACTGCCTGAAAACATCTGGAAGAGGAGAAAAAAATAAGCTTTAAAAAAGAAACTCCTCTGCCAAGCAACATTTGCATTTTAAGAATCCAAATCCTACAGCAGAAAGGAATGGATTAATGTTTCGGGTTCTGACTATATAATGGTCTACACTGTAGACCACTACTATATAACACGGGTGAAATTCTACCAGTTCGGAAGAACTGTTAGCGGACATGTGGCCTGGTTCGCCGAACTGGTAGCTACGGCTGGCTAGCCACGTCCCTGAACCGGTCCCCCGGTCACAGCTCGCTTGCCCTGCCCTGCCCAGTCTCTGCTCTACAGCTTGTCAGTGCAGCCCTCAATTCCCTCCGCTTCGGCTCGGAGCTGGAAACTGCAGCCGGGATCAGTCCTATTCCCATCGCAGCTAGGAATCTCAAATAAAGCCGAGAATGAACGCTTGTGTTTGTAGGCAATCTGGGTGCTAGATAGGCAGGGCCCCTTCCTGTCTTCCTAGGTGCCTGGCCGAAGTTTTACTCGTGCCTCAGCCAGGAGTCCTGATGACGGGATGGGTCCCTCAGGCACTCAGCTTGACCAGCCCCTCCCTCCGTCTTCCCGGCGCCTCAGCAAAACTTTGGCCGGGCCGATCTAGCACCCGAGCAACACATGCTTTGAGATTCCTAGCTGCAATGGGCAGCAACAAAGCTAGATTCTTCTTCCCCCTGCAGCGATCCAGCAAGAGAAACAGGAAAAGGGGGCGGAGAGAAACAAACGGGACACCAAGGTACGCGCGGGTTGGAGCGGAGGGGGGCATATTGAAATTCCCACTTCAGCCTCCTGGTGCAGCATGGGGCTTTGCTCTGGAGGGAAGAGCGCTGGTGGCTCGCTCGCGCTGTCCCTGGGAGTCTAGCATACACACAGAGCAAGCCGCCGCAGTCTGTCTCTTTAAGGTACTTCGACGCGGGGGGAGGGGGGACCATAAAGAGACAGGCGTCCGCAGGAGCTGCCTTCTGAGCAGCTCTGTTGTGAAGGGGGGGAGTTCAGCTTCTCTCTGCTGTAGCATTCAACGTGACTGCTTCTCTTTTCCTTCTTGGCCTCATACACACAGAGCAAACATGAGGAGGAGGAGGGAAGCAGCCAGGTTAAATCCTGCAGCAGAAAGAATCAGCCAGCAACCGCTACCGTGTTTCTCCGAAAATAAGACCCTGTCTTATATTTTTTTGAACCCTGAAATAAGCGCTTGGCCTTATTGTTATGCACTCAAAAGCCCGATTGGGCTTATTATCAGCGGATGTCTTATTTTGGGGGAAACAGGGTAGAAGACTTGGCCGAACTTTCCTGCCAGGCAGGAGGAGCACCGAACAGGAGTGCCGGGTCAGACAAACACTGGGAGAGCGACTAATGGGGGGCAAAGAAAGCTGGGGGAATTTGAGAGAGTTCAAATCTGCAACTGCACTAAAAACCCCGGTCTTGTAACCTTAACTGGAAGCAGGTTAAAAAAAGGGGGGGAAGGATATTATCATTGCCCCACCCCCACCCCTCAGAGAGAAGAGTTGGTCCCCCCTCCCAAGAGTTGCAATTTGGCGGTGGCGCTGCTCCTCGCCTCCCCGAAGTGCCGGCAGCCAAGCGCCGAGCTAGGCTGAGCTTCTTCCCAGACCGCGGGGCACAAAGTCGGTGAAGGGAATTGCAAGGAGAGAGTGATCCCCGAGGTTTCCCGGAGCCCGGTGCTGGAGCTGGAGAACAGCTTCTCCGCTGCCCCCATTCTCGCCTGCTCGGCTGGCCACTTCTTGCAGGGCAGCATCGCATGAACCTGCCACTTAGGAGCCCCACTTCGGCTCCAGCCCCGCCCCTGACCCCCAGCCCACCAGGGGCGATTCTCCCACTCTCAGATCTGGGCTGCGCCACTCTCCACCCCGGTTGGTTCCCTGTGCAGCTCTCCTCGGCGGGGGCGCCGCAGCCTCTGGAGCCGGGAGGGAAGAGATGCAGAGCTGCCTGCTTAGCCCTCCATCCCCGCAGTCGGGCTGGGATGAAGGCGATCCAGGCACACGCCGGCTCTGCTGCTTTCTCGCCCACTGCGCTCCCACCCGGCTTCCCAGAGGGGGGAGGGGGGAGGAGAGCCCAGTCCCACCATTTTAACTGGCTTCCAAAAGTCCGCCGAGCAAGGTGGGAGGGGGGAATTGGGGCTTTTGCAAGGTGTGGGGTTCCCTCTTGAGTGCAACCCAAGCCAAAATGACCCAGAAAAGCACTGACATCACCTGTTAACCTGCCTGTCAGCCGAGCAGCTCTGCCTGGTCTTCCCCCGAGGGGATCGAGCCCTTTTTGCTGGTGCTGTGGAAACGCCCCTCCCTCGTGGCTTGGTGGGCGGTTCATGTGACTGAGTGGGCGTGGCCAACTCGATGTCACTCACAGCAAGGTGCCGCCCCACCTTGCCATGAGTGACATCGAGTTGGCCATGCCCACTCAGTCACATGACCTGCCCAAGCCACACCCACAGAACTGGTAGCAAAAAAAATTAGATATCACCACTGATATAACATATATGTTCAGACACCAGGAGCCGAGGTGGCGCAGTAGTTAGAGTGCAGCACTGCAAGCTACTTCAGCTGACTGCTAGCTGCAGTTCGGCAGTTCAAATCTCACCGGCTCAAGGTTGACTCAGCCTTCCATCCTTCTGAGGTGGGTAAAATGAGGACCCAGATTGTTGGGGGCAATATGCTAACTTGTAAACCGCTTAGAGAGGGCTGTAAAGCACTATGAAGCGGTATATAAGTCTAAGTGCTATTGTTATTGCTATCCTTTTTAAAAGCATAGTTTGTTGCCTATAGCCAGGTTCACATAAAACTAAATTATAATGGCTGAATTCCCACTATGAACTATGGACTAAACTATAAACAAACCACATACAACTTATTGTGGTACGTTCCTTTAGCTGTAAGTTGACCATTGGAACTATGTGGGATGGATGGTCCCACTATCAGATAGATTCATAGTAGGTTGAACAAGCATACCTAAATCATGAAGCTTAACGTATCTATGTCTATATACAGTGAGGCATGAAGTGGGATACATCAGAATTTTGTCCTGAGCCCAGAGCTATTCAACACTTTTATAAATGACTCAGACAAGGGGTAAAGAGATGGTCAGCAAATTTGCAAGCAACACAAAGCAGGGAGGAACTGCTAATTCCTCAGAAAACTGGCTCAAAGTTCAAAAGGATGTTGATATACTTGAATATTATGTCTTCTCCAATAAAGGATGAGAAATATAGGGTTCTGTACAGAGGTGGGTTCCTCCTGGTTCGGACCGGTTCGCCCAAACTGGTAGTGACCCGTTGGTGATGTCACGATGACGTCACGGATCCGGTTCGGTCAGTGCCGGTCTATGGGCGCCGCCATCTCCTTTTTTCTTTTTTTTCTTTTTTTCTTTTTTTGTATTTTTTTTTATTTTTTTATTTTCTTCTGCGCATGCGCAGAAGCTGAGTTTCTGGCACTGCACATGCGTCACCATCTTGTTTTTGGCTTTTAAATTTTTTTTATTTTTTGCACTGCGCATGCATGCACTAAGGCGCGGCCATGCGGCGCGGGAGGAAGCGAACCGGCAGCGACTGTGTGCCGTGAGGTGTGTGTGACTGTGCATGTTTGCTCTGTGATACGAGGCCGAGGAGGAGAAGACTTGGCCGAACTTTGGAAGAGCTTTGCCCAAGACTTCTTGTATATTCAGGGGCTAGCCTACACCTCTCCCAACGATGAGTTTGGCGGCGATCTAAGGAAACATCTTCCAGCTCTTCAAGTTCGACTTTAAGAGCGCCGAGAGCAAAAGTAGCAGCAGTGGGGGTGACAGGAGCATGTGTGTGTGTGTGTCCCAAGAGTTACTGCACTGGATGACAAGGGGGGAGGGGAAGCCCCGCAGCCAGCGAGGACTTGGGGGGTCACAGACACGCCCCAATTAGAAGGGAAGCTAAATTAGGAAGAGGCGGAGAGGATCTGCAGGGATCCCTCCTAGCCCAGCCGGATCTTCCCCCCAGCCTCCCACCCCTTCCCTGGGGAATCCTCCGCTCGGCTCTCTCGGGAAAGGCGCAGCTTCGCTTTACGGGAGAAAAAACCGATTTCCTTCCTTGAAACACGCATCTCTCTTGCTCAGAACGTCTGGACGAACCGGCTCCTTCCGATTCTCCGCCCCTCAACCCCAAATGTGAAGGATCCCCTTTACCCCCCCCCCCTCTCTCTCTGTCCCTCTCTAACCCTCACCCCCCCCCCCGCGGGAAAGGCGCAGCTTCGCTTTACGGGAGAAAAAACCGATTTCCTTCCTTGAAACACACGTCTCTCTTGCTCAGAACGTCTGTACGAACTGGCTCCTTCCGATTCTCTGCCCCTCAACCCCAAATGTGAAGGAACCACCCCCCTCTTTCTGTGGGTCAGGAAGAAATTTTGCCAGTATAAAAGAACAGATGAAGAGGAGAATTGTGATGAGTTTCCCCCCCCCCCAGGAATTTGCATATTTCGGCAGTGGAACAAGAAGCGTTCCTAAAACAAAAGACTCCCTTTTATTATTTTTTATTAAGATTATCATGGCATAAAATAGAAAATAAAGGTAGTAAAGAAATGGGAAAGGGAAAGAAAGGGAAAGGAGAAGGGTGGAATAAAGGGGAAAAGAAAAGAAGGGAAAGGGGAAAGGAAAGGAAGATAGAAAGAAAGGAAGGGAAAGGAGTGGGGTGGGGTGGAATGGTACGGCTCGAAAGTCAAAAGTCTGAGAAAAAGGCTTCTTCCCCCCCAATTCAGAACTGCCAATTCCTCCTCTGGAGTTGGAAGCATATAGCCAGGACACTCCCCCCTCCCCCCCTCCCCGTTAAGGTGAAGATTCTGCTGTAGGAAGAGTTGCTGCCTGGATGACAAGGGGGGAGAGGCAGCCCCTCAGCTAGAGAGGACTTGGGGGTCACAGACAGACACCCCCCCCAATCTGAAGGGAAGAAAGGAAAACCCTCAGCCGAATCAGGAACAGGCGGAGAGGATCTGCAGGGATCCCTCCTAATCCAGAAGGTTCTTCCTTTCCCCAGCCCCCCACCCCACCTCCCAATAACCCCCATCTGACAGCTTTTGTTGCTGCTGTGGCTTCTTTCGCCTTGCCTAGCCATGCTTTTTTTCCTCTACCTCTATCCCCCCCCCCTCAACCTCCGTCTGACAGCTTTTGTTGCTGCTGTGGCTTCTTTCACCTTGCCTACCCATGCTTTTTTTCCTCTGCCTCTATCCCCCACTGCCTCATGTCTACATAGGAATTATAGAGGAGGAGGACGAGGAGGATGGACAGAAGCAGCCCGTTCCTTCAGCTAATCCCCCTCCAGATTTCCAAGGACCAGGAGCCGCTGGGATGCCACGCTGACTCTCCAGAGTGGAGATCTACGTGCAACACACAGTCCGAGTCTAACAGAAGCAAATTCAGGGATCAACTAGATTCTGCTCACACCCTGCCCGGGCGATTGATTAGCCATTCCTGCAGGATTCGCATAATCTGTCATTGGACATTGGAAATCCACCTCCCTTCCAACCTGGCTGCCTTTGATCCCGGAGGTGGAAATGCCCCTCGCAGGGTTTGGGGAGCTGATGCTTTCCCTCCCCCCCCCGTCCCACCTTTTTTTTAAAAAAAGAAAAAGAAAAGACGGAAATGAAAAGTTTGAAGAGTGATTTCTCTGTCAACAAAAAGACAATTGCAAAGCATGAGGGTGGAGCTGGCACAGAATGGAAGAATTCTACTTGACTGTGTAAGAAACGACACAACATCCCCAAAGGAAAAGCACCCCCCATTAATAAAGGACCCCTAAGGAAGAGAGAAGCAAAGGGAAAGAAAGAGAGAGAGAGAGAGAGAGAGAGAGAGAGAGAGAGAGAGAGACTCCACACCCCAGGCCTTCACGGAGGGCCCGATCCTGGGCCAAGTGACCCGCTGCTGATGCTGCCCCACCTGCCACCGCCCCTGGCCAGCACCTCCAGGGCTTGGAAGAGACCCCCTCCTCGGAGCCCCAATAGGCAGCTTGTCCTTGGGGCGAATGGCTCGAGTACAAGGATCCCCCTGCGAATCACCGGCGATGGAGGTTGTGGGGGGGACGGCGTTGCAGGGCCAGGGGTCCCTCGG
Organism: Thermophis baileyi; assembly: GCA_003457575.1. Lineage (NCBI taxonomy): Eukaryota > Metazoa > Chordata > Lepidosauria > Squamata > Dipsadidae > Thermophis > Thermophis baileyi. The sequence continues at coordinate 4,721,948 of QLTV01002530.1, read as the reverse complement.
CATCAGAGAAACGGCGTCAGACCTCCGGCTGAGTCTGAGCACCGGGGGCTGTCAAGGGGCCGGGGCTGGAGGGCCGGGGCCAAGGGAGCACCAGCATGTGGCCGATGCAAAAAGTCTGCCGTTGCCTTGCCCGTCCGGCTAGGCAAGCTCTCCGCCCAACTTCTCCGTAGGGGCTGTGGAGTTCCCACCCCGGTTCCTCCAGGTCAGAGAAAGGAGTCGCGGCCGCACCTGGCACTCTGCATACGCTCAGGTGTCCCAGCGCCCGCTCCGAGTCGCTCTCGCAATCAGTGCGCTCAATACCCAGCGGGGCAAAAAACCCTGCCCACTGCAATGAAGAAGAACCGGGCGGGGGAGAGGACACCTGCTGCTCGTCTTCCTCTCTGTCCCTGCTGCCCCCTCGCCTCGCTCAGCCGGACGGACGAGACAACGCCCCCACTAGCCGCCCCCACTAGCCGTGCTGAGTCATCCCATTCCATCCTGATCTGCCCCCTCCCCTCTCCTGCCACAACCCCTTCTCCGCTTTCCTTGCTCTCCCTGCTCCCAGGACCCTCGCAAATGGAAGGTAGACCCAGTTCCAGAAGGAGGCAGAAGTCAAACGCGTGTTTCTGCTGCCCAAATATCCTCCCGCTCTCTATTTCACCGGGTTTCCAGAAATACAAATGGGAATTGATCACAAAGGAAACGCCAAACGTCTTAAATGAAGAGAAGCCGAGAGCAAAAGTAGCAGCAGTGGGGGCGACAGGGGCGCGCGCGTGTGTGTGTGTGTGTGTGTCCCTCCGCAAGGACTTGGAGGCAGACACCACGCCTCTGAGGAAAAGAGGTGGCGGCGAAGCCCTGGCTGTCACCCGGGAGGGGACCGTGGAGGGAGGGACACATCACACGCTGTCGCCCTCGCCACCGCTACTTTTGCTCTCGGCTTCTCGGTGCGGTGTCTGCATCCTTTCACTCCTTGCACACGCTGGGAGCGCCGAACCGGAGCAGGAAAGCGTGCACAGGAGCGAGAGCACGTGAAGTTGGCCGCTGTGGGGCGAGCGCCTTGGCTTCCCCTCTTGCTCCTCACAGTTGCCCTGAGCTGAGGTGGTACAGTTCTTTACTTGGGCAGCCCCGATGACCACAGCAGCAACAAGCAGCGCCGCAACAATGAGGTACAGTAAGATTTGGCAGCGCAGAAATTGTTCTGTAAAAAATAGTGCATCTCCGAGGGGGTTTTGGCAAAAAACAAAAAAACCCACCCCAAAACAAAACTCAGGCTTGCAGCAACAGTTTGGAGCTTGTTAAACGTTCCTCCGCCCCAGCCATGTGTTTTCCAGACCAGGCTGCTCGGCAGGCAGGCTTTTATTTTGTCAGCCCAGGGGGGGGGGAGGTACGTAGGAAATCGCCCTGTCTCTGCAGCATCGGTCATGTGACTGAGTGGGTGTGGCCAACTCAATGTCACTCACAGCAAGGTGCCGCCCCATCTTGCCATGAGTGACGTCGAGTTGACCACGCCCACTCAGTCACATGACCACCCCCCACTAAGCCATGCCCACTAAGCAACGCCCACCAAGTAAGCCACACCCACAGAACCAGTAGTAAAAAAATTTAGAACCCACCCCTGGTTCTGTACTTAGGGAGGAAAAAAATAGGTGCACAAGTACAAGGCAGGCATTTCCTGGCTCATCAGTAGTAACTTGTAAAAAGGATCTGGGTATTTGGGTGGACCAAATAAAGCATGAGCCAGCAGTGTACTACAGCTGCCAAAAGAACCACTTCCATTTGGGGCAACATCAATAGAATGCCTAAAAAGGGAGAGGGGTTTTGATAGAAATAAAATAATAAATAAATATGCATTTCATATTTTAAAACATCCCGTAAGGATTCCTGGAGCCCAGGAAAATAAAATCTGTCACTACCTCCATTTCTTCCCCATCTATTTGCCAGGAATTGAGAGGGCCGGATGCCATGATCTTAGTTTTCTTAATGTTGAGTTTCAAGCCAACTTTTGCACTCTCCTTCTTCACCCACATCAAGACCATAAGGAAGGCTGAGCGCCAAAGAATTGAGGCCTTTGAACTATGGTGCTGGAGAAGACTCCTGCGAGTCCCTTCGACTGCAAGGCGATCAAACCGGTCAGTCCTAGAGGAGATCAACCCTGACTGCTCTTTAGAAGGCCGGATCCTGAAGATGAAACTCAAATACTTTGGCCACCTAATGAGAAGGAAGGACTCACTGGAGAAGAGCCTAATGCTGGGAACGATTGAGGGCAAAAGAAGAAGGGGACGACAGAGAATGAGGTGGCTGGATGGAGTCACTGAAGCAATAGGCGTTTGTTGTTGACAGCTTTGCTATGAAATATTATTCATGATATTAACATCAAAAAAATATTTTGACACTCATATGATGACATTTAGTAGCATTTGAATGGAACATATGATATAGCTCAAGAAACTTTCCACAAGGAAAATTCTCTATGACATAGTCTTTAACAATCTTGCTATAAATCTATTGTGTGCAATCAGTTCTCATATACATATAATATACATCAGATTATGCAAAAGATTTACCAGTTTTGAAATTTCTCTTTAAACTATTACCAGCATACTTTCAACTCTTTCTCCTCCTTACCACATCAACTCTGTATCATACTTGCCAAGCAGCTTTGCATTAGGAAAACAAATGAATCCATACATGAAAGAAGACAAAGAATGAAACATGCAAAACACCCTCAATAGGGCTAGAATAAACCAGTAGGTACTGTAAAACAAAGTAGTGAAATGAGAAATTCTGAGCATTTTATGACTGTCCAAATTATGAAAGCTACAGGACTAAAAAAGGCCTCTGTTCTAAGAAATCCAGTATCTTGGGGGGAAAGATCAACTGCTTTATTTTCTATCACCCTCATTATTTCTTAGCTTTCCTGTTCAGTTTTTCAAAATGAGAAGAAAAAGCCTTCCCAAAAGGTTGATGTCCCAGGACTCCCATGGGGACGGACTGGAAGACAATTTCTTTCTTCCATCTCTAGCAATGTTTGCAACAGATACAAGCCCTATGAAATCAGAATCATTGCTCACTAACAATGTTAACTAGCTTTGCAATGAAATGTAACCTACAACACTCTGTGGTATTTTCCATTTAAGCTTCCATTTGGAGAGCAGGAGCATTTGGGCAGCCCGCCGTCCATCCAGCTAATAAAGACAAGTGTTGGGACCTTTAAAGCTGCCATTCATCTTATGCCTTTATTAAATTCAATTTTCTAAAACCCATGATACATCATGAAATTAGGAGCTGACATTCCTGCAGAAACAAAAATATCTATCAAACATAAAGAGGAAAAAAGCGTTCCATTACCCAGAATTTATGGCTTAAAGCCAATGTGTTCCCACTTTTTTACAAGCATATGGTTTGTTTTAGATATTCCAAATGTTATTACAGACCTACAATTTCATTAGAAGCTATTATAAAATGCTAAGCACTTACATACACAGCCAAACAAGCTGAATTTTGGAGCACATGGATGCAAACTGACAATCTACCCATTTTAAAGTACTACAATGGATTTATACTGTCAATCAAATTCAAGAAATGGATGGAAGAGAGGACTTTCTAATAAGGGAGAGAGCCTGAATGTCCACATATAGACATTCTGATGAGTGAAAATACTCATGAGGAAGGTGTAGTGAAAATTCTAGTTAAAAGCATTTGATGCAAATACAGCAAAAAAAGAATTTGAGACAATTTAAAAATTAAAATCATAGACGTGAAGAGGTGAAAGGGGCCGGTGAAACCATTAAATTTTCCCCCGACAAGCCAAAATATGTTTATTTTTCCATCAACCCAAATTTCAGTTTTTTTAAGCATTTTTTAAAATTTGCCCTTCAGGTATACAGTAGTTCATTTCATGCTTTTGTCAGATAATCCATCAGAAAAATATTAATATGTTTTCTGCCCACACCATCAAGTGTGGATAATATATTTTCTTGGATTAATTTAGCAAGTCACCCTTCTGCAATCCTTGATTTAAGGAATTCCATGTACTTTTCTACACTATATCCTAAAAAATAAATTCAACACATTTTATTTTGCACAGAATTACCCTCTATACTAGTATGCTGTTACATTGCTAAGGTACTTTTTGTTTCCTTTAGATAAAGTAAAGTAAGTTCACTACAAAATGAATAGAAGAAGTTGATAGAAAATAAAGAACCTTCTCTAAATTTCTAGAAACAGATTTAGTGGTGTCTATCACTAGTGTGCACTGCTATAACTAACTTAAAAAAGAAAACAATTAAAATTGTCTGCTGGCCTTGAAGAGCATTTGGAAACTAACTGGTACAGAATGCAGTTGAGCAGGTGGTAAATGGTGTTGAATATATGGCATATGTAACACCACTACTACATGAGCTGCATTGACTATCAGTGTGTTTCTGAGGGGAAATTCAAAGTGCTGGTTGTCACCTTTAAAGCCCTTCATAGCTTGGGACCCGATTATCTGAGGACTGTCTTTTTCCAAGAGTCTCTACCCCGTCCAATTTGATTCAACAGATTGGGCATGCTGCAGATCCCATCAGTCAGAGTGTCAAACGGCAGAAACTAGAAGAAGGGGCCATCTCTGCTGCAGCCCCTGCTTTGTGGAATATTCTCCCCTCAGAGATTAGCATGACCCCATCCTGTTGTCTTTTTGTAAGGCTTTAAAAACGTGGCTGTGTACCTAGGCCTGGGGCTCAGAATGTGTTAAGGATGCTGTCTATGGAGATTCTCAATCATCCAGGTCATAGTTAATAGGAATATAAATCCTTCCATTCACCAGCATTCAGTCAGAACTGATGATGCTTCTTGGATGAGAACTGAAACGTCTTCAAGGAAGAAAAAAGAAGTTGTTGCCTTTGTTTAAGGGTTGTGTTTCTTGGATTTACTGTTAGTTAACTATTTAGGGAGGGAGGGAGAGGGAGGGTTCCTGAAGTGATTTCACAGTAATGAGGAAAGCTGGAAACATGAATGAAGGGAACAAAATTGAGGCTAAGAGTTTCTTACTGAAAGGAAAAACTACAACCTTCAATATGTAAACCACTTTGGGAGAAATCTCCATTTGGAAACAGAAAAAAAATTATACCGATATTCACAGAGGAACACTTTGTTTACAGCATTTTCTATAATATTAGATTCCAGAAAATAAAAACATTCTCCCCCTTACCAGCAAAATAAGGGCATGTGTGTGCATGTGTACCCACCCTCCACACATACAAGCACATACAGATATAGTTATAGAATTAAAAAATACCAGAAAATTGAAGAGAAATGTTCCCAATGCACTATGAAGCAGAATTCTATTGAAAGTAGTATTTTCTTAAAAAGAAAAAGGACAATGTAATCTGTTTTAAAAACAACTTTTTACACCTTCAACAGAAGAATTTAAGGTATCTCATCTAACAGTTTTTGTCTCTTCTTTGTGAAACACAAAAAAAAGAGTCATTTTATGCACAAGGAGCTTGTTTCTTAAACAAACACTTGTGTTTTTGATTTACACCACAGGCTGCTCCTAAATAATTTATGGCGAGTTAAATTTATTGCACAGCCCTGGCTGGCTGCAAATTCGAATTGCCAAATAATTAGATTTTAGGGCAATGCTTATAAATTATCCGCCGATTTGTCCGGACTTGTTTGTCAGTCGCTTTGTGCTCCAGGTCATCTTTGGCATTTCGCTGTTTGTGTTTTAATTGCTGATTTACACTTTGACAGATGAGAGTTGATGCCTCCAAGTTGGTAGGGGGGAAGAAATAGAAGAATCAGAAATTGTGGAATGCTTCAGTTCTATTCCCCACCCCCAATCTTATTTCTAAGGCAATTAAAAGAAGGGACAGCTTGTAAACAGTACTGGCATAGTGAGTTTTAATTATTATTTTAATGAGAACTGGCTGAATTCAGTGGTCCTTCACTGGCCTCCATCGGTAATGGACAACATGTTTTAGCAGCCATCCATCCATTCTCAAATCCAACTTCCAAATATTCTGCAAAATTGACCATACAGTCTGGTTGTAGAAAAAAGCAAAAAAAAAAAATCACTGCTGCATTAGCATGGTGAAGTATGGTCAACTATACCAACAAACATCTGTCTTGAAATACTCAAGCCAGCACATTATTCAGGTGTACTGAAAATGTATTCGGAATACTATTGCAGTACAAACATATATTTGTCCTAGTTATCTAAAGAAAAAAAGTACATACATCCATTTTAATTCATGAAGGACTCAATTAATTAAAGCCATGATAAGTAGCAGAAGTCAATATCTATGGCATTGAATATGTCCTGGGAATCATAAAAACAATGTGAATGTGGTGGGGATAGGATACTTACGAAGTATATGTGATAAAACCAGAAAGGAATCATAGGGACTTTAGAAATCATCTAATCCAACCCTCTCTCAGTACAAGAACCACTAGACCATCTCTGACAGATAATCAACCAGCCTCTGCTTGAAGACGCCTAATGAAAGAGAAGCTACCACTTCATGTGGCAGCTTGAACTAATGTGGACTGAATTTAAGTGAGTGACAAGTATGAAAGAATTACACTGTCGGAGAAAATGAATGAGAATTGAATCACAAAACAATTACATGAAGAAAGAATAAATGCATCAAGAAGACCAAGACCAAAGAAGTCATGGTTGCGGTTGGTGATCCTGGAAAAAAAAAAGGAAAAAAGGCAATATATGAAACTGTGTCTGGATATCGTTAAACCAAAAAAAGGTTGCAAGGATAATACTGTATGGAGAAATACAAAAAAGATAGAAACTGTTCTAGCTATATGACTTTTTCTTCTCATTTCTTTAGTTTGAATGGCATACTATTTCTCATTCTTTTTCTTCTTTTACATCAAAAAGAAATAACTTTATGGGTAAGTATTTACATAAGCATATTATATACCTCTGAGCAAATTTATATAAAATTTTGGCAGTATATTGGCTGACTGAAATGCCATTATATGGGTAATTTTCATTAGACTAAAAACATGCAAACAAACCTACATGTGTGCGTGTGCAGGGCATAATGAAGTATCTGGAATCAATTCTATAGCCACAGGCAAGAGGCCTGCCAACAAGAATTTCAAGAGACATATATGAACAATAATAAAGGAATGGAATGTGTGAATGACCTTGGGGGACAAGATATTGCTTAGGAAATATTTAGACAAGAGAGGCAGGAGTACCAATAGGTTTAACTGAGGAAAAAAATTAGGAAGGATGCCCTCAATTGTTCAGGCAGTTAAAGAAGGTGGTGGCAAGTCTGTATCTTCAGACTTGCAAGATTCTGTTAATGTAGCCTTACAATAAAGTAGAATTAGCTCATCATGTTGTGTTTCCTATCTGGTTTATCTGAGACATAATATTATGGTGCTTTCAAAGTGGCCTTTGTAATTGGAGGATCTGCAAGAAAATACGATTTGCCTGCAAGCAAAAACTGGTGGGACCACAAATAGAAAAAGTAATAGAAAATGAAGAAGCTAAAGTGCTCTGGGACTTTAGAATTCAAGCAGACAGGTACCTGCCACGTAACATCCAAGACGTAACAACTATAGGTAAGAAAGTCAAAACAAGCCTGGATAGAGGAGGTGACAATACCTGAAGACAGTAGAAGAGAAGAGAAAGAACTGGGGAAGATAACAAAATACAGAACTGCAAATAGAAATACAATGATTAAAGAACTGGGGAAGATAACAAAATACAGAACTGCAAATAGAAATACAATGATTGTGGCAAAAGAAAACAAAGGAAGTACCAATAGTAATAAGTCCCAAAACAACTGGAGCACCACTTGAACACCCACTGTTAATGACAAAATCATCATCAGTCAACTGCAAAAGGCAACTTTACTTGGAACAGCTTACAACCTGAGATGATAACTTTAACATAATCAAACATCAACTTTTGCCTATCTCAAATCCTTGGGAAGGACTTGATAGGTGGATAAAAATGCCAAATCCAGTCTAAACATCTGGCTTCCAATGTCTAAATGAAAGATTAAGACCACACAAACTACACAAAGCTACCAATAGAAAAGAAGTGCTTTTGAATCAAGACAACTGCTGCTAGTAGTAATACATAGATAAATCTATGTACCTTCTGAGCATAAAAGAACTCTCCCTTTTGTTGCCCCTGTAATCACCTAATTCGGAGTAGAATCAGAGCTACTGGATGCCTTCTGAGCACATGGCTCTACAATTCTCGAAGCACTGCATATCAGCTAGCACCTTTTTCTGTTTTATTCTGTTATTATTAAACTGTTCCAAATTTGTTTTATGTAACAATTAGTCGTAATACTATTGAATATTAATTCAACTAGCATTGCCACGAGGAAAAAAAATCTCTATGGAAAAATGCATTTTTTCTGCTGTTGCACTTAACATTTTCTATTATTTCAGATTTCAAGCTATTAAGTGAATCTGTAAGGAAAATTAGTCATGGTGTGAAAGGTTTTTTACAAACTCGTAGCACTTTTGATGAAGCAGAATTTTTTTAAATAAATTAAACTGTTAACTAGATAAATTTCCATCTGCACTTTTGAGCATAACTTAATATTTTGTGGGGTAGAGGGAATCTAGTTTTCCAGAAAATAGGATCAAATGCATCAACGTAAGGCTTTTAAGAAAATTAAGAGATGTATCTATCAAGAAGAGATCATGTTCTGAAAGACTCTTACGATGATATACGAATCAAAACTGCCCCAGCACTGAAACAATTAACTAAGAGAAAGAGTCAAAGAATGTCTGATTTTTGAGCTCACATGTTAAATGTATTATGTGAGAATCTAAAAATAAATACAAGCAACATAGAAACATGTTTAGAAACACATGTATTAGCAAAATGCACTAATATGGGAGCCAGGAATAACTGTCACTACCTGCTACACATACAAATACCGTAAGCAAGCAAGCAAGCAAGCACATAAATAAATAAATAAAAAGTGCAATGCAATCTTCAGCCTCAAAGGAAAACAGAAAATGTCAGCAATACACAAGCACTATGGAGTATATCAAACTCCACACTGACTGGAAGCAGCAGAAAATATCTTACCTTCATTCCCCAAAACACTAAGATAATTCTGTATCATTCCTCTAACATGTATCAATAAGCAAGTTCTGCAAGGGCAAATTTCAACAATAATTACCAAACCAAAAAAGCCCATTTTCTAACAAAAAAAGAGACAAATAAAATACACATACATCGCTCTTCATGAGAGAGAAAGGGGAAATTTGATTTTTGGAACAAGCTACAGGTAGTCCTCGACTTATGACCACAATTGAGCCCAAAATTTCTGTTGCTAATTGAGACATTAGTTAAGTGAGTTTTGCCCCATTTTACGACCTTTCTTGCCACAGTTGTTAAGTGAATCACTGGAGTTGTTAACTTAGTGACAAAGTTGTTAAGTGAATTTAGTTTCCCCATTGACTTTGCCTGTCAAAAGATCACAAAAGATGATCACATGACCTTGGGACACTGCAACCATCATAAATCTGAGTCAGTTGCCAGGTGTCTGAAATTTGATCGTGTGACCATGGGGATGCTGCCATAGTCGTAAGTGTGAAAAATTGTCATATGTCACTTTTTCCAGTGCCATTGTAACTTTGAACGGTCACTAAACAACTGTTGTAAGTTGAAGATTACCTGTAATCAGTAAATACATTTTACAAGTTCACTCAGAGTAAATTTGAAAGACAGTATTCTTATCACCATTGCAAGCCTAATCACACCATCTCTGTTAAGTAATATATTTAATTTGGGAGGGAGGGGATTTTTTGGAATAAATTTATTTGAAATCCTCATATCAAAGATCTTTTATTTTTTCAGTAAGATTTTAAGAGTCGGTGCTAGTGACTTTATTTTTATTTATTTTAGTTAAATAGCCTAGCAGGACATTGTATTATATTTACATTCAACCTCAATCTACTTAAATTTTCTCCAACATAGATAGTTCCCAGAATTCCCCGCCAGCACGGCTATTGCTGGTCTGCATGATGCTAAACTAAATATTTCAGATGCCATAAATACTGTATTCAATCTTCATTTTTATATTCAAACTCTGGCCTTGATCTCATATATACCATTCTTAAGTAGAACTCCCGATTTTTATTCTCAAAGACGTCAGGACTTTTTAGGATTCTGGTTTTCCTACAGACAAGTGTTTCTGAATCTCTATGTGGACATTTACAGGTCAGAACCTAGCTAGTTCAGGTGTTTTTGCTCTTCAAACTGAGTTTGATCCAGTGCTCTAAAACCCTGCCCTCTATTTCTTATATCATTTAAATCACAAGCTAGTTTAGCCCTGAGTCATTCACCTATCAGCTGCTTTCTCTAAATGTGCTCTCAAGGTTCACACTAAAAAAAGACTTCACAGTAAAGGGAAAAAAAACTTTAAAGAGTTCTTATTTTTAGCAACATATTGAGAATAAAGTATTTTTAGTGCCTCTACACATTTTTATACAAATATAAGCTGATTGTCCTGGATAGAGAATTCATGATAAGGCAACGACATGGATACAGTTCCTGAAGAAATCTAAATGAATAATTTCCAGCTTTCATGAGCAATCTTACCCTCAAAATATATAGCAAAGCACAACAGCACATCTTGTTACATGCTACAGAAAGGATTTGGGGGACATAGCTCTTCAAAACTACAGTAATTGTATTCTACTCATGCTCCATTTTAACTGCCAGCTGTAAACCAGCTCTACATGTATCAGGGTTTGCATCAAAATGATACAGACCAAGCCCATAGCCAACAATATTGTAGTAATATCAATTTATAACTTTGACAGGTTTTTGCAGGGGTGCATATAAAAACAAGTAAAATAAAAATTAAACTATTTCTGTAAAATTAGTTTTAAGCAATCAACAGCACTTCCTCCAAAATTCCAAGGACTACAGAAGAGTTTGAAAAACAAAAGTAAAATATCATTTTCTTTTGGGTAAGCTGCTTTCAATAAAATGACCTACTACAGAGACAGCCATATCTTCAAAGTAATATATCTAGCTTTTGATTCAAATGTAATAATGGAGAGCACAAGATTATTGATACTCTTCAAACTGAACTAGAAAGAGGAGCTGAAATTAGCAGCAAAAATAGTAAGAAATATCTTTCAATTTTTCTGCAGTTACTGGAAATAAGTTAATGAAAACCATAAGCCTCCTATCTCTTGTTCCCTCCAATTGTAACAAGGTTATGGCCCATGAATGACTTCTAAAACCGGATGGATTTGTCACAAAATGAAAGAACATCTGAGCTCCTTCCTTACTTTGTAATTCAGACACTATTGTCCCATTAGAACATAGCAATGTTTCAGGATTTCATGAAGTTTAAAAATACTTCAAAAATGCTTCAATTTTTTTATGCACACTAAAAGAATTTTTTTTCAGTCAAAAGTGACAAATTGACTGATAATATTGCCTCAAGGTGGTAAAATGTAAGTCTACGGTAAAATCAATGCACAAAACACAGCTCCACTTAAATCCAGAACTGCAAGCAGTTATCACCATAATACCTGAAAGACTAATTTTATTTAACAATGTTTTCCAATTCAAAATATTAAGAGGTGAAACTAGAAGTGTTCATAAAGATTACAAATAATACTAAAATTAAGCAGGTCCAATGCAAGATAGAGAAAAAAAAATACTCTCTCTGATTTTTTTAAAATAATATTCATTTGCTTTTCTGTAGAAAAACTGGAAGATGCATATGCATTATTCACTTTTATTTTTAGTTATATTATATATTAAATTTATATGGTGCCCATCTCACTGTCCGACTGATTCTGGATGGCTTACAATAGTATAAAAGCATAAGTATAAAAACACTAAAAGTACTAAAATTAAGATTAACAACAATTACAGGTTAAAAACAAGAACATGGATGGTACAGGGCTGGACTTTTGTCTCTCACTTTTATAGTGATCAATAGGAAAAGTTATCATATTTCTTTAGGCCCTCCAAATACAATAGGAAATATTCCTTCCCATACCACCTCCCTATACACTTGCCAAAATTCTTACCTCAAGCTCGGTAAATAAAACATGTTTAATGAGAACAGATTAGGGAAATCAGTTAAACAATGTTACATTGTATATGAAGAATCATTATTTTTAGGTGTAGAATATTGGAAACTTGCAGTAGAGAAAAGTGGATCAAATTATGTAGTTTCTAACAGATTGTTTTCAAAAAGACATGCACTGCCCATTTTAGTGTGAGGTTTGGCAGAAACAGTAGTACAATCTTAGTTTATCCTGCAAGTGTATACATCTGGAACTTATTTTTAAAGCAATACAAAAATACTTAGGCTTGTAATTTAACATCTAAGTGCAACTAATGAAAACAAGGGAATACTTAGAGGTGTTATTATTCTAGCTGTTCTGCAGAATCCAGCAAATAAGGATGCATGGTCAGACCACATATTACGTCATTTGCAAACTTTGTTACCACTGAAAATTAGACAGAAAATGGAAAGAGCTTCAAATATATTTTCAGAAAATCACAACATGTAAGCAGGGGTGGGTTCTAACTTACCTCGCCGCCGGTTCACTTCCTCCCGTGCCACGTGGCTGCATGTGCATTGCACGCTGCGTGGCCGCACCGTGCGGCCGCGCATGCGCAGTGCCAAAAACTCGGCTTCTGCACATGCGCAGAAGCAAAAACCAGCAAAAAAATCCCAAACAAATTTTTTCCCCTCCAAAAAAAAATCCAAAAAAAAATATGGCGGCGTCCACGGACCGGCACCGACAGAACCGGCTCCGTGATGTCACCATCGGTTTACTACCAATTCTATAGAACCGGTGCGAACCGGGAGGAACCCACCTCTGCATGTAAGGCACAAAAGTGCTGGGGATTCCTCACACAACTGGAAATTACAAAGTGGATCATCAATTGGCAAGAGAAAACACAAGGGGACGCTGTAAGAAACAAAAGGCAACACTTTCTCTGGAATCATGTTGGTCTCTCAAATACCGTATCCATTTATAAAATGGGAATGATCTCCATCCTTCAGAAGATATACGAGGTAACACAGAACAGAATGCAAAAGTCTTTCTATCCCACCACTTCATGAAAAGAAAAACAAGTTGAAGCCAAATAATTACCTGAGGGTGGATCTGGGGCTTGTCACACGTGGCCTCAAAATCCAACACTAGGAAGTAATGATACCTCTGTGGGGGAAAGGATGACATTGCTGCCATGGAAGCAAAGCCGTGCGAAGCCAGTTTCCCGGTTTTAGTGGAGCTGTACCTCTGGAAAACTCTAAATAACAGAAAGGAGAGCAGAGAGGTCCTCAATCTTGGGAACAATCTGAGGTGAAGCCTTGCTGCTGTTGAATCGAGAAGTGTGCTCATTGAACACCTAGCAGCATCTGGAACTTCAAAAAAAAAGAAACTGGAATCACTCTACACATACAGACTTCTTCATTTTAATGTCATTGAAGAAATACAACTTCCATTTATTTATTTGAACAGAAGCGGGAAATTAGTTTCTATTAATCACATCACTTATTTAAAGCACTTCTACCATATTTTGCATAAATAGGATCCAAAGCAGCTACATGTAGTCTTCATTTAATGACCGGTCACTTAGCAGCCATTCAAAGTTACAGCAGACTCCCCACTTTTGACCTGGTCCCAAAGTTATAGCAGCTGCAGCGGCCCACAGTTGGTCACACTTACAACCAATCACATGGACATTGCCAACCCCCGCTGCATATCTCCCCCACCATCCTACTCTACCGGATCCCTGCAGGCCTTGAGCCTGCTTCCCAGCCCACCAGACTCCATACCCTTCTCCTCATTTATCTTTTGAAGACCTCCAGAGCTTGGATTAGGGAAGCAGAATGGATTATTTCATCATGTGGCTGTGTGACATGATTCTGGAAGTGACCACCATTTACCAGTTACCTTGAATTGTGGTCCCTTGGAAAATGGCAGCCATTTCCACAACTGCACCACACAACCGTTTGACAAAGCAATCCATTCTACTTAATTAACGTACTCAGTTCAGCAGTCTAGAGCTCCAGAGCGCTTCAAAAGGTAAGTAAGTGATACGTGATCGGTGGGGAGGAAGTCTAAGCCTTGTGGGGATGGTGATGGGGGCTGAGGCCTGCAGGGATCCAGGTGGGGGGGGAGGAGCAGACTCAAGGGCTATGGGGACAGTTGGAAAACAGAGCATGGGGTGTCTCAGGGATGGGGAGGCCTTGAGAGGTAATGGGTCTGAGCCTGCACTAAGCCTCCCAGGGCCTCCCCCAACCTAAGGCACCACATGCTCTGCTTAACGACATGCACGACATGTTTTAACAACTGCAACAGGGAGATCAGGCGGTAGGAGTCATTAAGAAAAGCCATGTTGCTTAATGGCCATCACCATTTGCAAGCATAATGGAGAGACTCCAATATGGTCATACATTGAGGATATCTGTGCAATAATCAAATTACTAAAAGAGACATGAGAGCCAGTTTAGTGTACTGGTTAAGATACCAGACTAGAAGCTAGAAATGTTCTAGTCCATCCTTAGGCATGAGGCCAGTTGGGTAACCTTGCACTACTCCCTCAACCTAGGAAGGAGACAATAGTGAACCACTTCCAAAATGTTGCCAAGAAAACTGCAGAACTGCTCCAGGCGATAGCTAGGAGTCAACACTAAGTGAAGGGTACTCCCGAGAGGGAGAGAGAGAGAAAGAGAGAGAAAATGGAAACAAAATGATGGCGGATTGTATGTTATACATGTCCCTCCCAAATGCATGCTGGAAAGAATCTCCTTTAAAGCCAGTGTTAATCTCCACTCCAACAATAATATAGTGGGTATCAGGACATCCATTGAGATTGGTAACTATCAGTAAACCAGACTACTAAATACTATGGTAATACAATGGTTGATAAAGTTCAGAATTAATTATTAGGACCAATATGTTATAATGGAGGGAGCATTGTACATGGGAAATGCAGGTTTAAAACCCCATTCGGATATGAAATCACTTTCTCCCAGTATAAACGTCCCAGGAGGATACAACACAGAATGGATCAAGAATGCTACACTGAACTCTTTAGGGAGACAGTCCAATTGGAGTGGGGGGGAACCTGATCACTGCTCATGTCATTTTGAACCACATTTCAAAATAGTAGTTCCAATATAAATGAGATTAATACAATCCTTAAATCATACAAATCAGTCTAGTAAATAGTAGCACATATGTACTGCCTCCACAGCAACGATTTATAAAATAGGAACTCAGAACCAGAACATTTACCTTATGGCTTTATGTGCCTAGCACTGCTCAAGCCACCCATAACAAATTGCACGAGCGAGCTTAAGACCATGATTTTTCAGTTTTAGATACTATTGGAGCCCTCCCCCCAAGTTTTGGGACAAATCATATCCTCTTCAACTGGCTAGGAGATTATGAAAATTATAATACAACAAAACTGGAATCAGGGTTTGAAAAAGTTGCATTAATGACTGTATGACTGAGCTGGTAGTAATTGTAAAAGATTGTTTAAATCAAGCGTACATATTACAGTATATACATGCTTTCAGGTGCCAGATATATAATGCTCTGCATATAACGATATTCGCAGAGAATCATTAAGTTCAAATCTTTCAGACCATCAAGTCCAACCTCTTGTCCTGTGCCAGAAACCAGATTAAAGGTTCTATGACAGATGATGTCCAGCTTCTGCTTGAATACATCCAGTGACGGATGTACACCTTTTGCATAATTGGTTCTGCTGTAAAATTGCTCTTATTGAAATCATTACTAGCATTTAACTTGATACAGCCTTTCTATAATTTAAATCCATTACATCATGTCCTGTATTCTGAGGTAATAGAGAACAAGGCCTGACCTCCTTCTTTGTGATACCCTTTAAGGTATTTGAAGAGTGCTTATTATAATCATCCTCAATTTTCCTCTCCCAAGGCTAAGTACATCCAATTCTTTCATGGAATTTAGTTTCTATTCCCTTGATCATCCTTGTTGCTTTTCTCTGAAGCTATTCTAGTTTGTCTGAATCATCTTCAACTGTGGAATCCAAACCTGATCATTGCAGAATAAAATGAAACTATTACTTCAAATTATTTGAAAATATAGTTCAGTTGATGCAATTCAAAATTGCATATCTTTTCCTCAGCCACCTTAGGTAGAAAATACTATTATCAAGCCATCTATATTATCTAATTAGAATCAAAGTTTGCAACCCTTTACTTTATTGTATTTTGTTAAATTATAAATTTGGATTTAAGTGATATTGATGTGTTTACACGCAAGTGGTCCACCATTTAATAGAGATCTTGTGCCATCCAATCCACTACTATTCTTGATATTCTTAAGACTAGAAAGGGCTACAAAATAACTTCCAAAGACATAATCGAAAGATAGATAGGATGTAAATTGTGAAAATACCGCACCACTATTACTTTTTCTAAGAGTGGGTTATAAATGTCTATGGTGATTCTCAATCATCCAGGTCATGTCTGTCCCAAAGGTGCTTTTCGAAAAGGCAACTGGACTTTCTTGGGTTTTTTCCTTGAAAATGTTTCACCTCATTCAACAAGCTTCTTCAGTTCTGACTGCATATTAGGTTTTGTTCATTTAACCAGAATCTCTTCATCTCTTCATATAATTATGAAAAATCTTAGACTTATTGTAGGTCACAATACTGCATTATAGTTCTAAAAGGTTCACAAATGTTCTCCTACTATTATATGGGCCAAAAGACAGCCCTCTCTCCCCCCCAAGTATGTTCTACAAAAAAAGTGAAGTAGAGCTATATGTCCCTGCATTGTATTTAAATAGCTTAGAAAATGGTAAGAGAAATAAAATTTATATTTGATTGTGATCTCATCTGAGTCATACTTGAATTTGTTAAAAGTTCTTATTGTCAAGTTCAGATCAAGAATGAAATAGAACAATCTAGCCAAAGTTCAGTTCTTTATTTACTCACACCATATAGACAGAATCTTGCCAGACTAAAGCTATACTACTCTCACCCTAATGGATATACCAAGAGATTTTAGGCAATGGCTATCCTAAATCTCTTCCTCTAGCTCCAATCTAGCTCCAGGCTGTGTTGTCTCTTGTTTTGCCCCCACCCCTCCTTGGAATGTACTTCCTCCTTCCTGGGACACTGCCATTTCACTGTAGGTCATCACACCATCTCCCACTTTGTATACACATTTCATCATACTGATACAGCCCTGAAGAGTAACAGCAGATTTTCCACCCCACCCCCTGGCCCCAAGAATGAAGAGATCTGGACAAATGTATTTAAAATTGTAGCCTTTTATTTAAAAATTTGTGGAAGTACACTTCTTCTGAAGTAGTACTATATAAGAACCTTATTCCTTTCTCCTACTCTCTCAAAATCAGATTAATTTTAAGAATGAAAAAAAAATCATTCACATATGATAGAAAGTTCTGGTTTGCTTCGATCACTGCATATTGAACCAAGATTTATTTTGGTTTGGATATAACCCTGGATCTACACAACATGCTCAGCTAAATCTAAAACCACATTACAGTACAGCTTAGGCCATATGTAAATCTGGCAACAGTGTACATGATATTCTGCTGATCTGTTGAAAAATACCGTATTTTTCGGAGTATAAGACGCACCTTTTTCCACCCTAACAGGGTGGAAATGTTGGTGCGTCTTATACACCGAATACAGCCATTTTTGGCCTCCCGAAGCCCCGCCCCCGCATCCCATTTTTGTGAAAAATGGGCCCGTTTTTCACAAAAATGGGGTGCGCAGAGGGTTTGGGAGGCCTGCAGAGTGCTTCTGGGGGCTGGGGGAAGGCAAAAATGCTGTTTTTGTGGGAAACGGGAAAAAATGGCCTGTTTTTTGCAAAAATGGGGGCGTTTTTGCCTTTCCCCCAGCCCCCAGAAGCACTCGCAGACATCCCAAACCCTCTGGGCACCCAG
>QLTV01002530.1:4670716-4697356 GCA_003457575.1 Thermophis baileyi | reverse complement strand
ATGTTGCTCTCCCGAGCAAGCTCAAGGGGTAAGAATAGCAACTGCAGATTAGCAGATACACTGGCCCTCCCGAGCAGGCTCTGAGGGAACAATGGGTCCAGTAAGGCAGAAATTCAGCGATGCCGAGGGAAAACAACGGCTGTGCTGATAGCCACGTGGAGCCGCGCGAGCGTTTGCTCTAGCGCTTCCAGGAGAACAGCTGTGAGTCGGGGATCCGAAGGCTATGCAATCCGAAATAGCGCGGGAGACTCACGAGCGGTAAAAACGGGCAGAAAAACTTTTTCGCGAGCAGTTGCTCCAGCGTGTGATCAATTTAGGCCAGAGGGGTACAAACGAGAATCGGAGACCCCTAAAACAGCGATCGGAAGCACCCCCTGGGCTTTCTCTAAGCTGGGAGGGGAAGGGGGGGAATCGGGGGGGGGGAATTCAAACCGTCCAAAACGAAGCCGAATTCCTTCCTTTCTGCTTGAATGGAGACAGCGAATTTCCACTCGATGGAGCCACCTAGTGGCTCTTTCAGAATTGTTCAGATGATAGAAATGAATTTGGAAAATAAAAAGACCAAATTCTGGTGAATTTACTGAATTTAGGATGGGAGTCCAGTTACCAGCGTCCTTCTCCTGAAAGGACGAGTCAAATCTGGGGCTACAGGAGGCGGACCCTAATCTAAATAAGAAAAAAATAGACAGACTCAGTCCTGAAACCAGATTGGATGAGAACAACCCATCCTGAATGCTGGCTCCTCCCCAGGATGGAGAACAAAATAAATAATTCCTGTCTTGCACAGCACAATAAAATACTGTAATGTTCTTAAAAGCCAAGCCCAATAAATGGATAATACTTCCTTATTTAGCATTTAGTAAAAATTATCTACTGTATTAAAACAACCAAGAGCCAAAACCAGCCAGAAGAAACTGATCAATTTAATCCAGCAATTTTTGAATCTGGGATACTATTCAGAATATTTGATACTGACTCATTCAAAATAGTGAAGATCAAAATAAACCTTCGTTTTTATACAAGATGGGATAGAATTCTCACATGAAATTGGGTGATTTAAAGTATACCCTCCTAGCAATCTGATGGAATAATCTAGCTTCCTTTATAATCCATGACATGCAAGAGTTAAACCAATCTGAGAATTATCTCCTTGACTTCAGAATCCTTTTCAGACCTTAAGGTTGTACAAACTGAAAAATATTGCTTATTCTGTGTATAAGTAACTAACATTCTGGTAATTTAATTATTTAGATATAATAAGAAAGAATGATTTAGAAAAAATAAGACAAAGGGCAGGGAACATATCTATGGAAAAAAGATAAAAACCAATTTATCACGATCGTGGAATTTGGACCTCATCTGACATTAGCAATTATGTATGATTTTCATTGATGAAAATCATTTCTGTGTGAGGGAACCTACATCCAACAGGTGGCACTTAATTATCTTAATTATCTCAATATTCATAATAGTTTCATCCTTATAAACTATTTGTTAAATACTCACCAAAACCGTAATTTGGCCTATTAAATTAAATATTAGGAAAAATAAAATGCTGAAAGGATAACAACTATTGTAGTATAACACCGTGTGAGCACCCTAGGCAACTCTTAACAACAAATCCAATATTCAAAAGTTTTAATGAGTTGATGTGCCAACAGACTAAAGAATGAAATTATTTTAGGAATTAGTAATAAGGCAAATATTAAGTGCAGTAAGATTGTAGGTATACTTGATATTGAAGAACAAATCAGTTGTATCCATCTATACCACCATAGTTTTTAGGTAGCTTGTTTTTTAGATGTACTGGGCATGCAACTTCCAAAACTCCAAGCCGATATAGCTAAAGAACCATAATATACGGTACAAATGTTAGAAGATATGGCAGATGATTACATAGATTTTTGTTCATGGTTTATCTTGGCTACTGATTATCTATTTTTAACAATTGTTAGCTACCCAGAGTCAAGACAATTGGAAAGGTGATCTTATTAATTGAACTACTATAACTAAATTAAAAAATATATGATGGATACCAATTTGAAAAAGACTACTGTATTATAGCACATGTTAAAAAATAAAATATATAATTTCACATAATTCCTTTCTCATTTTTTGATTTGGCAACCTTTTTCCAGAAATGTAAATCTCGAACAAAATGTAAATGAAATATACAATGATAGTGTTAAATAATAACATAATTTCTAATAAAAATAAAATTTCAGGATATAAAAAGGTAATGAGAAATGACTACAAATAATAAGTCAAGGTAATTCATGCGTATAAATATAAATTTATTTGACTGTGTTGTAACTGTCCAACTCCAATGGAAGTGCAAAGTGTCACTTCTCCTAGTAAGGAACAAAGCTGTTCACAAAAAATGTTTATTTTCAAAAATACATTGTCCTGTAAAACTAATAAGTAACAGAATGAATGCATGAAAAAGTTACACTGGACAATTTCTAAATTGAAATGATCTAGTTTTAGTGACAATTTTGAGAAAGCATAAATAGTAAAAATAAATACCGTATTTTTCGGAGTATAAGATGCACCTTTCCCCCCCCCCTAAAAGAAGCTGAAAATTTGGGTGCATCTTATACTCCGAATGTAGCTTTTTCAGCCCTAATGAGGTGCTGCAGGCTTTTTTCATTGCTACTCCCTCAGAAAGAGGTTTTTTCCAGCCCTAAGTCTTTGCAGGCTTTTTTCATTGCTACTCCCTCCGAAGGTTTTTTTAAGCCCTAACCAGGGGATAAAATAATGTGCTGAAGCTGACCAGACTAAGGACGCTAGCCAGATGAATACCTGGTAGGCAGATTTTTTTCCCTATTTTCCTCCCCAAAAACTAAGGTGTGTCTTATACTCCGAAAAATACGGTACATAATTCAGTTTTTGAAGATAGTGACAGGATTCAGATCCTAAATTATAATTCACTTTGAATGGTTTTCACTTAGTAAATTATGTGAAAACCAGGTAGTATAGTTTTGTAAGCACACATTATCAGTTACTAGGATGTGCAAACAGTTAGTGTGGCTTCCTCCTGAAAATATAGAAATGTTATGGAATGCATGTGCTTCATATTTTATGCTTCAGAATATTTATATATCCAAAAAATAAAGTTTGGCTTGAGTATAAAATTTAATCAATGTTAAGTACACTATATTATTTTTTTTCCTAATCTTTTTTTAAAGTTATTTTAAAACTATTTTTAAAAACACAATACTGACCAAAACCCATAACTATATTCATACAACATGCTAAGCCATAGACTGTTTTAAACCTGATTTGTTGAACAAACCAGAGTCACTTTGAGAGTCACAAACCAGAGATGAGTAGCTCTTAATTTCCACTTCTTTGAACTAGATAAAAAGCTTAGGGTTAGGCTGAATACAAAATCAAGGCAAAAGTAAATAATTCAAACATAATCAACCCTCTATTCTCTATTTACGTGTCATAACATACCAACAAGCTACTATTTCAAATTCAGATTTGTTTTTTCATAGCAAATAACATTCTATCTTAGCACAAATATGTGTATCCAGCCAAAATAGTTTGTTCTCGTTTTCCACCATATTATAATTATAATTTCTGCAATTCTTTTATTTGATTGTTTTGAGCTATCCCGAATCACTGTGAATCAGCATACAAGTTTAATAAATTAATGCTATTATTATTAAAGTTCTATGCTTATAATTACTAGACTCCTACAATAGTAACACCCAAATATTGACAACTTTCATCTAATGATGAATATCATTCACTACAACCCAAAGCAGGTACATTACAAAATAAATATGGAATGAAAATACCTCTAAATATTTGTACGCTGCTGAGTCACTTTCATATGAGATGAGCAGTTACACAAATATGATTTTAAAAATATTTTTTCCTAATATATCTAAGATTTTATCTTAGTTGAGTTGTCATTAATATTCATATCAAACTTTAATTCATTGAGTTGTCATTAATATTCATATCAAACTTTAATTCATGACAATATTTTATATTTGGTAATTAGCTGTTACACATTTCTGTTCAATTGCTTTTTGTTATCAGAATAGCATGTAAAGTGAATACTGTATGCCATTTTTGATTTTTTTTTAAATGCTAAAGACACATTTGTATGATAGTAAACTAACCCAACTCCTTTCTAGGAGTGACAGACTGATTACATTATATCCATACAAAGTAGCTCCCTAAACCATGGCTCTTCTTGATGCGTAAATGTAGAGTAGATAGTATTAGTATTTTTTTAATTAAACAGAATTGGAAAAGAAATTAATACCGTTTCAATACAATATTATTTTCAAATTCTGGTTAATATTAACCAGAAATGACAGCCACTTTGTATGACACATCTCACTAATATACAGAAGACTTATCAGCTGTGATTAAGAAGCCACTTCAGACCAGGACAAATTCCAGGCAAAGCAATGCTAAGCTTCCAGGCAAAATTCCAGGCAAAGTAACTGCCAAATTTTGAATGAATATGAGATTACATCATCTAAGTCTAAGCAAATGCTAATAGAAGGTGTGCTAAAGAAGTTCTTCTTGGCAAATGAGGAAGCAAATTTCAGACTGATTGTTAAATCTAAATGAAACATGGTTGAAGGTTATAGCTGATATCCTAAGTGGGGGGGAAAGTCTTGCAATGAGATAAAACTCATATCTTGCTATATACAAAAGCATGCTTCTTGATCAGATAATTGATGTTTGTGAAGTAGCTGCAAAATGTTTCAAGAATAATCCAAATCAAACAAATCAAAATGGCTGAAGAAGCTGAAAAATACATGACAACTGACTGTTTAGGGGAGAATTTCATATAGTCGAAGCAAAAGACTATCAATTGTCATATCTTTTCTTTTGTTTGGATTTTAAATGATAGAAGAATAAAATGATCAGATGCTATAAGATTCTTCATCAAGTACAGCACATACTATAATGATAGGGATATATATTAGAAATTAATATATACATACCGTACTTGATTATTTATATTTTATATAAATAAAATTGTTAATTGCTAAGTGCTATAACAATACATTATGCTTTCTTTTTTCTGTTGTCTGTTTTTCTTTTTAGGACTTGTTTGTAATTTTTTTTAATGTAATGCATTATAATTATCTTTGTCCTTTCTTTTATTTTTCTTGTTTTATGATTATTTATATAAAAAATAAAAGTACAGCATATATTACCCAAATTTACCTAAAGATACTTATTATTAAAATGCACTTTGAGACATTAGAATATAAAGTATTTCATTCAACAAATACTTTTGAGTGTGTAAACTATTCCATCTATCTACACACTGTAGATAAAGTAGAATTCAACATTCATCCAGTTACCACAATCAATATTATATCATGAGAGTGATCAGACTTATTTATCAATTTGGAAATACCCAGATTTCTAAAAGAAAAGCTAGTTTTTGCACTCTAAAAGACCCCTAAGATATTTTTAATGTGTTTTAGTAGAAGGAAACAGCCAAATTTCTCTAGAATATATTATATCTTCAATCATTATACTGGCCAAGATTTTAACATTGTTTGAACACGCCATAATGGCTTATTCATAAATAAGCTACAATAAGAATGAATCCTCAAAATTTGATGGCAAAAAAAAGCAAGCGACCACAATATATCTTAGTGCAATGTCTCAAGTGCACATTAGGATGGATCCATGGCTTATGATGAGATAAACTCTTATGTAAATTTAATATATAAATTCAATATCCATCAGAAAAGGAAAATTTGAAGCAGTAACAATATACTTGTGTGTAAGAACTTAGCAGTGGGAAACAATGATCATGACACATGATACAAGAAAAATGCACCATGGCTAATCAGATGGCCTAGGTAAACCACACACACGATGCACACAATACTTTGACCCTAAATCACAAAATATTTATTGGTCATGAGTAAACGCTTATCCTTCCCCACATGGATTTCTAATAACATCCATTCTGGGAGCTCTGATTCCATATTCAAGAGATACTTTTGGAAAGCCTGGGTAGTTACCAAATGGACATTTTTTCTCTCTTAAGGCTTCTTTTAAGTGGTGGACAGACAATTATTTGCAGAGGAAATAATCTAAAAGACTTATATCTAAATTAGATATTTAGTCTGGCATATTTAACACAATGCGAGCTCACAATTCTCTATCAGTAGAGTAACAGATATATTTTAATCAGATTTCTGTTTCCAAGTCTTTAAAGAGTGCATCCTGTGAATACAATATTGTCAAGGAGATCCTATTGGTAATGAGATTTACTGCCTAATAAACGCTTTAGGATTACAGCCTACTCAATATCTTCATCACTGCATTTCTCCAGAAACATATTTCTTTCAAAGATCATATATCTACTTCTATCCACATTATCTATCCTTGTTATTTTCCAATTTACAACCCCAAATACTCAGTTTATTGCAGCAGAAAAGAAATAAGCTATGGTTTAAAAGGGAAACTATTAGCATGGTATCTTTCCACCAACCATGCTTAGAATAGAATGGGAATGGGAATGGGAATAGAATAATAGAATAGAATAGAAGAATAGAATAGAATAGAATAGAATAGAATAGATAGAATAGAATAGAATAGAATAGAATAGAATAGAATAGAATAGAATAGAATAGAATAGAATAGAATAGAATAGAATAGAATAGAATAGAATAGAATAGAATAGAATAGAATAGAATAGAATTCTTTATTGGCCAAGTGTGATTGGACACACAAGGAATTTGTCTTTGGTGCTTATGTTCTCAGTGTACGTAAAGAAAAAATAAAATATATTCGTCAAGAATACAACACTTTGTGATAGTCATAGGATACTAATAAGCAATCAAATCATACTAGGAAACAATAAAAACAATATAAGTTGTAAAGATACAAGCAACATGGATATAGCCACAAGTGAGAAGAGATCTCTTCCCACTTATGGCTATATCCATGTTGCTTGTATTTTTACAACTTATATTGTTTTATATGAGAAGAAGAATAGTAATACAGTCTTAGTAGTTAATTTGACAGTGTTGTGGGAATTGTTTAGCAGAGTGATGGCATTGGGGGGGGGGACTGTCCTTGTGTCTTCTTGTTCTGTTGTTCTGGTGTGCAGAAAAACAAGTCTAATAAACTACCCATCTCTCTACTGTGCCTATCATTTTTGAGTTCTAGTCTTCACTCTGACAGACTTTTGATATTTAACATGTTTACACTAGTCATAACCTCCCCCCCCAAAAAAACAGCTGCATCACTTCTGGTTGAAATCTAAACTCCATTCTTGCCAATCAACCTGAGCAATTTCCTTTCAATTATTTGTCCTTTTATTCCCACAGCCTGAATTTTAGATAACTGCTAGCTTCTGGAGCAAAGCACAGGGAGTTGAAGAGTCTTTCCCCCTAAAACTGATAAAATAGTGCAACCAATACCACATCAAGACTTTAGCCATTAACAAAATCTCGGAACAAGTACATCCATCCCGTCCCACAAGCCATAGCTATTCCTTCCCATAGCTTTTATTTCTCTTTTTGCTCCATAAATCACCGGCTAATCTAGCCCCTGGATCCCCAATGCAACTTGCCAGCCAGGCCTCATTGAGTCTTCCCTTGTACCTCCACCTCCCAAATCATCGCTTCTCTCGATTCTGTTAACTGAGCTGCTGCAACCTCCCCGCCCGGCCCAACTACCGCTAAGCAGGGAAGCTGGCAATTCCGCATCCCAGAATCGGCGGGGATTCGTAAAATCCGTCACCGCAGGCCGAGCTCCATCCCCCAATGCATCCTACACCGCGCCCCCCAATCTTGGCCTCAGGGCCCACTTAGGCCGTCAGAGTCCCAACCGGCAGGCCCTTCCCATTCTCGCCACTCAGGCATTCACCAGTCAGTAAACCCCCAGACACCCCCGCCCCCAGGACAGCCCCGGTCACCCCCATCCCTCAGCACCACGAGTCCCCAACAGCAGCCACTCACCTTCGCGCCCTCTGACCCTCGAACTCAATATAAACGACAGCAGTATCGACCAACCCCGACGGAGGTTCCCGCCCTAGGGGGCGGAGTTCTTGGTTGCGGACATGCGCGTAAAAAAAATATTGCCGCGCGCCTCTTGCTTCTTTGGCATTGTGGGATACGTAGTTTTGAATCCTGTCGGAGGGAGGCGGGGAGGGATTCCTCAGGTAGCGTCTTGGAATCCTCCGCTGTCTGATGAGTTGGTTCAGGAAGGAAGCAGCTCGGATTGGCGTTATCGCACAAAAACAGCCTTAACGTCACGAATATCATTCATTGTAAAATTTAGCCTTGGCAATATTTTGCTTTTAATTCTGAGTATTTTAATCAATAAAGTTGCTGGTTGTTTGACACATACACACACACACACACACACACACACACACACACACACACACACACACACACTCACAAATAGCTTTTTCATGGTAAAATGTCTCTCTGAATTCATCTGAAGATGTCAGATTATGCAGAAGATATATTTGCATTCCATCTTTCTCTTTCACTATCCTGTTCCTGTGCACCTTCCAACCTGCTTTAGAAGTTTGGGAGATCTTCACAATTATATTTGGAGCACACAGGAAGAAAGCAGCAGGAGGCAAAAAAGCCCTCTGTTCATGCACTGAATACTGGATGTGACATATTATTATGTTATATTTATCCTTCCTTTTTCATATATATATTTCAAGTCAGTGAACATATCTAAAACTGCTGTGTCCTATTTTCCCTCAACAGCCCTGCAAGGTCGGATGCTGAGAGAAAATGACTGAAAGTCTCTCAGACGGCTTTCATGCCTAATACAGTTCTAGAATTCATAGTCTCTTAGTTTCTAGGCCAGATCTTTAACCACTACACCAAACTGGCTGTGACATATCAGTGAATGTAGCATATAGTATTAACATGTCATTATTTTAATATAATATATTTGTAATTAACCTTTACAATAAGCAACAGTCAAAGATGAGGTAGAGGACAGGTAAAGTACTAGATTTAAACTGCAGCCAAATCTACTTTCCACAGTCTCTTACTTTAGCTGTATGGTGTCTAACCTAAGGTTAAATCTAGTCTTTTAGTGCTATTTGCTCTCAAAGATTAATATTCTGTTCCGTGTATTACAGGTGTTCCCTGTGAAGACCAAGTTTAGGCAACTCAATGTGTTTCATTGACTGACTGATAGATTAAAATTATAAAGCCACTCTCCTCAATACATGACTCTGAATGGCTCACAAACAGGCATTTTGAAAACCAAGCAAAATTCATAATTGTGGAAGAAGACAGAAGTTCAAAGAAATAAAGTGCACTATTGCTTTATCAGGTAGAAGTTTGGGTATGGAAAAAGAACAAAAGCAGGGAACAACCCCTTGTGTCTTCAATATGGAAGATACTGCTGTACAGAGTATCACTAGAGGAAATGCGGCATAATACTAACCTCTGAAAAGATCTTAGGCTTTGAAGTTTATTATAGGATTTATTTTGACACATAATAGTGGTCTCCTTTAGATGGAGGCCTTCGTTAGATGGTAATAATTACTTCACTTACAACATTACAGAGGACCTTTTGTTTATATTACAATGGATATTTTATTTACTTTGAAATGGAGTAAGGTACCTGGTATCTTTGGCTATATTATTGTATCTGAGTGATACCTATTAAGGCTCTGTTGTTTCCCCCTTTTGTTTGCTCCCCAAAACAGAAAACAACATTTGGTAATAATGTTATTCTAGTGCATTATTAGCGGGATAGGAATTCATCTTCCTTCTCTTCTTTATATAGCGATATACACTCATAAGAATAGTGAAGATGTCACAGGTTGTAAAGTATGTTTCCTTGTTTATTAAATTTTCACTCCACCTTTGTTTTGAGATCAGTTTAGGGCAGCATACTTATCTGATGCTTCTGAGTTTATTTTTCTCAGAACAAGAGCCCTGTGAGGTATGTTTATCTAAGAAAGTGTGACTAACCCAAAATCACCCAGCTTGCTTTTATATCTAAGGATAGATTAGAATTAATATTTTTCTGGTTTTTAGCCCAGCATTTTAGCCACTATTCTAAACTAGTTCTCAAAATCACTGTCATAGCAGCTGCCTAATACTAAGGCCCAAGAATCTGAGATGACTTCTATAGCAGAAGCTAATACCCCTTAACATTTATTTAGGGTTGCCTAATTGTCAAAATGAACTATGCTGATGCTAGGATATGTTACCAAGAATCACCTCAAACTTGACAATGTCCCTGTTCCTCAATCATTTGCACCAGATCCATCCTATCTTCAGAGAGTACCGGAAGTGCACAAGCAACATATTGAAAATATAGCTGGAAAACATTGACTTACTCTTGTTGCATATATAATAGTCTGTTATAAATTATTGAGACTATATGAGGAAAAATAAGGAAAAATGCTGTGATGCAAATGGTAGAACTGCTGTCACTGTCCCCATTCTTTTTGCTAGACAAACCAGGTAAGAGGTGAAACAATGGGCTTTAATCTATATATGCTTACTATAATTAATGGAGTTAATATCTCTATGGAATCACATAGAAATTCCAACATATGGAATTTCTATGTGATTCTTCCAATTCCCTCTTTCTTGGCAGTGCAGCAAGCTTTAAGTTAATATTATGCTCCCTGTGAAATTTCTTTCATAACTACTTAATTTTTCCTGGGTTTTTTTTTAATGTTTAGACTACAAATATTGCCACAGATTTTGAAATCTACTGTTAGGCAATTATATTATTGACATCATTTTAATATATATAAAATTGCGACCACGTTTTGGTGATCTTCTGGTCTTTTTATCAGACAAAATGATACATCAAGCCAGAAAGAAGAGGAAGACAAAAAAAGCTGGTATATTGAAGCTATAAAGCATGTGTGATCAGAATTTAAGGCAAAATTAAAAAGGAGTTACAGATTTAAATGTATGAGAGCACACCAGGGGCATTTCCTATGCAATAACTCAGTCTCATTCATAAAATCTTATCAGTAGTTCACTTACAATTTGTCACACAGGGGAAACAATGCCCTTTATTCCATAAGAAGAAGAACTGTCCATTCAAAATATCCTAGTTGTCATACATTTTTCAGCTTATAGCATGAAACAGAAACTCTAATGGGTAACAGCAAATTCTTCCATTTAAAAAAATACTTTAAAGTAGACAGTATATATTGATGTAACTGATGTTATGAAATTAAAATAAGCAGAGATGATAAAAATTGTGCATATATAATACTAATGGGGCCAAAATCGGTGCTTCTTCTTTGGTTAGGAAACATGGAGGTCACAATCCATATAACCAGTCCCACTGAATAGTTCAATCTAAAACAGTCTGCACAAGTTGTTTCCAAACATTTTTTAAAGTGATTCTATATAAGATATGTTATGGTAGTCCAGATAGGAAGTAACTAAGACACTATATGGCATCATCTTCACAAAAATGATATAATTTGCATCAATTATAATGTGTGTGACATTTATCTGTTTGAAGATACTCATAATCAGTTCTGACAGCTTCACAAACAATTGTATTTGGCACGATAATTTTCTAAACATACATTATTCCTAAATTTAAACTAAATCCAGAAATGCATTCAAATGCTAAATAGTGTAACTTCACTCAACAGAGTTTATATCCCATTTCCTGATATACTATTTGACTGAACAGAAGCACCTCTGCCTCATACAGATTAAGGTTTGATTTAGACTTACCAAACAGACTCTGATTTAGAACTTGAGCTGTTTCTTGGTTTTGGATAGAAAAAAGAATTTGGCTGATGTTAATGAACTCCTGAATTCAGGACATTCAGTATCATGAGTTATACATAGATAGGCACCATGAGTAGCCTCCGAACTATCCTTAAATCTTAAATTATTAACCTCATTGTACACTATTTTAAAGAACTAAAGAGACTTGTTAAACAGCTTACTGTAATTTATATTTTAGGTTCCATAAGTATTTACTAAATTCTTAGCAACTTTATCTCTATACCAGGTTTTCTCAGCATTAACAACTTTAAGATGTATTGAATTCAACTCCCAGAATTCCCTAACTAACATATTTCAGCCTGAGAATCTGGGAAAGGATTACAACAGGGGAAAAAAATCAGTGGCTTATTGTGGCCTTTCATATGTCTCCCATCCAAATGAAAAGCTATCCCATGTGCAGTTAAACAGAGAGCTGCAAAACAGCATTAGACAGAAGTGTTATATAACCATCTTGAAAACAGACTCTATGCCAGCACAGTAATTACTGCTAAGTACAAATATTGTGACAATGTCTCTTAATACCCATAAGGAATAATCTTGTATTATACTATGTTTTATTTAACAAGTTAATAGTGTGCCAGCCCAAATCCTTCAGTTCCTAACATTGCCAGTGGGATTAATTAACCAACTTGGATATATATTTAGGGAAATATTAATATTCACAGTGAACATGTTATATTTATATTGCCTCTTATAACCATGGCTATGTTATGTTTGGTTTAAACATTACAGACATTCTTGACTATGTTTCACAACTCACTTTTCCTGTTACTGTATACTAATTACTTCTCAATTTATTCTGTCAAATGATATTGGGAATAATATAATTATTTCTATGGTAGCAGGAAACATTTGTAACCTCTTAATAACCAAAAGTAAAAGACAGACAATTTGGCGTAGTGACTGGGAGACCATGAGTTCTAGTCCTGCCTTAGGCATAAAGTCATCTGGATGACCTTGGACCACTTACTTTCTCTCAGCCCTAGGAAGGAGGCAACAGCAAACCACTTCTAAAAAAACCTTGCCAAGAAAACTACATGGACTTGTTCAGAGAGTCTATGAGAATCAGAGAAATTGAATAGAAAGGGGAAAAAAGACATAACAGAATGGAAAACTACAGTGGGACAAAAATAAATTGGAGGTATCAGTTATAGATTGTGGGGATTCACATACTGTATCATTCTAAAACATGCTGGTATTGTGTGTTATGAGAAATCAGGTACTGTGTTTGACAGACCATGACAGGGGTGGGTTCCACTTACCTTCCCTACCAGTTTGCATCGCGACGGAAGTGTGTGTTTTGTGCACCTTGCACGCGCCCCATCACGTCACGCAAAAGACCCAGAAATGACCCTCTATGCATGCGCAGAAGCCTTTGCGCATGCGCAGAGGGTTTTTTTACAAGCTGCGGCGACCAGAGAACCGGTTCGGGAGCATGGACTGGCGGTCATCGCTGCCGGTTCTGCGAGCGGCAGTAAATTTCCGCTACTGGTACTAAAGAACCGGTCCGAACTGGGAGCAACCCACCACTGGACCATGAGTTATATTTTAGCATATTGGATTAACACAGCCAATTGTGATTTATTAAATAAATCATGACTAAACAAACCATGGCTTAGTACAATGTGGGAACCTAGGCAATTTGGATAAGATACTTATCTTTATTTTTTCTGTATGCAGTATGCACTTTTGTTCTATCAGAGAAGTCGGGTTACTGTTTGCAAATTATTTAAAAAAATCCCAATAGCTTGTAATCACATGGTTAACACTTTGAGTACCACCTTGGTATCACCTCCTTATGCAGTTTATAAGTTGTTGTATCAGGATCCAACACACTTACGTTCATAGATTTCAGCTGATGCAAATCACACAGAGTGCCTCCTCCAGCCTGGTATATTTCAAATGTGCCCTTTCAGGGCCAAATTAAGGCTAACTGATGCCTTAAGCATAGCCCAACAATGGTGCCCCTCATCCCTTCCATTGCTTAACTGACAAGACACTAAGACTTCATAAGTACTGAAAATTAAAGTGAAGTATGGCAATGAAAGAGTTAATATGTTAGCTAAGGGGGAAAAAACTCTGTGATGCCTCCCTTCCCTTGATGACCTAAGCATGTGCTTACTTTTGCTTAATAGTTAATCCAGAGCTGTGTTCTATAACTCTCAGAACTCCAAGCAGCGTGGATGGTTATTAAAAGTTCAGGAAGTTACAGACAAACAACACTCAGGAGATATGTGGTTAGAAAAGCTACTGGATTTTTAGCATGATGCTTTTTTAACTTCTAAAGGTAATTAAAGCTTCTGGATTTTTCCCCCCAGTAAAATCAGGTTATGCCATGCAAGATTTTCACATAAGTATGAAGAACAAAGTTCCCCCCCCCTCCCCTTCTCTTCCCACCATCCCCTTCTTTCTTTTCTTAAAATAGTCAGACTAGGAAAGTCTTGGGTTTTTTGTATTTTTATTTTTTTCCCTTGGTCAGTTGTTCTATTGAAAATGGACTGACCTGATTTTTGTCCAATAACATCTTCTGGAGAATTTCTTTTACACTACATGTTCCCTAACTATAATGTCTTGATCACACTGCTCGTTTTATAGCAGAGCTGTATCATTCTAGAGAAAAATCAGGTTGTATATCAAAATAAAGATCCAATCTCTGACATACTAACTGGAAAACTGATTCTTCCCTCCCAATGTTAGGATGGCCATCCCTATAGAGAATGAGAGCAAGAGCTGTGGTGGCGCAGTGGTTAGAATGCAGTATTGCAGGACAATTCTACCGACTGCCTTCAGTTCAAACCTGAGCAGCTCAAGGTTGACTCAGCCTTCCATCCATCCATCCAACCGCTTAAAGAGGGCTATAAAGCACTATGAAGCAGTATATAAGTGCTATTGCTGTTGTTATAGAACCAATGTATCTCCTATCTTCACATTCCTAAGATTCTAACTAACTTTCTCTTATTAAAAGGCAGGGAAGTGTTTAATATTCTGGGATTTTTATTGAACCCAAAAGCCAGCTGGATTTATAAAAGGGTATCTTAGAAAATATTTAAGAGACTATTGTTTCAGGCTTCCACAAGAGGAAAGCCATGAGCTTTGAGAATGTATTCATTCAGAAGGATTCATCATATCTCTTGATGGCTCAGAAAGTAATAAGTAGCATTATTTGTTGATGAAGCACAAGAGACCAAGCAGATTGGTCCCTTGCTCCTATACATTTTGTAGTTGGTTCTGGTGCCTGCTGCTCAGGTTTGTCTTTTGGAGTTCAAAGGATCGTTATTACTGTATTGTGACCTGCAACTGAACTACGAGACCCTGACTAAGCCAGTGTAGCAATGTGCTACCTTATCCCTCATGCCACTAACTTGGGCCTATTTAATTTTCTCTTTGATTTTAATATAGATTTATTGAAAGTTTCAGTTATCAAAACAAACTGCAGTGGCAAATTGGTGTTCCTCTGCAGCCCTACAAGCACCTATAAACCTGCCATGGGATGAAATAAATGGCACTATATTGGAGGTCAGTTATTGCAATAGTTATTCTCCTGGGATTTTCACTGTGCAGTTTAATATTTTTCTTATTACCCTCTTTCTTCATTGCTATTTATGTCTTTCTCTTTATATTCAGAGTAACATACTGCTGTCCACACCGATCGGCAGAAAGTTGCCTCAGATAAACTGGTGAATGATCCATAGCCACAAATCCCCAGAAGGATTGTCCTATATGTATCTGTTGCTTGGATCTAGCCAACAGCTTAAAAAAACCTCTTTCTCTTTACCCTATTTCAATTTCCACATCAGAAACACACACATTCATGATTTCTTGTTATTCACTTTTATATTTCTTATATTAAGGTCTCAAAATTAGAAAAAAAAAATTCTGCTGTCTTATCTTATAGCAGTGATGGCAAACCTTTTTTGGCTCGTGTGCCAGGGCATGCGAGGCGTTGCCCTATGTCAGCTCCAGCACGCATGCGCGAGCTGGCCAGCTGATTTTCTGCCTTCTTTTTAGCCATTTTCACTCTCCCAGGGTTCAGGGAAGCCTCCTGAAGCCTGGGGATGGCAAAAAAACGGCCAAACAGGC
This sequence comes from Thermophis baileyi, assembly GCA_003457575.1. NCBI lineage: Eukaryota > Metazoa > Chordata > Lepidosauria > Squamata > Dipsadidae > Thermophis > Thermophis baileyi. Next base: position 4,681,514 of record QLTV01002530.1, on the reverse strand, counting down.
CAACTGGAAGTTCAGAAATGAACTTCCGTTTGGCCCATTTGGCCATTTTTCGTTGTCCCCAGGGTTCAGGAGGCTTTGCTGAAGCCTAGGGAGAGCGAAAACGGCCAAAAAGAAGGCCGAAAATCAGCTGGCCAGTGCTGGAGCTGACATACGGCAACGCCTCACGTGCCCTCAGATATGGCTACGTGTGCCACTTGTGGCACGCATGCCATAGGTTCACCTTCATCGTCTTATAGCATCTCTGAGGTCCTCTGGGAAGGACTTAAGAGGATTAATTATGAACAAATTGGGGTTGCAACAAAATGCTGCAGTGTGAAATGTTTTCATTCAGAATAGCGGCTACTCTTATTCTTGTAAATTTTCTTGAGAACTTGCTGTTATCTTTGCTGTAATTCCTTTGCTGGTTTTAAAATTCACTTTGGGAGTATTTCTCCTCTTCAGATAAATATTTTTTAAATATGTCTTTGTACTTCTGCAAACCCCAAAGTTCCCAAGTTTGCTGATACAATACTTTTCTCTTGAGTATGGATGGCATTGGCATAGATACTGTCATAATCACTGCATAGAAATGGAAAGAATTACGGTATATTCAGTTTTTTTAAGGTCCACAGATATATTACTTGGTGATCAGAAGTTTTTCTTGGTGAACTCCATGACTATTTTACTGTGTTTCTATTATTCTATCTCCCCAAATATTGCATTACATCAATAGCAAACCAACACTGATCTTTTTCAAATATCTAAAAACTTAAGTTCTTTTCCATACTTGAGCTTTTTTCTCTCATACACATTATTGGCCACCAACATTCCTAATTTCAGTGGAATCTTTCACATTTGTAAGCATTTATTTTGTTTAAGCAGAGATGGTCTTTCCTTCCCTTGTATTTCAATCAGCACAGCTTAGGAAAAACCTGTCACTGGAATTACTACTATGGATAATATACCCTACTTGGAATCCTAATATGGTGCCATAGAGAAAAGACAACTTTTCATACTTCTCAATGCATTCACATTCACTAAGATTTTCAAAAAAAATGATCTATTTTTGTAACCACTCCAAGCCAGCATGTTGGGAGGAATGTATTGCAAGTCATTATACAAATGTGGACAAATGCATGATTTTGTATGTTTTTCTGAAAAACAAAGGAGGAAATGCTGTTGCATGGGTGTCAAACTCGATCAAGTCACATGACGTATCGTGATGTATTCGTGATGTTTTTTGTCTTTGCGGAGCTGGGGTGGGTGTGGCCTGCACGTGACATATCTGGCCTGCGGGCCGCCAGTTTGACAGGCCTGTCAGTTAAGGCTTAGACAGTTGAAAACTCTCAAAGAGGAGGTTGGTACTGTATTAAACTCCGTGAAGTTTGAAGCAGAGACATTAGGCACCAATTGGGTGACATTGTCTGAAGTTAGCCATTGGCCAGTTCAGGTTGAGTAATGAAAGACTCAAGGTGCCCTTAATGAGATGCATGCTTATGGGCAAAACACACTGAATATGTTTTTGATCTGAAAATGATGGGGACAGAATGCACTCCATGGCTGGTGGTGTGGCTATGGGTAACAATTAATTCAACATATTTAATGAGGAAGAGAAAGAGTTTGAATATTGGGAAAAGGAAACTTTTCAGTTATTTTGATCAAATTGTATTTCCTTTCATTCATAAACAATATGCAATAGCAATTAACTATTATATTTAAGAGTAATAGCTTTAATATATACATTTTTCCACAATGAGCTATGCCCAAAGTAGATTACAATTAGCATCACATTTTTTTGTAGATGCCTCCAAAAGGGGATGAACTGTCACTCCTAATCTACCAGCCTCATGTGGAGGAGGAAATTTACAAAATGTTATGATCCACCATCCTAAGGTAGTTGAAAATCCCTGAATTACAATAGACAGGAAGGCACTCTTGGTACTTTTTGGAAATAGATGAAGCTAGAAAGTTTTAAAAGGATGTTGTTTTATAATGAAGCTTCCCAATTATGTACTTATTGGTGCTGGGCAAGTAGATGACTAGGTCAACTTGGAAACTGGGTCTTAGATGCTGTTATTTGGTAAAGATGCATCATGAGAGTTTCACTGTATTTACTTCACTGACATTTATTAAATTATACTGTGGTTGGATTTACACATTTTACTAAGCCATGCTTTGTTTAGAGAAATACACTGTTTTCAAGAAGCCAAATGATTTGTCTCCACACATAACTTTTTAAAACAACTTTTGGTAAAGACATTTTCTCATTATAGCACCAAACATATTAAAATCTACAACAAAATATATTCCATCCACTCTTGTATACTTTTATTTAATGCTGTACCCTTTATTATTATTCCGAATGTTAAGAATATAATAAAAGTTAACCCACCCATAACAAGTTACAGTAATAGTAAAACAACACATCCATCATGACATCATCTCACCAATGACACAATTATGTCCTTGTGTCATGATATCTGCTTCCCTGCAGATACAGGTAGTCGTTGCATTATGACAGCAATTGGCAGAAATTTAATCACTGTCATGGCCCAGTACTCAGAAGCTGAATGTGAAAAAAATTGCTCCAGCAGAATTTTGGAATGTCAGCTGTGGGAGACACAAAGCCAAGAATCACATGAGCCTGATCAAACACAGGCACTACCTAAAGAGCTGAAGCAGTCAGATGATGATGATGTAAGGCCTCGCAACACCTGCACCTGGAGAATAGAGGAGAAAGCAGAGCAAAGGGATTTTATGAGGATTACCATGCAAGGGAGTACTGATGGGTGCAGCTCTGATCCATGATTTTTTTGCTGGAATCAACTGTATGATCTCTTGCCCATGCATCATTTTTATGTAAATTCTACTCGTGAAATTCTGGCCTTTAGACTGACTGACAACCCTGACCTGGCTCTTGGAACTCTGGACTCGATTTTGACTATTCTTCTGCATGCTCCTGTTAAAAGCAAAACTATTTGGGCAAGCATCTTTTAAGACTAAGTTTTTGTTTGCATTCCTTGTCTGCTGGTATCTCTTCAACCTTGAATAAACAGCTAATTTACATAGCAATTCTTTGTGTGGGTGTATTGAAACCAGAAGCAGGACAGTGGTTAAGCAGTCATAAAGCATGAAATCACCTGACCAAGTCATTTACTTACAGCAGTTACAGCAATCCCAGTTGCCATTGTTAATGAAGGTCAATAAGCAAGAACTTCATATAATTGCCATTTCTGGTTTCCTGCTGGCTTCCCATGATTTTATGGGAAGCTGGATGGAACAACAGAAATCATAATCATGTGTGATATAATTGCAAGCCAGTTGTGTGACAGGCAGGACTCCAACAATCTGTCTTAAATCTCATTCAGCATCTTCATAATTTTGAACTGTTACTGAAGAAATGGTTGTAGCCTGAAGCCTACCTGTATTTGTATCATTCCTAATATAAACTACACAGTATGCTTGCTAAGCCTGGCTTATTTTAATAAGCCAGATCTGGACCTCACAATTGTACTAGTTCACAACTTTTACTTCATGAATCACAATGGATGATTTCAAACAAAGGTCACTCTGTGGCTATTGTAATTTGTGAATCCAGACATACCTTATTTAAATCATGCCACATAAAGCAACAGGTTTCCTTCACAAAATTCTTGATAAACCTCTAGATATGCACTGTCTTTTCAGGAATCAAAGTTAGATGTCTACATGAGATTGGAAAGGATCAGAGAATGCAGAATGTACTAGTAAAGTTGTAGTAATTATTTTTGAATGAAATCCCAAACACCAACAAGTATTCTGAGATCCAGTACTTGGGAGATTTGCATGAGCTCATAAATATTTTGCAGATTCTTTGCAGAATCTAAAATAGATAAGCAGCTTCAAACTTTGGAAATATTATTTCCTAAAATTCAAATTTTAAAAAAATCATATCCACTCAAGTCAAAAACTAAAAATTAATTTATTGAAACTTTGCTTTGTCATTCTACAAATATTTCCACAATGTGTATATAAAGACAGATAACAATTGGGTATTAGTCAAAAGAGTTAAGTGTTAACTTTTGCTGTGCAATTTTTCCAAGGTCTGTGACTGGAGATTAACTGATATGTTTTATTTGAGTAATAAGTTTTATTTCCTTTATACTTATTCATACTTATTAAATTTATTTTATTTTATTTATTAAATTTTAAATCCCCATTTTCCCAATAAGGCAACTCTGCTGTAATTATTATGCTATAATTAAATTTCATACAACGTGATGATTACTTTGTGGGTAAACCAGGTCTTGCTCTAAATAAGCAGTTAATCTCATACCTTCTGGATTTGTCCCTTCTAAACTTATTCTGATCTCTCTGTTTAATAGGTGATTATGCAGAGATTGATAGAAATCACATTTCCCAAATTAAGCTAAAATAATTTTATAATTGCCCACTCCATGTTTTACTCAGACAGACATACTCTGTAGCAAAAGTCAAGAAAAGTCATAATCACTTGTATTTCAGACAGCATGATATTATACCTCAAGAATGACTATATAACTGCACATTGGGATTGCATCTTTCAGAAGTCCAAGTTAACATGGCCAAAGGTGAAAATTCTGGAAGTTACAGTCCAAACACAGCTGTAAAGCACCTGATAGGAAAAAATATATTAATAAGTAAGTGGAATTAAAAACATACCATATATACCTTTGATATCTCTTAAACAAAAGCATTGAAGCAAACAGTATTAAGTAGTATTAATATTATTGCTATAATTATTATGAACTACATAAAAGTAATCACATGAAGAGTCCAAGGTTCACAGCCAGGGTACACAGCAGATTAATCCCTAGCACTCCTATCACATCCAACTAGAAGGATAAGATAGCAGTTCATTAGAAAAGTCTAGAGAATTGCTCCCAGCAGATAAACAATATTGAACTAAGCAGTTAATCAGAACTGATTATAAAATAATTTCCTGTATTCCATTGTATCTAATGGATAAATTAAAGATATTTTCCAATAATTTGTTTTATGAGCAACAAATTTATTAGTGCTACCAGAACTGGGCTGCAAAAATACAGGAAGCTGTCTTTGCTCCCATGTTTTTACTTGAACAAGAAAGAAATAGTGAAAAGGTTTTCAGTCTCAATAAATCCTCTCTACTTACTGTTTTGATGGTCCTTCCTTCACTATACTACTCTGACCTATTTTATGAAATAGCAGCTCTAGCAGGGAGGGAAACAAATGTAAAGAGAAAATAGTCTACTTGACTTCACCTTCATTTGAAAAGTGAAAACAGAACCTCCAAGATTCTTGTCCATCCATACAGAAATTATGACTAGCAATGATAATTTGGGTATTTGGGTATTGAAACATTTGTAAGAGAGCACCAAAGTCTCCTCAATACAGAAATTGTTTCTATCTTTTCAAGATTAGCGTTTCTGTGTATCTACTACATTGAATCTCTACCTTAGCTGTTTTTTGGGACACAATTTTTTCAGGCCACCCTCATTACAAAATTCTGATTTCTTCCAGCAGAGGGCATGGAGTAGACACACTGCTTTAATGTCTACTGATCTTTGAAAGACTGTCCAATTTCTTTAAAACTCAGTTTCATATGAGTTAAACTTGATCAAAACTGATTGGCTCTAAAAACTGCTCTCTTTTCCTACTGATGTTCAGTCTGGGGACATATCTAGTATAGTCATCATTGCATTTATTTATTTATCTATTGCATTCACATTCTTCTAAATAGAAACAACAACTTGTTGCTTTTGTTAATAGTCTTTTAAAACAATTTTATTTTCCACAACCCCATATTCAAATTTAATTTAACTGATTTATATAGATTTTGCTTCCAAGTAGATATGCTTGATAGTTCTAAAGAAGGCTTAATTTTTAGAACTTAATTTTTCGATATTTGATGTAAGCTACCATACAGATATATATGTATACAGATTTTTGTTTGTGGCTAGACAATAAACAATTTCAATATAAAAATTAAACTTAACTCATTGTTAAGAGCTGGATTCTAGAGTCTAGAATGACTTAAAGTTTGTGTAAGATCAGCCTGCTTTTGCCTGTATTTTAAAATCTTTGCCAAACCTATAAAACCGCATATCTGTTTTGACCTAGCAGGAAAGTTACTTTAATTTATCATACAGTTACTCTCATGAGAAGTCTTGTGACTGCTTCAGCATGAATTGATATGGCAATACTGTGGTATTTTAAGGCAGAATTCCCCAATCTTTCCGGCTTTGCAGACTGGCGGGGGGGGGGAGAGGGGATGGTGCCGGGTGAGCAGTGCACATGCAGCTCCATTTGTACAAACAGTGGGCGCACGCGCCTGCCACTCGTGCAAATGGAAAATGCATGCCCGCTCATGCAAATAGGGATGTGCATGCATACCTGTATGTTCACCTACCACTTCCATGGCCTGGTTCTGAAGGGCTCAAGGCTTGGTAGAGGGTTGCAGACTGTGCTGTCCTGCTCACACACACACAGACACAGACACAGAACTGTGGTTTAGTGGATTTATTAATATTCCCCTGCAACTCCCTTCACGAAAAACCCAGAACTGTCCCAGTTAAGTCCAGCCACAAGCAGACCAATGCTAGTCCACAGAGCAATGGCCAATGAGTCCACAAGGCACTTGCAAGTTTCCCAAACAAAATAAACCCACCAGATAAAGTTAAATCCATAACACAAGAGGGTTATGTGTTATCCATAACACAAAGCAAGAAAAGTCCAGAGTTCACAAGGCATGATCCAAATCAAGGCATGGTGTCAATCCAAAGCAAGGCAAGAATTGCAATGACCAGAAAACACACAGCTAGGAAATGAACACATTGTTCCCAGCATCGCTTTCCATCTGTATTAAATATCCAGCTTCCAGTGCATCCCATCAAGAAGGAAGGAACCTTTCTCCTCTTTCCTTCTCTGCTCCTGCCTTTTCTCTGCCCTACGTGTTCTTGGATCAAGTGCAGAAGGCAGTTCCTCTTCCTCATCATGACCAGCTGCAGCTGCATGCTTTCCCCACCTGAAGCCTCAGGGCTGTCCTATTGCAGCTGTGCTTTAGCCAAATACCTCTCAGATGGTTGCTTGGAACTATTGACCAATTCTCCTTCAGACATGCCTGGAACTGATTCATCTTCCTCTGAGCTGACATCTGGAGAGGTATCTGGGGAAGCAGCCCGGGGAGTCATCACATGGACTGGAGATTGGGGACCCTGTTTTAAGGCATTTATCACTATGCTCACTTCTCTTAAAGGAAAACAAAGCAAATAATGCCACCTCAATACTCTAAGTCCACTTGGTCCATGAGTGTATTTCTATTCTTTCTTTCCAGAAAGAGCAGACCTTACATTTTAGAAGAAAGCTAAGCTTGGGTTACATACCCAATCATAATACAGTGGTGGAGGCAATGCCTAATGCATTGGACAAATGCAAACAAAATTTATTTTGGCTTCTAAATAATATTATTGCTTTTGATATCTTTTAGTTTCTGAAGTACTTGGCCTGTTGGCTAATTTCTGAATTTTATTATTAATTCCCATTATGAGATGATCCTGTTGTTAGCCATTCACTTACATAGAGTTCCTGAGCTAACTGCTTAAGTGTTGTATGTATTTCTAGGCATAAACAAAAAAATGTTAGGTATGTATAGTTGACAATGTTTGTTCTATGTGCAATCTGCCTTATACTAAAAAAAAATCAGGCATATGTTAGTTGTAAAAAAGACGAAGTACAAATTACTTACAATGAAATAGCGTGTCTATGAACAAAGTAAATTACAATCCTCTGGTTTGTCCTCAGAACCACTTGCAAAGATATGCAGGAATAGCACCAATCTCAAATCAGCAACCATTTTTTTGCATTAACTATGGATATGGATTGGAGAAGTCCTATGCAACAGCAACAACACATCATTGGTTTCTTTTCAGGTTTAGGCCTTTCTTCAGAAGATAGGTTCTTAAAAAGATCCTTCCATGTGTAGGTTACCAGATATCTGGCAAAAGGAGGACATGTCTTCTTTGTTCTCATGTCGTCTGTCCAGCAGACATAGCCTTAAAATCAAATATTGTCTAGCTTTTTGAGTGTCTTGGGTTTGTTTTTTAACTGTTTTCTTAATAGCAGAAATTGAAACTTCCATGTATTGTAACCTTATAAATTGTCTACTTTCCCCCCACCCCAGTCCATCAATAAACTTGACAATCTAGATTTACATTATTTAAATTGTTTCATGATTCCAACAATTGGCTTCAATCCAGCCCCTTCAAATTTATGACCATTGTAGTCTATAGATCACATGATTCATCATATGTTTCTATGGTGAAATTTGAAAAGTACATTGATTCTATATTACCCATTAGCATATGCTCTTGAAAATAAAGATTTGTTGGAAAAATATTGCAATCAGAAAACCCGTCTTTCTGATGCCGGAAAAAGCAATTTCATATACCTGTAAGGCCTAAGTACATTTTTAATAGGGTTTTTTTTTTTTTTGCTGTAAATAGCATATTTTCTTTTTCCCCATTAGTCCTCCTTTTCAATTGTCCAGACTTTTGTCTTTTCAGATATCTGGTAACCCTATCCATATGAAGAATTTGAGCTTCTCTGTTTTTACTACATACACATGTACACACTGTTTTCTTGGCAAGAATAGGAAGAAGTTTGCCACTCCCTTCTTCTGGGAAGTTTTTTTTTTTACTTTTCAGCAACAGCCCTGTGATTTCCTGGCTGTTTCTCACCCAAGTATTAACCAAGTTCAACCATAATTAGCCTTTTCAAGATTAGTGAATGCAGCTAGGTTTGTTATACGGTACTTCACCAATGGTCTGGCTTCTCTTTTCTTTTCTTTTTTTCTTTTTTCTTTTTTTTTTTGTGGGTTTTTTTTGTTTGTTTTTTGTTTTTTTTGTTTTTTTTATATATACTGCCAGTTCCAGAAGATTCTGGGTCCTTAACAATCAGAAACATCATAGAACAACCTCCCCTAATAAATAAACTCACTCATAAATTAAATCAAATAAAGTGTAAAAATTATTCAAAAATTTCAAAAACCTACATTGATTAAATTCAAGTCTTCTGTCGTAGTGTGCCCTCCTCTTGAGTTTCATGGAATAACAAAGTTTTAACTACTCTTCCAAAACACAGAAGAGAAGGAGGAAGCTGGATCCCCATGGAGAAGAAATTCAAGAGTATGGGAGCTGTGATTGAAAATGTCCATTTAAGTGGTCCCATCTGATAGCATCAGGGGTGGGTTCCTCCCGGTTCGGACCAGATCACCTGAACCGGTAGCGACACGCTGGTGACATCATAGTGACATCACGGATCCGGTTTGGTCGATGCCGGTCCGTGGGCACCATCTTTTTTTTTCTGAATTTTTTCCAGGTTTTTTTCTTCTGCGCATGTGCAGAAGCCAAGTTTCCGGCACTGCGCATGCGTCACCATCTTGTTTTCAACTTTTTTTTCCCATGCAGCGTGGCCACGCGGCGCGGCCACGCGGCACGGGAGGAAGAAACCGGCAGCGAGGTAAGTTAGAACCCACCCCTGCCCTTCGCCTCTTCCCATGCCCGGGTGGGGGGAAAACACCTCAGGGTGCCCTGATCCATCTTCCCCAACTGGGAGGCTCGGCGCTCTCGGAGGACAATGTTTTGCCCAGCCTGGAAGTTACTTCCGAAGTGTGGAGAGACTTCGCTTTTTCTCCTCCCCAGTGAGCGAAAAGCTGGCAGGCCGGCAGGGTCCAGCCCACAATCCCCCTCTGGCCCCAGCGCAGGAGCAGCCCAAGCCAAACAGAGCCGAGCTGACCGTACCTGGGCTGCCCAACCCGAGGAACAGGTGAATCGAATGGCGGGCAAGACTGCAGGAGGCATAGCCAGAGCCACGGGCAACCGAAGCACGGGCAGCAGATCAGCTCGCTGCAGGCCTGGGATTTGGGGGGCGGAGGTTTTGCTCCTCAGAGCCTTGGAGCAACTCCCGGCCCTTGCACAGTAAAGAAACACTTCTCATGATTGTGAGGCAATTAACAACTTCTTGCACTCTTTACTGTGCAAGGGCCGGGAGTTGCTCCAAGGCTCCGAGGCTCCGAGGAGCAAAACTTCCACCTCCCGAATCCCAGGTCCGCAGCCCCCCGACCCTGCTGGCCTGCCAGCTTTTTGGTCACTGGGGAGGAGAAAAAGCAAAGCCTCTCCACACTTCAGAAGCAACTTCCAGGCTGGGCAAAACATCATCCTCCGAGAGCTCTGCCACTTGGGGAGAAACCTCGCCAGCAAAGAAGCGTGGAAGTTCCAGCCCATCCGCCCCACGAGCAAAGCGGGCGGTGTGAAGGAGACCGCTCGGCAGCAGCAGGTTGTGCGGAGGAGGGGCGCTGGGGCGGGGGAACCCCTGCCCACTCCTCGCCTGCCCTCTGCGCACGAAGACGAACCGCTGCTTGCCTTGAACTCCTTACCACTCCCGAACTAACGCCCCGGCCCCGCTCAACCGCGCTTCTTTGCTGGTCCCGGTGCTGAAGCCAGGAAGGCGAGAGGGGCGGCGGTGGCTCCAGAAAGGCACATGACAGGGGACGCGCCGCTGCTGGGCCGGGCCACACGCCCTCTCAGTCCCAGAGCACTTTCTTCCTTCTCCCGCTGCTGAGAAGAGAGAAAGAGAAAGAGAAAGAAAGAAAGAAAGAAAGAAAGAAAGAGAAAGAAAGAAAGAAAGAAAGAAAGAAAGAAAGAAAGAAAGACAGAAAGAGAGAGAGAGAAAGGAAAGGAAAGGAAAGGAAAGGAAAGGAAAGGAAAGGAAAGGAAAGGAAAGGAAAGGAAAAGAAAGGAAAGGAAAGGAGGGGAACGCAGCG
>QLTV01002530.1:4643565-4669943 GCA_003457575.1 Thermophis baileyi | reverse complement strand
ACATAGGATTAAATAGTATATTTTGGATGTTCAGTAGTAGTAAATAGATAGGGAAATTGTATCTCGTTGAGGCCTTTGAGGCGAGGGGAGGCCAGACACCCTAACCCTAACCCTAACCCTAACCCTTGATGTGAGTGACGTCAAGTTGGCCACCCCCACCCAGTCACATGACTGCCAAGTCACTCCCACCCGGTCACATGACCATCAAGCCACTCCCAGTCACATGACCATCAAGCCACTCCCACAAAATTAAGCCACGCCCACAGAGTGGTAGTCAAAAAAATTGGAACCCACCCCTGGATAGCATTCTTCTGTAGACAGAAACTGGAGGGAACTGACCTTATTTGACCTAATGAGATCAATGGATCCAACTCAGAGATGGTGGAGCTAACAGACAACCCTACCTTCTTCCTTAGAACTCAGTCTCTCTCTTCCTTAAAACAAATATTTCTCCAGAGATGCTCTAAGTCAGAGGTCTCCAAACTTGGTAACTTTAAGACTTGTGGATTTCAACTCCCAGAATTCTTAAGTTCGTCAAGAATCATAAGGTACAACACTTAATGATAGTCCGGGTACAAATAAGCAATCAAATCATAGTAGGAACCAGTCAATATAAATTGTAAGGATACAAGCAACAAAGTTACAGTCATACAGTGACTTTAAAGTGGAAGGCGATGTAGATACCAGTGTGGGGTGCTGTTCATAGAATATGGCCATACTACTGTTGGCGTTTCTCCCGCATTTTCTCTGATATTGGTACAGTGCCCATTTGCTTCCAAACTGTGTCATTGCTGACATGGTCAAGGAGAGAAACAACCAATGAATCATGCACATCTCTGTGATGTGTAAAGTGCACTCAATGCGCACTCAAACTCAAAGTGCACTGGCTAACATTCAGCACCATACAGAGCTTCTGGGCACAGCATTGTTTTATACACCTTCAATTTTAGATGGATTAGCATGTATCAATCACAGAGCACACCAGTGATTTCCTTCCACCATAATCATGCTACGTTCACTCTTGCGCACACTTCATCTTTGATGCTGTCATCACTTGGTAGATGGGATCCTAGGTAAGAATAGGAGTTTGTCCTTTACTAGATCTTCACTGAACCATTAAGAACTGTTGGAATATTCATGAGCAGGAAGAGTCATGTGGTAACTCAGTCAGCCAATGTGAGTAAAGTGCTACTGAGTCTGTGCAAAAGGAATTAAGCCAGGAGCTGGACGTGTTTTCCAGTCTCGGGTCTGTCTCTGTATCTCTTTGTGTGAAGACTTCATTATGCTATGTTGCTGTAAAGAAGAATGTATGGTACTGTAAATATTTTGATATGATTATAAAGAAGTTATTTGATTCAGCAAAATGCAGTCAACTGTGAGAGCTTCTGATTTATTTTTTCTACAACAGAGAAAGAAAAATTCTCTAACGAGAACCATTAAGGAGTGACTTGCGAAAAAGATGATAGAATCCAGAGAGTTAAACAGTTCATATATTAACAGCAAGATTCTGTTACTATACCCTACAACAATAAAGCAGCATTTCTGGACCCCCTGCAATGTTTATTTTTTGACCTGGCTATCTCAAAGATTGACATCAATTGTGAAAATTGTGCAGATGCTGAAGTTAAATTCACAGGACCAACAGAGCTCTTTTTGGAACAGCCACAGAACTCCTAGAATCAGAACTGAGTCCTAAAACTTGGAACCATTTTTTAAATTCAGGTTGTTGATGCATTCTAAGAGAGTTTCTAGATCAGATGATAGGCTCAAACCTAAGCATCACATTGTGACTGGAAATTGTGACTGGCATTAAGATATTTGCTAGATGGAAAAGTTTCCACAAGTCACATTACCATCATGACATTCTAAACTAAAATATTTTAAAATGTAGAAATTTTTACATGACAACTACAGCCAAATCAACAAGCTTGATAATTGCTTTTCTCACACACATTCATGGGACAACTATTTCTATTGCCAAATGGGTTAGGCTGCTTGCATGCCACTCTAACCTCTTCCTGACTAAGTTGAAATATATAACGCAAAAATGTCAAGTTGATACTACAAGTAGGGTCTGGAGGAAAGGAAAAGGGAACGTGACAGCTGCAAAGGTGCCTGGGAAATCAGCCAGGATGGCAGTTCCCAATTTAACCTATGTTGCCTTGGTAGCACTAAGTCACCAGGTAAGGAACGTCTTGATAGTGTCAAAATAGCTTGGGAATGTCAGGTAAATGTGGCAAACAGTTCAGTTAGCTTTTAGTTGGCATTGGGTCATATTGGACTCCTTAGTCAAGAGTAAGGCTGAAATAGAACATAGTGGAGTGGAAGCAGGTTTATATCATTGCCAGTAGCTATATTGGCTGTGCTGGGGTGATGAAATACCAAAGATGTTGCTAATGCAGAGGTAAGGCGGGACTCTATTCTGTTGACCAAAGGCCTATGGAACCTGAGGTTGGCCTTGCTCAGACAACAGAATGTCTAACTTAATAAAGAATAGCATAATTACTGCAAGGTTGACATCTTTAATCTACATTTCTATCTTCTTCTTTTTTAAGTAGAAATTTAACATGGGTAGTACTTTATTGGGAAAGTAAAACTTCTCAAAGCTCAATACTGTACATATTTATCAGAAATCTTGGGGATGAAACAGGAGGAAGGAGCAGCCTAAAAAGAAAAAGCTCTTTTGTTTCAAAAGTCTCTTTTTCAATTCCATCAGTGGCTGAGTCAACAGACAATTTAAAGCTATTTTGCTTGTCTTTAAAAACACTGAATTTTAGAAAGGAGGAATATGTAATAAAAATGTATTTAGATAAAAATGTGTATTTAATTAAAAAAATAGCCCTTACCATAAATACTAAAATTGTGCAAATTTTAAATAAGAAAATATATTTATCAATGTATAACTACAGTTTCATAAATGTAAGAATCCACTCATTCAAGAAATGGCAGACTAAGAAAAATTTGGCTAAAAAATGTGTTATCCAGATGCTGTCAGATCTACTAAAAAAAAACCATTGGCTGTTTTGAATATGAGTCGACACATAGTCCAGAAACAACACTTATGTCATCGTCACATTGAAATGGTAGATCCCCAGGAGGCTTTTTACACATCTTTTTACTCATGTAAAAAAGGAGCAGGACTTTAATCACCTGGTCAGACCTGCCTTTTTGTTGTTGTTGATCTGCTCCCATAAGTGAATTCCCCTGATAATAGCTGTGCTGTCTGGCAATAGTTGAAGTTCTGATACAATATCACTAGATGACAAGATTTTATGGAAGGGTTGCTATATATTGATTTCTTTATAATTTTTAAAATGTAAGTGCTGGTCTTTTTAGGTTATGCAACAATAGGTAACTTGGTCTTCTTAATCTTTCTCTTTATCACTTAAGTGACACAATCATACACTAATTGCATCACATTATATTTACAGAACTTTCTATTAAAGCTTTGGTTCAAAACTGATGGGTAAAACTTAGCTTTATTGGCTGCAGGTCTCAGTATACTTTGAAAATGAGGCCCACTGAAAAAGTAAACATAGGATTTATTTGCAAAGAGCAAGTTTTAATTCTTGCTTTTGGTAAGGGTTTTACTATGTGCTTTGTATAATCTCTCTCCCTCATTTTCTCTCTCCTTCTCTCAGATCATCAAATGAGACACTTTAAATACTCTTCTGGATTTGCACTACAAAGGTGAAAAGCAGCTCAGGTCACTTGAAGACTCTTCATTTCAAGGTCCTGGGAACTTCTGGACATGTGTACTCATGAATATTTGATCTATATGCTCAGAAGATACTTCTACCAGGATAGCTATTCACCATATGTACGCTTAGACCTTGGTGTTTGCGTAGTTGCAGCTGTATGCAACTTTATAGTAATTTGCACAGTCCTAATACATTTATTCTCTCAAACTAAAAGTTGTTGGTTATGTTTCAGCATCAGGTTTACCTATATTTACTTATGATTTTCTCAATTAATCAAATATTTCGTGTTCACTCAAAATACCTGATCATAGAAACCAGATTTGTATGTCATGGTACTATACATTGTGGTGGGCTAGTTTGTAGTTCAGTGTTTAATTGTTACTTGTTTTAAAATTAAGCAACCCTGTGAAGTTAAAAACAAAGTTATGACTGCAGACATCTCTTGCTTTCTAACAGTACTACAATTTCTAATTTATAGAATATTTGAATTCAAATACCTCTCAAAAATTAGTCTATGATCCTAAGTTATTTTTTGAGCACCATTCTATCTTCTCAGACTTTGAGAAAATTAATCTGGTATCTGCATATAGTTTCTCTGTATATAGTGTGTGAGTGTGTGCTGGGGATAGGTGCATATGTGTACATATATATAATTTTTATTGAATATCAGCATAAGTTAGTCTGATCTTAAACTTTTACTCCTGGAGTTCTTATGCAAATAATGTTGATTTTCTATATAAGAAAGAAACTTTGAACATTCATAAATGGATGTTTCCTTGGAAATAGATTCCATTTAAATCAGTATCTGTCAGGCGCAAACAACCAGATCCACACATGAAGAGATAAATTACCTGTTTTATTGCTCAAGCCTATGCACAAGTATTTTCTTACACCTGGGTAAGACTGGGTAAGGTTCAACAGCAAGGGTGTGTGTGTGTCAGACTTTTCCTCTTGTGCCCACATAGGGATTCCAGACTAATTACCCACTTGACTCTTCTCCCAGCTCAGCCAGTCTCTCTCCTACATCATAATTCGTATATCTCTGTTCTTCTTGAATTCCTGATTGTTGGGTTGGAAGGAATCTAAAGGTCATTTGGTTCAATTTTTCTATATGGGATGAACTTCATTTTCCACAGTGGTTGGAGATACTAGCAGTTAAAATCCTATTTATCTGGAAGGCATCAGGTTGAAGAAAGCTATTTAGCCCATTTAGTTTGGAAATGCCATCTGGAATACATGAAAAATGACCCAGTTTAGTAGTAAATATAAATTGTTCCTAATTCTGTAAGATCAGTGTACAATTCTTTGTTAACATTATTATCTATCAGTGTTTTCTCAAATGACATTGCAGCTGTGAATTTGCTAGGGAATAAATGTAATTGTAGTCAGTGGATCTTATTTCAAAGTCCTTGTGCTTAACATGTCATCATGATGATCTCTTTTATAGCTTAAATGTTGTTCCATACTACACATTACACAGTACATTACACTTACTGGAATATTTGGGTATTGTGTTAATGAAAACAGTTAAGCCAACTATGTTAAAGCCAACATAGAAGGGTATTTGAACTTCATGAGATTTAAGCAATAATTTAAACAACTTAAATTCTGAATGGGAAAAGTATTGTTAACAGGAGATGGACTCCGCAGATAATTTTTTAAACCATGCATGGTTTGCGTACATTAACAAATACTTTGTCCTTACAGGTCAATTTAAGCATCACATGAGAAAATGTCCTTATTATCAAAGCTGTTAATGGAGGGGAAAGCAGATGGGAATCAATTTTAAATTGAAGGACAGTTTAAAGGAAGGACAGTGCCCACTTAGCTATTTCCTGCGAAAAGAGCCTTAGTTCTATTATAGAATATAATTATATCGAACTTAAAAAGTGTAGGAAACTGGTGGACCTTAGGCAGAGACCCGTTCCCTTCACCTTGCTTCTAGTCAAACTTTTATCCATCGGCCCGTGTCGGGGAGGGAAACTCATCACTGAGCAGCTGTGCTTTCCAGCTGTGGACTCCATTTCCCAAGCTTCCTCCATGCCCTAATGTATTCCGTTCTCAGGCCGGCTCTGTATCTGTATATGTGTGTGTGTGAGTGAGTGAGTGAGTGAGTGCGTGTGTGTTTGCGAGCGAGCGATCGAGCGCGCGCGTGTGTGTGAGCCGCTAGGAATCCCTGAGAGAGTGGAGGCTCATTCACTGATTAGAGGCTGCTTAGAGCGGCAGCGCTGCGCCTTCCCTGGCTCTCGGCAGCCGTGTCAGGCTCTCGCTCACTCCCATGCTGGCCGAAAGCGCTTACACACACGCGCCGGGCTTAGTGCGTCCAGCTTTCCTCCCCACGCACCTCTCAGAATCCTGCCTTCCCCAGCCTGAAATCAAAGGGGGACGCCGCCTTCTGAGAAATTTGCACGGTAAGTATCTTGAAATTGCGGGGAGGGGGGGGGTTGCTGATAGAAAGTCCAGGAGCGGTGGCATTCGTCGGGAGGGGGAGGGTTCCATAGGTGCGTGTATCTAACTTTTCAGCGGTCGATCGCCGGAGTTTCGATTCAATTCTCTATCCTGGTACTTAAGAGAATTCTGCAAATTCAAGGCAGTAATGTTTGGAAGAGTCAAAACTTTGCAAGTCAAGTTTGTCTCTTATTTCGCTCCGCGCCCCGTTCTCCAGAACAAAGTTTTAAGGCAAGCCATTGCTTATCGGATCTTGGGGTGGAAATGTTGGAAGGGGGGTGTGTGTGTGTGTGTGTATGTGTATGTGGAGAGTGGACTGTTAATGAGTATGCATTTAAAAATCAAATCAGTGGGGTGTCCCTCCCCTCGGAAGGCTAGCCCTGATCCCAGAACTCTCCTCCTTCCTGTCCTGCTCTTTATTTTCCTGGGGAGGAGGTGGGTAATAGTACACACAGGAGGGGGTGGGATCAGGTGCCGGAGTTGAATTCTTGCAAAATGCAAGAAAAGAGCGCGTTCCCAATTAGCGCCAACAACATTTAATTTTTTTTAAGGGAGGCGGCAATCCTTGTGCACACCACAAGCGGGAGAGGGGCACCTTAGGGGAAGAACGAATTAATAATTATAAATAATTTTAAATAAAACCTAATGTTTTAAACCCTGGGGTTTGGGGTTTTTGCATTTAACTAACCCTCGCGTAACAATCGGCGCCGTCTCCCCAAACGCTTTCAGTTTTACTGTAGGACGGGCGCGCATTTGAACTTTGATTATTGGCAATTAACCAATAGCAATTAAGGACTTGTCCCTATTTTGGTCCAAGTTCTTTTTCGTTGAGATAATTGTGGCGTACGTCAAATACTTAAAATTTGGATGAAAGGTTGAAGTTTCGAAAACAACTTCCTTTCTTTCAAAGAATTTCACACGCCCGTATTTCTCCAAGAGACAAAGTCTTAGTCGCTTTGCCTGTTTGCTAGTTATTCCTGCAAGAAACAGCAAAAGGCGGTGTTGTGGTCTAGGGTGAGAGCGTGGCTTATAGCGAGCAAATCTTAAACCCGTTTGGAAACCGTGGAAGGAGGAAATGGGGAAAATGGAAAACGAACAGTTTGGATTCCTGGAGTAAAACTTCGTGCGCCTTTAAGCTCAGAAGCTAAAAATCCTCGAGGTTTTAGTGTAATACAGCCGCCGTCGCAAGAAAGAGGCAGGAAAGTCAGCACAGAGGTTGCAAGGAAGGGGAAATAATTCCTCACCTTGTAGATCGAAATGCATAAAAACCATCTGCTTGAGCACAATGAAATCATTAGGCAGTGACCAATTCAGGAGTTGCGTTGAATGCTTTCGCCTTCCAGACAGGAAATGTGCAGAGAAGGGATTGTTGCAATAAATTCAAACAACTCGAGTCATCCGCACGTTTGATGAGCTTTGGTAGTTTTAAAAAGAAAATAAACCCTGAACCGAATATAGAAATCGGGACAGAGGGAAGATATCCTCCCCCGCACTTGTTTCCTGGAAGGGACGAAAATTTCGTTTTCTTTTCAATGCGCTAAACTGGTTTTGTCCTGAAGTTTACAGGCGTAAAACAGTTGAGATTTCTGGTTATTAAAAAGAAAACCCGAAAACAAACGGCCGGGCACGGCAGGGTGAATTTATTGAGAGGAATCTCTTTTGATTTCCTGTATCACCCAGATATACTTCTGGGACACTTCTCTTTTTCTTTTTTGTTGTATTTAGTGAAATGGGAAGATCGGAAGCTTCCTTTTTAATTCTGTTGTTTAAAACTATATAAACCAGTTGCATTCTTTGGTGCTCAGGCTAACAACCCGGGAAAGACACCTGTTTTAATTTGCACTGGAAAAAGCAAGATAAAAGTGGGGTTTCTTTTCCCCTGCTGAAATTTGAATCACGTTTATTTTTTGTTTCTGTTGATAACTAGGGATTTGGGAAGATAGGTAAAAGTCAAATCGGTTATATATATTTATCTATATATTCTTGATCAGGAAAGAGTTTTGAGTAGTTTTCTCCCCCCCCCCCCCATTAAGCTCCGAGAAAACTTAAAATTTTTCTGTATCTACTCTGGAGCCGGGCTGGAGAAAGATCCCAATTGTTGACAGGTCAAAGCAGCAGTGAATCATTACTTTTTTCATTCATACCTTTTTTGTGAACTTTGATTTTTTTGGAAAGGATTTTTGTAAAGTTGACAAACAATGGGTGTATTATATAGCCTTGGGAATAAAAATCTATGTACATTTACATTGCTTTTTCCTCTGCAAAGGCTGGTACCTTAATTTTCTCTCAAGGTTTTCTTTTCTCGTTTTCCTGAAGTAACAAGTTTTCTGCAGGAAAAGAGCCTCCCCCCCTGCAAAATTGGAGCGAATCAAAGCAGCTGCTTTTCTGTTATATCTGGGGGACCCGATTTTCTATTACATTTTTGTAAATAGTTATTCATATCTTTAAAAGTGGTGGCCTGAGTTTCAAACCACAGATTATTATACTTATTCTACCCTGTCTTCTCCAGCCCCCCCCTTTTTTTTTTTACTAATTGTTTGCATTCTTTTTGTACTTACCCTTAGAACTCAGTCTCCCAAATATTAATTAATGGCAAGATATGCCAACCTGTAGAATTCCTTAATTTAAGACTGGATTTTTTTCTTTGTACTGTCAGGTCCCATATTTGTTGAGAATTTATTAGGAGGAAATCCAGTTTACTTTAATGCATAACACATATGAGCACTTTAATTCTCCAACAGCTGGAATGGTTGCTTTGTAAAGATTAGGATTTTTTAACCACAAATGCATTTTCAAATTCCTGTTTCTCAACTTACATGATTAAGAAGCACTAAGAGACCTAACCTGTAGTATCTAAAAGTACCCTCCAATATCTTTTTGAGGCTTGTGCTTTTTATGAAAAATAAAGTTAGGTTTACATTTTTTTCTTCCGTTGGCAATAAGCAGGAAAAAAATCATAGATCTGTATTGTGTCATTTTAATTCCAAACATTTAAAAATAGCCAAAAATTATAAAAATCTAACCAATATCATCAACATAGAATACCTCTTTTAATTAAGAATTTAAAAACAATTTATTACATAAAAACTCTGGTTGTTTGTCTTCTCTAAATATATTTTTAGGCTACCACCTGTAGTTTAAGACTACCTTTTAAAAAACTCATTTATATACAGTAAACTGATAGTTTACTGCATATAAATGATTAGAAGGCTGCATCATGAATAGTTTTGCTTCCTTTTGACAATTTCTTAGCTAATTAAACATAATTCTATGTTGATTAATAAATTTTAAAAAATGCAAGTTGCACCTGACATACTAGATTTCATTCTAGGTTTAGATGTTTATGATAGTGTTTTTATTTTCACATTGATTCAGTTTGTACTTTTAAAAGATGCAAATGGTGGGTTCCCTTATGTTCAGATATTTTTATCCATCAACTGGAAATCTTGTAAATGTAGGAAATCAGAATATAGGCTTCGGAGAGTTCGTCTAACGGAGATAACCAATAGACAGTTATATGTAGCTTCATAGATTTATCTCCACCCCCTTGGCCACCTCCACTCCTTGTTTAGTTAATTTAACAAAGACTTTTTGCAATCTGTTTGGAGTTTGTCTGATGCCATGGAAAAGTATCTGCTGATTTATTTGGTTGCTTTTCGATTTCTGTCGCTAGACTGTCTTTTCTCTTCCTTTCAGCGAGGATGTCAGCTGTTATTACTTCCTATTGATCCCTTTGCAAAGTGAGAAGTGAACTAAAATTAATGTCAATTCCACTGCTCGGATCAATAGCTGGAGTTATTTTAATCTGGATTTGCACAAGGTGCTAAATTAAAAAAAATCAGCATAGAGGCAAAAAGTAACAGTTACTTACTTTGGCTGTACCCACTGACTTCTGGTCACCAAAATATTTTTTCAGGCTGATTATCCTGAAATCCATATTTTTTTAATTAAGCAGACCAGTTAGTTTTCTTATTTTGGGTTCCATATTTAAAAACCAATGACATTTTGACTTTGGGAGTGCATTAACTATAGATTTTCATAATGACTAGTCTTGCCGCAGCTTCATCCATACATGCTTTAATGATGGCAGTGATTGGGAATAATAGCATGGGATGAAGTGATGACAGAAGGTATGTAATAGACAAGGGGAAAATGAAAAGTATGCAGGAGTTTTTAAAAATAAAATTCAGTCTGAACCATTATTAAAATATGTTGATTTATTGTCAAATGAAAAAGATAGCTGGAACGATTCACACTATTCTGTAAGGAGTGTTAAGTATGGCTTCCATTAAATACATTTAATATAAGCAGGGATAGTGGCATTAGTGATATATTCTTCACCCTCTTTCATTCCCTTGGAGATTGTGGTTACCATATGCCAGTTCAGATAATGTTTCTTTCCCTAGGTAAAATAAGTATACATTTTTGCTTTAAAATTAATCAAAGAAATATCCAGATTTCCCATAACCCTTTTCCACTATTGTAGCTTTTCGTTTTACATTTGATTATTTGTTATCTTTAATCATTTCATTGTTCAGAAAGATCACCCAAAATAGTGCTGATTAGATTACCCTTGCCATGTCTACATCCACAGCTAAAACTCAGATGAAAGTTATTAAAGATGTGAAAGTGATTCAAAAAATGTTAATGAAATACTTCTAATCTTTTAGCACTGTTTTGTACAAGAAAGGAAGCCAATGCAGTAGAAATAGGATGATGTCAGTCCATCTTCACACTACTATACTGTCAAACTTCTGGGTACAGGATAGAAGAAAAGGAAATGTTATTTCTGCACTGCATGAAGGATGTAGCAAGCATTCCATAGAGTTTGTTAACCTAGGCTTGCCATTCAGATAATACAAAAGCCACTCCATTAGAAACGGGATCCTTTTAGTAAGTTTTATTTGCTAGGCCTGACCTCCTGGAACGAACAGACACATTTTGTACTGCTTTTTTATTATATGATTTTTTTGTTTGTTTTTTGAGTGCTGTAAGGCTAGTATGTTGTTTTAAAGTAAGCCTTTGTATATTAAAGTGAAGTGAATTCTAGCATACTTAATGGCTGGGGCAGAAATTTAAAAAGAAACAAAAGGAATGCTAATGTTATTATAATACCGGTAGGGGAATGAGTTTTCAAGCCTAGATAGGATTAGAAGCAAAGTTTGTAAATACATATGCACATAGAGGAAGTGTGTGTGTGTGTGTGTGTGTGTGTGTGTGTGTATACACACACATACAGACATACACATACATACATACATACACACATACATACACACATACACACATACACATACATACATACATATACATACATACATACACATACATACATACATACATATACATACACACAGAGACATACACACACACACACACACACATACATACATACATACGAAGAGAGGAAAAATTTTCTTGTACTCGGCAACTAGTTTTTAAAGAAAATGTGTATGTATGTATGTATACACACACACACACACACACACACACACACACACACACACACTATAGATAGATAGATAGATAGATAGATAGATAGATAGAGATAGAGATAGAGATAGAGATATATAAATTATCCTCTAAATCTTAATGGAATATTGAGGGCAGTTTACAAATCTAGTTAAGCATGAGCACATTAGGAAGTAAAACTACTGATCCATTTTGTACTGTCCGCAAACTAAAAGGCAGATGCTTGGAAGAGATCAGATGGCACAGCCACTAATTACAATTTCAAATATTATCAGGGACGCCAAGGACTTATTGATGTCGTTATTGTTTTCTTTTTAAAAAATGGAAGAATAGCTTAAATGTATGATTCAGACATATTATTTATTCTCCCTTCATCACTATGGATAATGGAAAATCCAAAACATGATATATATCTGCACAATTGGAATATATTCCTCTACTGCATTTATTTCATATTTTTGTATATTCATGAATTATATACATTTTCATTTATTATTTTTGAATAATGTATTTGTTTATTTTATTGATATTAATTTTCAGATGTTGTAGTCATAGGCTTAATACGCCAAGAATTTTTTTTGTTCCAGTATTTTTTTCTGGTAGGAATAATATATGTTTAATTTGTCACTAGAGATAGTTACTGCACCCTTGTTCAAATCATTCAACCCCCACTTCAACATGTGGCTTGATGTGAATCTGCACTGGTTCCTTATCCTTCTGTAGGGCAGAAGGGAAGATAGCAAGGCCAGAGCAGGTGGCATTCTCTGCATAAGGCACAGATTCTGTTGGCTTTCAGGTTTCTTGTGCCACATTTTATCTACCTTGGGTGGACCGTCTCTTGAATCTTAAGTTTAATGCTAAAGCTGTAAAAGAGAGCAGGAGGAAGACTTGTCCAGACCCTTAGAGGGAGTCAGAGACTCTTCCAGTAACATGTGAACTTGCTTGTTGGCTTTCTAAAAGAACAATACATGGAAAGTTGGCTTAGGCTTTTACAATTTTCTTGCTATATGAAGTACTGCCAGCTGTTAATTCAACTTTCTGTGTTTTTCCTTTTTTCCCCTTCTTTGTCTTTTCAGTTTTGGGATGGTGATAAGGGTTCAGTGAGATCTCTCAGCTCTACATCCAGACATCGCTTTGTTTTCCGTCCAGGGAAGACCATTTCCCTTGTGGCCCTGTCAAGAAAAGAGACTCCAATGGACTTACACCGGGCAGCTTTCAAGATGGAAAACTCCTCCTACCTTCCCAATCCTTTGGCATCTCCAGCCCTGATGGTCCTGGCTTCCACTGCTGAAGCCAGCCGTGATGCTTCCATCCCCTGCCAACAGCCCAGGCCCTTTGGGGTCCCTGTGTCAGTGGACAAGGATGTGCACATCCCGTTCACCAATGGCTCCTATACTTTTGCCTCTATGTATCACCGACAAGGTGGGGTTCCTGGAGCATTCACCAACCGTGATTTTCCACCTTCGTTGCTGCATCTCCATCCTCAGTTTGCACCCCCTAATCTGGACTGTACCCCAATCAGCATGCTGAACCACAGTGGTGTTGGGGCCTTCCGTCCCTTTGCCTCCACTGAGGACCGGGAGAGTTATCAGTCGGCTTTTACACCTGCCAAGCGCCTGAAGAACTGTCATGATACCGACTCTCCCCATCTTCGCTTCTCAGATGCTGATGGCAAGGAGTATGAATTTGGAGCCCAGCTCCCATCTGGCTCTCCCGGGTCCCTCAAAATTGATGATACTGGAAAAAAGATCTTTGCTGTCTCTGGCCTCATTTCAGACCGAGAGACTTCCTCCAGTCCTGAGGACCGAAATGATAGATGTAAGTACCTTAGCTTTGTTTAACTGGGCTTCTAAATGCTCAACAGGTAATGCTTCTGAATGGTTGAGGGTTCTAAAGAGGCCAAACTCTATATGACCCTATTTTCCTTTAAATATTAGTGAATTACAGAAGAAGAAAGATTGTAGAAAATCTAGACAAAATAATTCTTCTTTTCTGCTAGATTTTGGGTTCCAACTAGCAGAAAAACTGCCAACCTTCCAGAAAGAAGGAAAGTCTCTGTAGGAGGGGGTCTGACTCTACATTTATTTCAGGAAACTCAGTTTTTGAGGATAGTGTCTTTGTAAACTTTGTCTTCCACCTCTGTCCTTATGTATTTGATGCCAGTGGTAACAAAATACAGTTCTTTTACCCTGATATTAGTGTAAAACATGTTTCTTTTAATTAGACCTAACTTCTGTCATTAAAACAGAGAAAGTAAGACATCTCATAATGTGTTACACAAGCTGAACTTCTTGCACTAATATATAATAATTTTCTGTAATACCCTCTATAAGGGTAAAAGTAGAATTCCAGAAGTGAAAATATTTCACGGACTAAGCTAAGCTGAACCCAATTCACCTAAGATCTACTGGAGCATTCCTCTCTCCAAGTAATCCCTTCCTTATTAAATGCTGTGAGTTACCTCATTAGGGGAAAGTAGATCAAGAAGTACTTATCTAATATATTGATGATAAGGCAGTGTTCAAGTCAGGCTGGTTTCTTCCCAATTTGAAAGCATACTGTAGTTTAGATGTTAAGCTACCAGTAGTTTGCCCACCCTTGCTTCCCATTAGTTCCTTTTGTAGTTTCTCATACTGCTTTGTCCCTTTTCTTCTTCCATTTTTCAAGAAGTGATAAGATGGAGAGAAAAATAAGGATTTTTTTTCTTTTGGGAAAAAAAAAATCGGAGCACTTCCTGGTTCCCTGTTGGATACCATTTTTCTTCTTTTTCTTTATGACACCAAGGAGAGTAATAGAGACATAGTTCCACTCTCTCCCTGTCGGTGCTGCTTCCTCAGGCTGTCTCCTTGAATTAGGCACTGTGTTAACTTCCCAGTGCTATGAGGCATCTGCCGAAAGCCTCCGCACCTTGTCAATAAAAGTCACCATAAAATCAACCTGCCTTGTAAATCCATCGCTCGTTGGTCCTGAAATATGCTATGAGTTTGTCTTTTATGTCAGTGTTTGTGTGGAATGCTTCCTGAAAGACGAAACTACATGTTGCACTAAAGGCTTGTGCGCTTTTTCCGTAGTGTGGCTTAGCTGAGTGAGAACCACCCAAATGTTCTTGTTGTCTTTGATGTTTGAGTGCAACAATTGTGTGTGTGTGTGTGTGTATGAAAAGGTGGGAGAAATAATAATAAAGTTTGAAAGGTAAGAAAAGATAGATTTGCCCCGAGTAAAGATGTTTTATAATTTAAAACAGTATGCATTACTAATGTAAATATAACAATTTACAAATACGAAATTAATGCAGATTATGCATATTGGAAGTCATATTCAAAATGACTGTCAATTAAATATAGAGTGTATTAATTGCTTCATCTTGCTAACTGCTCCTGTTAAATAGTGGTATAAATGGACAAATGTTTTATGAACTCACTGAACAGTGTTTAGAAAGTGATTGACTCAGAAGTAAACGTGTTTAAATGTGGACACAGTTCAGAAGAACTAGGTTTTTTAGTGTTTTTTCTATACAAATATTTTAATGAATTCTCAGATAATGTTTGGGGGAACCACATAAAACATATTTAAAGGATGAAGGAGATATATATACTTTTACAAACAAAAGTAAACAATATTTTACAAATAGGTTTTTGTATCTTAATATCTTCCAGTCTATTCATTCTTGATATTTCTTTCTTTGCTATGAAAAATAAATCAAAATTGATTTCAATTTCATGGAAAGCAGACCAAAAGTGGCTTCATACCAGCCTGCCCAGGTAAAATATAAAATAGGTTTTACACTTAGCACTCACTAGGTTAAGTTTTGGGGGTGAATATTGGCTTCATCTAGTTAAAACTTTATTTTAACAGTCATGAGTTTTAAAGGCATTTTATTATTTATCTGTATAAATATGTAAGTGTATCTATCTGAGGCGCAACAAACCTGGTTATATGTAATTATGACCTTCAAATATCCTTGGCATGTTTAGGTCTTTTCGCATAGAACATATATTCTTGGGTATTTCAGAATCTTGAACAAGAAAACTGTATATAACCCATGTGTGAAAGATTATTTGTTGGTAGTTTCTAGAATGAGGCTGAGGATGGAGATAGATTTCTGATGATTCTACTGTTCTGAATGGAACCAGAGGAATGCACGCATATTCACATGAATGAAAATGTGGCATATCGGCTTTTATAAATTCTTTTCAAATGTATCTCAATTTTTTTTATACATATAATATATATAAACCTTTCTGTGAAAGGTTTCTTTTTACCAACAGTCTACAATACATTTTAGAGAAACGATTATATAGACAAACTGATCTGCAAAATTGTATTAACGGAGCTAGTAAAAACCATTACATTAGCAAACCTTTATGTCTCCAAGAGGCACTCTACAAAATATTTTGGCTCTGTTTAATTGCAGTCTTCCATATACTGAAATGGGATCAGACTGCATGATGTGTGAATAACTTCAATCACAACACACAACATTCCTTGTCTGGCACCAGCAGACTCTATTCTTTCTTTCTTTGTTTCTTATAATTTCAAACTTGGGATTTTCACTCGCTGCTTCATTTGTTTTTAATGAAAAATAATACAAATCAGCAAGCTTAGAGCTTGTGGAAACTGTGGGAAGTGTTTGTTTGTTTGTTTTTTAAAAAACAGGAATGCCATCCAAAGCTAATGGAATTTAATGAAGGGCAAAGTGTATCACTGTACAAGTATAGATGCAGGCATCTCATTTTATTAGTAAGATACTAAGAACAATACAGTATGTCTACATTCTCTGGAGACAAGTGTCTTATCTCTGTTAATTAGTCGTGTAAATCTAGATTGATTCCCTACCCATGTGAGAAGTTATTTAAGATTTACATTGGTCAACATTGCTTTGAGTCCTGCCTTCTGGGTATGTTTTGATCTTTAAAAAAATGGCTTAATATATTGAGTTGAACCATAGCTGTTGTGGATTTTATATTTACAGATTTTATATTTTATATATACAAAAGTTTACCCCAAATTAGTGACAAAATTGGAAGTGCAATGTGAATATATGTAAAGCTTAATTTTACAATCTGCCTCTCAGAATATTTCAGTGCATCAGTATATGGTAAATATTCTCCTTTCCTGTGGTCCAGAAAAGAACCCACAGGAGTTGTGCACAAAAGCCCTGAAGAATAAAGAATTTGTTTATGAAGATAAATATTTTATCCAGGTATCTATGTTTATATGTTTACTGAGATCATTAATCACATGGGGGAAGATGGTTTACATTCCATGTGTAGTGCAGAGGCATCTGCAGTTACATTCTATTGGATTCTTCAAATAATGATTTGACCTTAATATCCAGCTACAATAGATTTAAACATTGTCCCTGTGTAACAGATCTCTGTAACTTTTAAAAATAGATTCTTTATTTTATAATTCCTACTGATGGCCTTGTAGACTAATAATCAGAGTATATCCTTTCAGGAGAGAAAAGTGGAGAGTCCTTAACAGCAGCTGGATCAAAATGTTCCACTGGCAAAAGCACTGCAGTTCTCCTTTCTGTTTCCGGGAACTTCAAAATATGTTATCTTAAATACATGAATCTTCCCCAACTTCATGCTCCCCATCTCCAATGAATTGGCACTGTAAGGCCTTGGCCTTTATTTTGAGTCTACATATTGTGCTTATTTGAACTGTTTCCTCCACTTTATTGCACTTATTCAAGTTTGGTTTATTGTTGATGAAACAGACTCTAATTTATTAGTTAGATATTTTTGCAATTTTGCTTCTTATAATTTATCAGCGGCAGTTTTAATGTCCCATAATGAAATGTTTTTTAAAATGTCAGTTTAAGACAGTTATGGGTGGTAGAGAGAGTCTGTTTTCTTATTCTTACCTCAGTTTTTCTTACAGTTTTATATCACAGAAGACTGGACTTTTTTGTTGGGCCTCAGTATTTGGACTGGTTTTGGAAATCACTTCAAGAACTTTGCAACTAATCAATGGAAATATTTAAGAAAGTCAAAATGCTGTTGAGTTAAAGTTCCAAGTAGCAACAATAATGTATTAATACAATAATGTATTAATTTCTGGTTTTTCTTTTCTCTTAGCATATTAGACAACTGACTCAAGCTTCATCTTAGCTCTGGCTACCTCAGTAGAACAGAGGCTGACCAGGTGTTTACACACTAGGGTCTAAAGTAAGGTGGGGGTGTATTCCAATTATCCAACACTCAAAATGTATACATTGTTTGCTTGTTTTACAGTTATGTGCGGAGGACCTCTTTTTTAAATAATTGATGCCGTACTTTAGGGTTGTTAAAAGAAGAAAAGTAAAGCCATCTTGTAAAAAGGTATTAGACATGATCTAATATCAGGTCTGTTTTTAAAACATACTAGAAAGGCATCCTATGGAAATGGCTGCATCTCTAATAGAATGGGTAAATGTGTATCTGTGGTGAATTTTAAATGTAGAAAATTAGTTCTACATCTCAAGAAAAGAGCCTTTCTGATGGGCCATATTTTAGTAAGGAAATGTAAACTACATTTTCTCGGGTTGTCAGAGCCCTTTCCTGCTGCATTATGACCACCCGTCCCCTCAGCAAACTGTTGCTGAACCTCCTTGCCATTTTGCTCTGTTTAATTGTGATGTTGGCATAAAGAAAGGCTTGGGCCGTTAACGTGGCGGAGAGTTGGGTGTGAGCTGCTCCAGTGCTGCCGGCTGCAGGACCATCTGGCCTGGCTCGCCTCCTCAGGTCTCCAGCTTCCCTTTCTCTTTATGTGTGCCGAGGCTGCCTTGCACACTTGGAATGCCTAATCACCATGGTGAGAGGATGGGCCTTGCCTCCTGCCCCTTCCCATCAATTGTCATGCAGAACTGATCCAGAAGACCGTTGTCTTTGCGGCAGCCCGCTTGCCTGGCCATGCCTGGCCCTTGGCATAAGGACGGCTTTTAATTGATCATTTGTGGGGGAGGGCAGGGGTGGTTTCAGCCTCTCAATGTTTCCCAACACAGTCTCTGCTGCACGGCCAGATTTCTCATTTGTTTGGGAAACGCTGGTGATTTAGCTTTTACTCCCCCGCCTTCCCGATTTCCTTTTAGGCTCCGCTTATTGCTGTTTTATGGGGAACTCTGAGGGCTTGTAACGGTGACTCCGAGGAGCACTGAGCAGGATATAAACATTGTGTTTATCTTCTCACAACTGGGAAGGGGGCACATACGGACACTAAATATTTATTGTCCTTCCTTCCACTGTGTGTTCGTGTTTGTATTTGCATGAACAATTATGGATTTATTATCTTTGGGCAAGATGAACTCTTAATCCAGCCGCTTTCCTCAATCCTAGGAGCATATCTTAAAACCTAGGGAGAGAAACTTGTTTGTCAGAGAAAAGTTCAAACTTAGCTTGGCTGGCATCACCTATTAGAAGACCTAATTTTTTTTGTATTGTACAAAAGAAATTTCTTAGGCTTTCAGAGCATTATTTTATATTGCTTTTGTGGCTTATGCTGTTTTGTGTATTTTTTTTTGTCTCAGTTTCTTTTTATTTAAAAGTAGGAATACTGGGCCCTGATATTGGCTAGCAGGACCAGTCTTACAATTAAGAGTGAGGAGATCTGCCTCAGGTAATATATCTTTTAAAAGTATGTTTAAAATAAAAAAGTAAACTATTTTATTTCATTTTGATGAAATCACCATTTTGATTTTTTTCCCCTTTTGGGCATTGATACATCTTTGGTATTCTGTGTAATGACATTGTTATTGCATGTTATTGACTTAATATTGGAAAAAAATATTATGGACTGCCACAAATTTATAATCATATTTGATATAAAGCAGTTGATATACAAGGCCTCAATTTAGAGCTCTGTAGTATTATTTTTACAAAATATATTGTAATAATCTCTAACAACAGTTCATAGAAATCATGGGATTTTTGTATTTGTTTATCTTAAAATATTAGCACTATTAAACACTATAAGTACTAAAGTAGAAAATCTTTGCAAAGTAACTGGTTGAATAAAATGAAACACAGCGCTGTTGAGAAATAGTTGACCAAGCAGTAACCAAGTAATTATTACCATTTTAGGGAATCCAGATCATTTCCCTCAAAGTAGGATTTCTGTTGTGAGGATATCACACTTTCTCAGGTTTGTCAGAAATGTAGAGCATCAGTTACAATATTTAATTCTATAGAATGTATTTGCATGACAATGCAAGTTGCATTCCTAATGACAACTAATCATTTCCATTTGAAAATATCCAGATTGCCTCACGATACATTCTGTTGCAAGAGTGTTTTCCATCCATCTACTACAAGATGGCATAATGCTGTGTTCCTTGTAGTAGATCTGAAATTGATGGTGTACAGCCCTGAGAATCCTGCTGTGTTAATATTTGAGGGTTGGTTTATTGCCACACAATGATACAATATATAACATTATATAATAGAACATATAATATTCTATATAATAAAGCTGTTTGTATGTTTGCTGATTGGATAGTTTTGTGCATTATCACAAATATCCAAAGGTATAGAGAAAGTGGCCATAACTATTTATAATTTTAAGTAACCTCAAAATGGTGGCCATAATATATAACTAAAAGGTTGGATGACTGTCTCAAATATTATGGTTTTGACCTTTGACCTCCCCGTGTTTGTCAGGGGCTAAATAAGTATCTGAAATTTACAGAGGGAAAAAATGATAAGAGTTAGACATCAGCCATTTCTTTCCCTAAACTATTTTTTTTTTCATTAAAAAATGATGGCAACCTTTCCAAAGATTTACTCATGAATCTTTTCTATTCCAATCTTCTTTCTCTCATTTAAGTTTCTATTATACTCTTTGAGATTCTGATCCTGTTGTCTTAAGGTTCAGAGTTGAAACAGAGAAAGCTATTATTTTAGTTCTTATCACTAGTAAAATTATTTCTAGCAATCAGGCCTTTCCCTCCTCTCGTCCTGCCTACCTTTAGTGAATTGGGGTTAAGTTTGATGGGATGAACAGTTTATCTTGAAACGGATTCTAACATAAAAAGTATTTTATCCCAAATTGCCATTTTTCTCTCACTATATTTAACAAACGATATGACATCTTTTATATTTACACATATGAATGTTTTATACCATTTCTCTGTTAAAACTGTGCATAGCAAGAACAAAACAGTCATTAAAATTGTATGACTTTTTTCCATACTCCTCCATTTCTCTACTAACAAAATACAGAGTGGGTCTTAATAAAATTTTACTTTATACATTATTTTTGGTGCTTTGTAGTGGACAGTATGATTTATTATAAATATTAGAAATTAATACATAGTACATATATGCGGAGGATTTGATTAAGCTCAACAATTGGCTCTTGTTGGTTTGACTAAACCTGCTTAATGCATACAGGGTAATGAAGCGTAAGTCATTAGAGAGATGATACAACATTGTAATATTAGGGTACAGTGCTAATGTTGTTTACTTTGGGAAGTAAGCTACATTGAAAATTGTGTTATACATGTCATAGAATCATACTATAAATGCTTTTGAGATTTAAAAAATGAAAATTTTCCAATTAGCACCATTCCCGGTGAAAGTAGGAAGTTATTATATTTTCTTATTCTATGTTTCTACTCTTCACTGCATATATGTTTGTTGATATCCTAGTTTATGAATTTCCTTCTCTCTTATTTAGAAAGGAGAATAAAAGTTTTTCATAGCCATATTATGTTAACTTCTCTTTTGAATTGCTGCATTATTCCTTCTGTGTGAAACTTACATCATTACAACTGGATATTTTCTATGAAAGAAAACGCTGCATCAGGTGTGTCTGCTAATCATGGTAATATATCTAACTTGCAGAGATTGCTGCTGCCTATGAGCAATAGAAATTCCGTAAGAATTGTGACTTGTTCTTATTGCTACCTTCATATTGCTTCCCTTTTCAATGATGAAATATGTATCGTAGTATTTACTATTGAAAATTCGTTATTGCTTAGGATAGGAATATCTTAACTTACAGCCCTGTAAGGTTGTTAATTTGTCATATTCATCTAGATTTATTAAAATGAACACTTTGTATATTCTGATCCTCCATCTGTATAATTACTTAAATGATTTTGTAGCAAGATTTGGCACTGTTTTAATTATATAAAAGATAACAAGCAATATAAAATAATAATTGATTCTTTAGAATTTATTCTGGAATATTGTGCTATACCTGAAGGATTAGGGGAGTCCCCCGACATTTGAGAGAGGATAGAGTAAGGAATTAGGCTACCTGTATAACTTCAGATTGTTTTGACATTTTCATGTGTGTTAAAAACTAAAAGCATTGACATAGCATATTAAAAAACCAAAGCTTTTAAAATTATGCCTTGTACTATTTTTGAAAACAGGACAATATTAATACTGTCTTATAATCTGAAATACATATTGTATATCCTTTTAAAAGGATATACATTATGTATATACAGTGATGCATTGAAATGTTATATTTCTAGCAACCAGATTTTGAATTACAGATAATAGAATGAAAGAGTTGAATGATCAGTGAGTCATATACCCTGTTTCCCCCAAAATAAGACATCCCCGGATAATAAGCCCAATCGGGCTTTTGAGTGCATGGCAATAAGGCCAAGCGCTTATTTCAGGGTTCAAAAAAATATAAGACAGGGTCTTATTTTCGGGGAAACACGGTAGTATGACTCATTGGATTAAGTACTCCTAGCAGGTTGCCAACAACTTTCCATCCAGAGGTTCATATTATAGGAACATAGGATGTCTTTATAGTTTGGAGTTTCCTACTGAACATTGTGTTAACAGTGTCTTCTATTTTTTAATGGCTTACTCTGAATCTAGAACAGCTAGAACAGTTCAAATGACCTCACCTGCGTTGGTTCTTCAAAAATGGACAGAGGCAGTGTCCCTAACAATTGAAACATTGGGAATAAGAGAGATATTTTTGTCATTTCATCTAATAAATTAAAAGTTTAAGAAAGCCCTCTCAACTGGTTCATATTAAACACTAAAAATGTAGTTTATTTTGACTTAGTGTATTGTAAGAAGTCAAGGGCAGAATAATATTTAATACAGATAATCGTTGATTTACAACTATTCATTTAATGACCATTCAAAGTTACAACCGCACTGAAAAAAAGGGATTTACAACCCATCCTTGCACATGGAACCCCACAGTCACAGGATAAAAATTGGGGTGCTTGGCAACCAGCATGTGTTTACAATAGTTGCAGCATCCCAGGATTATGTGATCTCCATTTGCGACCTTCCCGGCTGGCTTCTGACAAGCAAAGTCAACGGGGGAAGCTGGAGTCGCTTAGCAACTGCATGATTTACAACAACTGCAAAGATTCGCTTAATAACCATGGCAAAAAAGGTTGTAAAATTGGGTGCAACTCAACAACTGCCTTGCTGAGAAATGCAAATTCTGGTCCATTTGTGGTCATACATTGAGGACTACCTCTACGTGGGAATAATCATATTAACTATGTAAATTTAAAATATTTTTGGCCCAGTTTTTGAAATCTAGCCCCTTTCATACTGGTCAAAAATATAAGGCTTATTGTTCTTTGTGTTAAGTGTTCTGTGGTTTATTACTGAGAAAGGACATGTTCATTTCAGTTATTTGCATCCATGACATTTTTTTTTGTCCATCCGTAGAAGAAGTGATCCTTTTCTTCTATAGCAGTGGTTCTCAACCTTCCTAATGCCGCGAACCCCGCCCCGCCGCCGCAACCCCCGTGACCCCCGCGAACCCCGCCCCTCCCCCCGCGTGCGCGTTGCCAGGTGAGAAGCGATGGTGACAAAGGGGGCGTGGCACCAAGATGGGCTAGCGTGTGCGGCGACCCCTGTGAAAGGGTCGTTCGACCCCCAAAGGGGGTTGCGACCCACAGGTTGAGAACCGCTGTTCTATAGTAACATACTTAAATGGAATCTGTACATCCTCTTCTCCCAGAATCTAGTTGTGGAATTAACTTGGCAAAAAAAAAGAAGAAGAAGAAGAAGTAGGAGGGTTAAACAGTGGGTTGTAATAGAATATTTCAGCAAAAAATTAGTTATATTGTAACCAAGTACATGTTCAAAAGGAGAGTTAAAGTATGTTTGAATCTCCCTGGAAAATAAATGCATTTTCTTCCATTTTACACTTTGAAGCTGGGTACAGTAGCAGTACAGTATGTAGGCATTACACTACCTTATTATGAACATATAAATATGACCTGGCAGAAGCTCTGGGATCCGAAATAGAATAAAAATTCATCCATGGGGAATATCAGAAGTAATGATTGCTAAAAATGACTTATTGATTTCATTAAAAAATAGAGCATTTTAGAGAGGAAAAACATTTCTGAATAATAAATAAAAGTCTCTGCTTGTGCATATTCTCTTTTAAATACCTTCTCTTTACAGACTTAATGTTATAAAAAGCAGTTTTGTCTTCATCTGGTGGTCCTTGAAATTTTGTGGACTGATTGCTTACTAATGTTCATTTCTGCTTTGTAAAAAAGAATGAAATCTTAATAGATTTTATCTACTTATGCTTTGTTTAGTTTTGTTCAAGCTTTTACTGCAGACTATCCTCCGAGGTTCTGTTTTGAAATTTAAAACAAAGGAGAAAAAATTGAGACACTTTTTTTGTTTACTACTTACACTACAAGGCAGATGCTGACAGAGTCATAATCATGTTTACTTGCATTTATTATAACAGGAGAGGATATTTTACATAGTGGAAACCAGCATCAATTTTTAAGTTGATCATCATACACAAAACTTAATTTTCTTTTTCTTCTACTGTGTACAATCTAGGCTCCAGAATAAAAAAAATAAACACCCAGAGAACAGATTCCAGAAATTTTTCTAAGTCCTCTTACAACAGCAATACAAATGGAATAAATAAATTTAAAAAAAACACCTTAAGATATGAATATAAATAGACTTTATATTTTTTTGTAATTTACACTGTTACATTGGTATGGTGTACAGGTAGTCCTCAACTTACATCCACAATTGAACCCAAAATTTCTGTTGTTAAGATAGTTGTTAAGCGAGTGTTGCCCCATTTTACGACCTTTCTTGCCACAGTTGTTAAGTGAATCACTGCAGTTGTTAAATTAGTAACACACTTGTTACGTAAATCTGGTTTTCCCATTGACTGCTTGTCAGAAGGTCAGAAGGTGATCACATGACCTTCAGACACTGCAACTGTCATAAATATGAACCAGCTGCCAAGCATACACATTTTGATCACATGACCATGGGAATGCTGCAATGGTGGTAAGTATGAAAAACATTCATAAATCACTTTTTTCAGTGTTGTTGTAACTTCAGATAGTCACTAAACGAAATTGTTGTAATGGCTAAACTTCAAAGCTTTATGCTTACATTTTAGAGAGAGTTACCTGATTTCAGTTTTGAAAGAGTAAATCAGTTTAACTGTAGGCTAGGTTTTTTTTACAAAATTTGGAATTGAGAGAAGCTGTGGTTTTGCAAATTAAATGACTGGCTACATCAGGGCTATCAAACTCGCGGCCTGCGGGCCAGATGCGGCACACGCTGGCCACGCCCACACTCGGTTTAGCGAAGGGAAAAACGTGATACGTCACGTGATGCCATGACGACGCAAGTTTGACACCCCTGGGCTACATGAAGTATTGGATCTGGTAACAGTAGCAAAGTTGAACTGCAAGAGGCATGTGCAGAATAAAGCTGGAAATGTGAGGAATCTGCTGCACTTTTGGAAACAGAAGTTTTGAATTTCTTCTCCCTGGCATAAAAATATCTGTCCCTCTCTCCTACCAGTCTTTGTAATGGGCTGCATTCATTTCCTTCTGGCACACTGAAATATCAGTTGGCTAGTCAGGTTCTTGCTGGGAATCATGGCTGACTGATTAGTAGGCCAAACTGAACCTGATCGGAGGCGGGATGGGCAATTAGCCCTTTGCTAGGAATCCGCCTGAGATGTGGAGTCCTTTCTGTTTCATTTGCCTTCACCCATCTGTTTCAACATACAGCACAGCCTTGGCCTTCAGTAGAAATGTCTGTTTTTGCTTCTGATATGACATTCGGCTCATGAGTGCAAGTGACTTCTGTAGATTTTGGCGGTGCTTGTTCTTTGGATTCAGTTTCTTGTTTTGATACTCTTACCAGCTTTTTAATCCTCCCCACTCCCCTATAGGTAGATGTGTGGATGTCTGTGTCGTATGTGTGAGAAAGAGAGAGATTACTTTCCATTTTCTCTACGTCATTAAGAAGAATCACATTTTCCTGCATTTAATAGAATATTAATATTAAAATGATATTTACTGTTGTGTTCCGACTTAACAAGCAGGTATTTGCATACCCGCCACTGATTGGGTTAAATCAGTGGCGGGGAGTTTGAAGCATTGTCACTGGCCAAGCTGGCTGCGGGGAGCTCCAGAAAGGCGGCTTCCCTGCCACCAGCCGCCAGTCTGCTGTAGTTAGTGCTAGCCGTTATTAAAGTGCTGAACGGGTTTTCGTCTTGGCTGTTATTCCCGCGCCTATCTAACACTGGCGACGAAGGCAGGGGGAGAAGACGACTGAACAAAGGCACCTCGTGGCATCCATCGGCCAGCTGAGGAGCTCCATAAAGGCGGCTTCCCTGCCGCCAGCCGTCAGTCTACTGTAGTTAGTGCTAGCCATTATTAAAGTGCTGAACGGGTCTTTCGTCTTGGCTGTTATTCCCGCGCCTATCTAACACTGGCGACGAAGGCAGTGGGAGAAGACGACTGAACAAAGGCACCTCGTGGCATCCATC
>QLTV01002530.1:4588152-4640594 GCA_003457575.1 Thermophis baileyi | reverse complement strand
TGGACAAGCGGAGAGGATAGTGAGAATGACAAAAGAAACACTCCCCCGGATGGGGCCTGGGAACTGGCAGGAACGGATTGACCAGTTCCTCTTAGCCCAACACATAACACCAAATGCGGCAACCAACCGGAGCCCTGCAGAGCTGTTAATGGGACGGCGACGGAGGTCCCAACTGGACAGATTAAATCCAACGTACAACCTGGAGAAACCTTTGGGATCCAGCAAGCCCACCAGAGCGCTAGCCATAGATGACCTAGTGTTCGCACAGAAGTATACCGGGGACCCCAAGTGGGTAAAAGCGATTGTCATAGATGTCACTGGGCCCAAGTCATACAAGGTCAAGCTGGACGATGGCCGAGTGTGGAAGCGACACATCGATCAGCTAAGACACAGAGTGGGAGACTCGTGGTTGCGTCGACCCTAAGCCGAGCCACCATCGCGGAGTCAAACAGACACTTTCCAAAAATGCGGGTCTCCCCCCCGCCAAACACACAGTCACTGCGAACCAGACATTAGCGAGAGAGACCGGGCCCTAGCTACACGACTCCACAAACCACTTATCTCAACCCGAGAAGACGAGCGGAGGCACCTACCAGGAACTAGGGAGCTCGAACGAAGCCGACCGGGGCCAGAGGACCGGGAGATCGAATCTTCAGCCGCCACGCCTGGAGGCCGGTTCCAGATTTTTCCACAGGACGAGGACGGAGCAACACAAGCCATGCCCACGCCGAACGAAGACTCCAGAGAGACTGAATCGCGCAGGCCCAGTAGGACCTTACGGCGGCCCGCCTATTTGCGCGACTACGTCACCCACACTAATACCGGATTGGACAATTGCTGAACTATGAGGGGAGGGGTGTTGTGTTCCGACTTAACAAGCAGGTATTTGCATACCCGCCACTGATTGGGTTAAATCAGTGGCGGGGAGTTTGAAGCATTGTCACTGGCCAAGCTGGCTGCGGGGAGCTCCATAAAGGCGGCTTCCCTGCCGCCAGCCGTCAGTCTACTGTAGTTAGTGCTAGCCGTTATTAAAGTGCTGAACGGGTCTTTCGTCTTGGCTGTTATTCCCGCGCCTATCTAACATTTACATATATCATAAGAGATGTAAACTTGTTTAGCTTGATGGGATGGAGTTTTAATGAAGTATAATAGGTGCTGTGACAGAATGGCTTTATGAGGGGAACCCTTTTAATTACTTCTAATTAATGCCTTTCATATTTTGGTTTACCTCTTATTCTCGGCACATATTTTTCCTATGTCTGGCTTCCAACTCACATTCTCTCTCTCTCAGTTCTCCAAAACATATACATTCACACTGCATTTATATCGTTTTATGTTCCTTTCTCCCTTACTGAATTGCTCTGCAGTCTTTGTAACTGTTCCTGTGGTTTTCCACAGTCCTTTTCTGGTTTTCCATATCCTCCCCCCACTTCCTCAAGGATCCACATCAGCAGAACCATCATCTTTTTCTGCATTTTAGTAGGTCATCTTACAATTCCAAATAAAGGATAGCCATTGTAAATAAACACCTTTCTATGCAATGCTTTGCCATTAATTTTCTCAATTTTCCTTTGTGGCTGTGCATGCTTCCTAGCTGCCTAGCTTTTGGAGACTTTGGCTCCTCTGTCAACATTATACTTTTGAGGACACAACATGTTCTTCTGGATTGGAAACAACTAGCTGGCAGAAGCTTAACTTGTGGAATGTGGCAATGAAAATTGCAGTAAGTAAGTATTCTACAAAGGGCGACTACTGTCAGTTGTTACATGTTTATCAGCTTCATTCAGTAACCACCAGCAAAAGCCATATAGTTGTTGCAGCAGGAAATGCAAAGTCAGGAAAACATAGAGATGGAGGATGAATAAGGCAAGTAATCAATGTGGAATCAACAGTTGGAGAGAGGACAGGGAGAAGGAAAGAAACCAGTAAGGGAAGGATGGGCTGCAGGGTGATATTGGGATTCTTAGGTAAGGGGGAAGGGCTGACACTGAATCAAGTGGTTTATCACTCTTGGCTACAGTGGAGACAAGTCTAGAATACCTTTCATTCTGCCTTCCTTGAGTCAGAACAAGAGCAACAAAGGATAGAGGTTCTGGCCAAAATACAAATTGCACAGTAGTGATTATTTGAAAGTTAACACACCTATAAACCATTTCAGGAGAAATATCAAAATTTATTTGTGGCATGTGCAATGTTATATCACCCTTCTCTGCCCTATTATAAGAGTCAAAAGAACAATTTGAGCAAGTTGGTGTAGTGTAATCAAGGTGCTGGCCTTGTTAGGAGACTGAGTTCTAGTTCCATTTTAGGCATACAAACCAGCTGGGTGACTTTGGGCCAGTCATACTCACCCCAACCCACTTCACAGGATGGTGGTTGTGGGGGAAAGGGGAAGGGGAAGGAGTATTATGTATATTCACTGTCTTGAGTTACTTATAAAGTAATAAACATGGGATAAAACTCTAAAAAAATTTAATATACAAGATCCAGGGGTGGGTTCCTCCCAATTCGGACTGGTTCTCCTGAACTGGTAGCGGCCCGCTGGTGACGTCACGATGATGTCACCGAACAGGATCGGTCAGTGCCGGTCCGTGGGGGCCGCCATCTTTTTTTTGAATTTTTTTTTTGAATTTTTTTGATTTTTTTTTTCCTTCTGAGCATGCACAGAAGCCGACTTCCGGCACTGTGCATGCAGTCACCATCTTTTTTTCAGCTTTGTTTTTTTTGTTTTTTTGTTACTGCGCATGCCCACACAGCACAGGAGGGAGCGAACCGGCAGCAAGGTAAGTTGAAAACCACCCCTGACAAGATCGAAGAAGCCAGGAACATTCTAGGGCAGGGGTGTCAAACTGGTGGCCCATGGGCTGGAGGCGTCAAACACAGCCCATGCCCACCCCAGCTCCGCGAATGGGAAAAACGTCATGAAACGTCACGTGATGGCAACGTGACGCGGCAAGTTTGACACCCATGTTCTAGGGGGAAGTTACTGTGCTTTACCTTTGTAGCTCACAATAGCATTTCAATTGGGGTACCACATATTTTGCTTTCTCAGGCAGAAGTCTTGCTTCATGGCACATAATAGAAGTGAGTGGGAATATTTCTGCAAAAACTCATTTGAAGTTTAGTATACTTGAAGTGGTGTCTCTAAAGCCCACTTCTGAATTCTCAGCAGGAGCCTAAATACATGTTTTACATACTTAAAATAGTCTAATTTTGAGATGATGCAGGGAAGTCAGAATAAGGCTGAAATGTTGTTTCTTCAATATCAGAATATGTGAGCAAACTGTTCTTGAACAGTTTTTTCTGGTTAATTAACCTTATGGTAGTGATGACTTATATGGTAGGTTGCAAGTAACTAAGAGGAAATAGTATGTGATTTTTAAAGATTTATTTATAAAGTCCACTGTAGGCAGAACATTTTCATGAAAGCAATAATTATTAAAAGCATCTCTGAAAAACAGATTCTAATTTAATTAACACAGAGAAACTATTCCACATGCTAAGCAATTTACAGTGGCTTACAGCAGCTTGCCTATGTCATATTACCTATATGTCATGTAGATTGTTAACCACAGTTGGTGGGTTTCCTATGGTAGCATGTATTATAAGAATTGGAAACAACTGCTATTTCCAGTTAGAACAAATCAAAATTCAAAACTTCCATGACAAAATCATCTAAAAATGTTCGATTTTCAAGTAGCAGTCATTTATTTATAATTATTTATTAAACTTCTGTGCTGCCCATCTCGCCAAAGCGATTCATGGTGTGCTCAAGGGAGGCTTGCAGATGAGATTAGGTTATTACAACCTATCATGCTTACAACCTAACATTTAATAAAAGCATGATTTACATTCTGTTCTGTATGAGATGTCTGTGTTTTGTTTCTGTGGAGCGCTGACAAAACTGAAAGATATAATTTATTTCTTGAACATTTTTATGTATTTAAAAGATTTATATGGATGCCCATGTCATATAAAATAACCGGGTGGCTAACAACAAATACTGTAGACAGATAACAAAGTGCAAAACATTAAAACCCTATTACATCACCAAGTGATAGCTATAACAATCCCATTGCAAAACCACAAATGCTGGGCTCACTTCCCCCTCCTGACCCAGCACTTCAGAGGAGAACCAGGCCTTAAGGGCCATCTGGAAGGCAAGGAGAGTAAGAACCATCTATGCCAGGGGTCACCAACCTTTCAGACCTCAGGGACCACTAAATTCATAATTTTAAATCCCATGGACCACTAATATGAATTTTTTAAAAAGATAAATAATATTTAGTGGAATATAAAAAAATGCAAATAATTTTTCTGCGGACCACCAAAATTTTCTCGCAGACCACCAGTGGTCCTTGGATCATTGGTTGGTGACCACTGATCTATGTCTCCTGGAGGAAGCTTTGGAAGGGGCTTGCTTCGTGGATTTCATCAGATAATAGTAGGCCAGCCTACTGGGACAGGTAGATGTTTTCAGGGAAAGGGTCCTGCAGATAACTTGGCCCAGTGCCAGATAGGGCTTTAATATGATAACCAATACCTTGAATTGCACCCAGAAAAAATGGGAATAAGAACATGAATGTCCTCTTAAATACCATGAAGATTGGGGCCCTATTAACCTCTTAAGAAAAACAGTCCTAAAGGAAGGGGAGGGATCCAAACAGAAAATGGTCAGTTCTGAGCCTTGTCGTCTAGATATTCTGTAAGATAGGAGCTCTCAACATGGCTTCTCTGTGTGCTTATATTGAGTGGGCAGATTCCACTTGAAGTAGACTTGGCAATAATCAAGTTCCAGGCATACAGGGCTCTGTGGGTAATCAGCAGCACTTTCAACTGTACCTAGAAAAAATGATCAGTGCATCACTTGTAATAAAAGTAACATGGTTGTAACAGATTTGACCTGCTAATAAATGGGTAGCCATTTTTATACCAGTTTTTCCAAGTTAGCCCCAGGTGGATCACATATTTTGCTTGATAAATCACAGTTAGTGCCTATAAGCTGAAAGGCCACAATGACCCCAGCCTCTCTCAGCTTTCTTAGTAGGAGACACAGATTTCAGGTATGCCCCTAGATCAGGGCTGTCAAACTCGCGGCCCGCAGGCTGGATGCGTCGTGCTGGCCACGCCCATGCCCGATTTAGCAAAGGGGGGGAAAGTCGCGATACGTCACATGACGCCATGAGTTTGACACCCCTGCCCTAGATAGAACACAGACCCGATCAGAGTCAAAGCTGGAATCAGTGTGGTGCTACTCCCATTTTGCTTGAGTTAGACATTAACCTATTTTTCTCCATCCCAGATTTTGTAGGCTTCCAGGCACTGAGGTATTTATTTTGTGTCTCCCAACTGGCTCATGTTGAAGATACTCAACTGAGTATGATATGCTTATTGATGTTGCTGCACCTAATGACTTTTTGTAGATGTTAAACAAAATATAGGTAATCCTTGACTTAGGACCACAATTGGGACCAGAATTCTGGTTGTAAGTCTTTACAGTTGTAACTTGAGGCTCCTATATGACGACCTGATTTTATATATTTT
Organism: Thermophis baileyi; assembly: GCA_003457575.1. Classification (NCBI taxonomy): domain Eukaryota; kingdom Metazoa; phylum Chordata; class Lepidosauria; order Squamata; family Dipsadidae; genus Thermophis; species Thermophis baileyi. The sequence continues at coordinate 4,635,050 of QLTV01002530.1, read as the reverse complement.
TTGAAGTCATTAAGCAAATCACCAGAGTCTTTAAATGAATCCACGGTCATTAAGTGAACACCATGGCCATAAATGCAAAAGCTGCTGATGGATCCAGCAGGACAGAGATGTCATGCTTCTCCCCTCCATGTCCTGTCCTGGGACATTCATTAGAGGGAGCAGTATGACTTCTTTCCCCTGCCCAAGCATGAACCAAAATTGAAACAGATGCCATTACAATAATTCATCATCTTCTGAACCCTTTGTAGGTGGTCCCTTACTACCTTCACAGCATTGTTTCTTTAAAAAAAGGAGACTGAAGACTGGCAGTTAATAACAAAATGGGAGTGCTTTGCATTGCTATCTTCAGGAATACTTTTTTCCTTTTTAAGATAATTTACAGACTTGACATTTCCAGGTTGCCTCCCACTCAAGTACAAATCAACTCTGATCCTACTTAGCTTGTTTTGAAATTGGCCAAAGATAGTTTGGTACTTGTAATGGATCCTCAAGCAAGTGGCTTAATTATGGGCATATAGTCATTTTACATTCTTCAAGATGAACACTAGCATATATGCACAGTTTTCATACAGATTTAATTCCTTGGTTTGGTTTGGTCTAGTAGTCCAAGCATATTACATGTCATTTCTGCTTTAGCTGATGAAATGGGACAATAAAAGGTATGTGTTCAATATTTCTGAGAAAGTCCTCGAGATGCTCTGAGAGTAATGAGACAGCTGGACATTGGATCATGATTCAGCCTGCAGCCTACCTTCCAATTATATCATAGGATCTACTACTAGGGTTTCTCTGGAGCATTTCCCATTTTTGCCTATTATCTTTCCTCATGCTTCTGAACATGATCAGCGAAGCATGCTAATTTTCTAGCAGAAGTGTTGTCATAATTAGGCAGCTTGTTGGAGAGTTTATGGTACTTAACCAGATGTGAAAAGTCTGGTCCCTTGGTCCTGACTTGCTCATAGGGGCTTCTGCCAGCTGCCTTGTCACTGATGTTAAGGCTGCTCTGTGTGGCCTGCCAAGCCTGTTTCTTCACTATCTACTTCTGGGTTTTTATGCTAAACATCCTTTTGAAACCTGCAAAAGGGATAGGGCAGGGCCTTTGTGATTAAACTAGTTTAGGACATATGTCTTAGTGGCAAATACCTGCAGCAGAAATGTAGATGTATGTTATGAATGGAGTATTTATCTGCCAGGTTTGGCTGAGGTTCATTAGGAGTATTGTCTTTTTAGGATAATGTTCATAGTTAGAATGATGACATCTAGTAAATGTAATTATCATGATGTGGCTTGATTGTATGAGATCCTTATTACAGAGCAGTTATTGTTTAGAAGTTGAATGTTGTTTTGGCAAACAGAGACAGCTATCTCTGTGACAATATGAACTGACCACAGGAAAGGACTAGTTGTACAAGAAGTAAGAGGAGAATTCTATATTTGTTTGGGAATCAAGTGTGGCTGCATACAAATCTACCCAAAAATGTTCTGTTAAGATGCAGTGGTAAATTGCAATCTCAGTTTTTATACCTTTTCTTCCAACAGTGAGAAACTAATTATGGCACAAATTCTGTAAATATACCCAAATATCTAAGCATTATTTGTCCCTAAACAGCCAAAAATATTAGGATGTTTACTCAGAAGTTGTTATCATGAATATGCTGTTTCCTGAAACATATAATTGCTCTTTGTATGCCTATTCTAAGATAGTTTAAGAATGACAATATATAATGAATTTCTTCCAATTCCATAGAGTCTGTGGATGGTTTGAGTTCAAATAGCTACCTTTATTAATTATACACTAGGATTAAATGCTGAGATTTCATTATTTGTGTCTGAAACGACTCTTGTAAGAATGTAGATAGGATATGGAGAAAAATACCACATTGCATCAAAATTAAAATGGTACCTTTGAGCCCCACATGTATTTACTGATATAGAGTGGACTAAGTTGTGTGTTGGCTGGAAACACACACTCGCATGAAAATGGAAACACTTGTTTTGCAGGGAACTTCTGCAAATCATGAGTTTGAAAGCTGTTACTGCTCTTATAGGAAGTAGGAATTGAATGTGATGGAACCATGGTTTCTGAAATAACTGAATCTTTGACCTAGAGGGAGCTCTGTTACATAAGGAATTTCTTAGATTTTCCTACCCATATAGGGATTGATTACAGTACAATTTTATTATATTTAATCTTTATGCTGCTTTTTGGACAACTCTTCCACATTCTGAATTTTGCACTTATGGGTTTTTCCCCTCCTCTTCCTTTTTCTTTTGCATTTTTGCACAAGCTTAGCATTTTAAAAATCATTTGTAGTGTTTTGCTACTTTTAAAATGCCAACACATTATCCATAGTGTTAAGGCAGTTATTCTGTTTTGTTTTCTGTATGTGTGCAAACATGCTTGTCCTGCATACCACATACCTCTAGATAGAAAAGAAAGATTATTCCTTGTTGGTCAATGCTATGCATCCACAGTCAGGTGTACTGAACATGGGATAACTCTAAGGGTAGCATTTCTCACTTCCTTGTAAGAATAATGATAGCCATTCACTTATATTGGAGTAAAAGAAAAGGCATTTCATCATAAACACAGTTGGTTTGGCAATTAAATCCAATTTACATGCTATCAGTGCATGGAACTTGAAATATGAAGAGGTTTTTGTTTAATAATGTCCTAGACTGAAAGTCATTTTTTATTTCATCATTTATCTCATAATTTCAATCATCAATCAAACCTGATGTCAGCAAAAATCTATTAAGGGTTACCAGAGATAAACAACATATCCATTTTAATCTTGATCAGATAAGCCAACTTTAAATTCCTTCCTTTTACTTCTAACAATCTTGCTCTTTAGTCCCTTGAAATAAAGTCATACAACTTGGTTTCTTTTCATTTTTCTTGTCCCTTCTCACAGAATTCTTCAAAACTTTACAAAGCCTCTTTTATAAACCCAGTATAGGAAAGTTATTCAAGTCACACTCTTGGTTTGCTATTTGTATAATCAAGTCACTCTCTTGCTTTCATTTGTATGTTCAGGGTAACTTTTTTTTGATGTAATTTGTTAAAAAAAAATTCATGTCAGTTGATAAAATATTTTGCTTCGTTTTGTAATTGTGAATTGCATTTGATTGCCCTTCTCCATTAATTACAATATAATATTTAGTTCCATCTAGTTCCCTCTAGTGTCCAGTTTTTAAAATATTGTCATATTATGTTTTTTTAATTAAATCAGCATTTTCACATGGGAAGGATTCTTATTAATTCCAAAATCTTATTTCAGATTTATCTGAACCCTTAGTCTGTTTGTAAGTTTCTGAAATCAAAGTTTTAATCATCCTTTTTCTATTTATTCCCTCCTTTCATTTTTTAGAAGTTCTTAAACTTGTATTTAAAACTTGTTTTACTAAGGATTGAAGGAAACTGTCATGGTGCCGTAAAACTTGAAATTCAAAGATACCTAATAGTTAAAAAGCATTTAACAAGCAATTTCAGAAAATGTTTAGAAAAGAAGGCATGGAAATCCAGTGTCCTTTACAGGTGCATACTGTGATTTGAGCAAAATGGTTATTTCCTTGTCTCCCAAAGCTCTAAACCCACCAGAAACCTATGTCTTTCAGTCTCCTCACAAGGAGCAGTTATCTGGAGCACTTGTGGGTGATCTCAAGTCCTTTTCTTGGTTGCAGGGGAATTACCAAAGAGCTGGTCTGTTTGCCAGTTCCTCATTCCACCACAGTTATAGTCTCTGCTTTTCGCAGATTCTTCTTCACTAGAAGTTGACCTAAGGCCATTTATGTTCCATAAAATATAAGGAGATCCTCTGAGTACCAAGTTAGCAAATGCTCTGGGTCCTAGTTCTGAATTTTTATTAGAGTAAAGAATACAGATGTGTATAAGAGAGAAAAATGGCTTGCCACCATGAATATTTTTAACGTAAAAAATAAGTATGAAAATATTTTAAATAATCACTCCTTCCAATATCTTTTTTCCCAGTTCAGCCAAGCTTTACACTAGAGCTGAGGCCCCTAATTGTGTGTGTGTGTGTGTGTTTATGTGCATTTCTTTTAGGGCTTGTGAGGCTTCCTGTTCCTCTTGTTTTGAAGGAAGTTTGGAAAAAAAGGAGAAAAAGTTCTAGCTACAGAACTAGAAGGAATAATAGAGGTAATGAAATAAAGTGGTGTGTAATATTTTGCCTTTCGAGGAATGTTTTTGTTTAAACAACAAAATGAATGTACTTGTTTTGATAAGGAACTTTTTGCTGCGATTGTATGTATGTGATATAGAAGGTTGCTTGAGTTTTGCATATGTGTATGATATATGTATTTCAGTCTGTTTTTGAAGGATTAGCTGTGTGGAAACATCCTACATTAGAGAGTGAACTAGCAGGGGAGGAATTTGCTGTACAGGTAGAGGCTTCCTATGAATCCTCCCAGATCTGAATTGCATCATAGCTTATATGAATGAAACACACTCTTTTGTCACGAATGAAGGCAAATATAAGTGTCCCAGGATAATGTTGCAGGATCCAATCTGGGTTGGTCACCGGCGATCGATCCAGATTGGATCCTACAACACTTTCTATTGATACTTACTTTTCCCTTCATCTACTCTCTCATGCAATTTTAATTATATATAATTAGAGCAACATGCCAAATTAAGGCTTTCATATGTTCTGGAATAATTATCCCAAATCTCCAGCCTTTGATTTCAGATAGACAGTATTATTGAATTTATGTTGAAAATTCCCACAAGTACTTCCTCCAAAGAACATATTGATATCATTGTCAAGACATTGCACCCCCACTTTGTAGCCTATATTAAAGAGGACCAGTTTGATGTAGTAGTTAAGGCACCAAGCTAGAAATCAAGAGAGCCTTGAGTTTTGTCTCTATGTACTAAAGCCAGCTGGGTGACCTTGGGCCAGTCACTATCTCTCTGCCCTTTCACTTTTTCTTTCTATTTTTTTCTTTTCTTTTAGTGTGTATTGGATTTTATTATTGTAATTAAAACCCTTAATAAAATTGTATGGTGGAAAAGGATGCTACTTTCAGCTGCATATGTTTATGCCTAATTATAAAATGAATTACAGGGAGGCTAGAATAGAATAGAATAGAATAGAATAGAATAGAATAGAATAGAATAGAATAGAATAGAATAGAATAATAGAATAGAATAGAATAGAATAGAATAGAATAGAATAGAATAGAATAGAATAGAATAGAACAGAACAGAACAGAACAGAACAGAACAGAACAGAACAGAACAGAACAGAACAGAACAGAACAGAACAGAACAGAATAGAATAAAATTCTTTATTGGCCAAGTGTGATTGGACACATAAGGTACTTGTCTTTGGTGCATATGCTCTCAGTGTACATAAAAAGAAAAGATACATTCGTCAAGAATCATAAGGTACAACACTTAATGATAGTCATAGGGTACAAATAAGCAATCAGGAAACAATATCAATATAAATTGTAAGGATACAAGCAACAAAGTTACAGTCAAAAGATGGGTTTTAAGAAGGATTTGAAAAACAATAGATGCCATTGTATAGGATTATAAGCATATCATTTGTGCTTTAACTTTTCACTGTTTTCCTTTATTTCCAGTTTTCATTCTTGTGAAAATTAGGCCAGTTGTCACTAAAGAATTTCTGTCTGTTAACCAACTATGTAAGACATAAAATTAATAACTTTGGGAATTTATATATTAGTTATCAATTTAATTTGGTACACTCCTGATTACAGGAGTCTCTTGAGGAAGATACTTTTTTGAAATCTGTTGTACAGTTGAAGATGTAATCTATTTTCCTTCTAGCACAGTGTGATTAGGTTCAGTGAGGTTGGTTTTTCAAAACTAGTTTTGATTAGGTTAAAACCAGAATTTTTACTGAGAGGAAAAGAGCAAAAAACCCAACTTTTTTTAGTTTGATAGTCGTCTAACCAAACCAAAGTATTTTTGGTATTCTCTTGCACTTATTGCCTTCTTTCTCTTGACACTCTTCTTCCAACCTGTTGCCCTCACTCAGGCCTAAGGTGTTTCCTAAGCTTTTTGGCAGGGACTCTCTTTAATAACATTCAAACTTCTAAGACTCTGTATAGCTAAGGATATTTTGGAAGTAAGACAGTGGGGACTTCTTTCTCTTTTTCAGTCTTGATTTCAAGAATTTTATTTTTTTAATCCTAGTGGCAAGACTATCAAATGAAGTTAAGAGGATTTAATATTCAATAGTTCCTCTGCATTTTGGAAATTAAAGCTATGTACAGTATTATGCACGGTTTTCTTCAAAGCATCCTTGGGAGTTTTTACCATTTCTTTAAGTTTACTTTGCTGTTGTTTGTTTAACTCCCTTCAGAAGTCCAGCAAATTTAACTTTCTGTCTACACATATGTCTATATATTAAAAAAATATCCCAAAGATAAATAGATTTATATTTTCCTGTCAAGTTTTGCTTGAATAAAATGAAGTTAGACCATGTTAAAAAGGAGTAAAAGCAGGGGCAGCTGTGGTTAAGAGGGCCCATGCACCTTTGGATGGTATACCAGTTATAGCATTCGTGGCCCAGGAGGCTCTGCTCACAGTAACCTGTGCCCCTGTAACCTCTCAGTTGGACTACTGCAATGCACTGTATATGGGCCTGCCTTTGAAGAATATCTGTAGGTTCATCTGATTTATAGTAAATGGTATTGGATATGCAGCATATGTAATAATGGTACTGGTACTGCATTGGTTACCTATGTGTTTCCAGGTGCAATTCAAGATTCTGGTTGCCACCTTTAAAGCCCTACATGGCTTTGGGACAGAGTTGTTTTAAGAGGCTGTTTTACAATTTCTACCCATCCAATTTGGTCCAGCAGATTGGGTATGTTGCGAGTCCTGTTAGCCAAGGAATATCATCTTGCAGGGACCAGGAGACATGTCTTCTCTACTGTAGTTCCTGCCCCTTGGAATATCGTTCCTTCAGAGATTAGGAAGGCCTCAACCCTGTTGTCCTATAGTAAGTCCTTAAAAACTTGTGCCTATGTACCCAGACCTAGGCTCCCATATATATTAAGAGCCTTCTTCCTTGACTGTAGTGGCAATTATTATGATTCTTTTCTTGGCTGCTGTATATATTTTTGTATTGTTTTAAGTGTTTTCATTGTTTTAGACTTCTTTGCCACCCAGAGTTTCTGAGTTGAGATGGGTGGAGGAAGGAAGGAGGGAAGGGAAGGGAAGGGAAGGAAAGGAAAGGAAAGGAAAGGAAAGAAAAGAAGGAAAGGAAAGGAAAGAAGGAAAGGAAAGGAAAGGAAGTAAATACAAAATTTGGATGATGTTCTTATCCAAGACACGGCCTTTGTTAGATTTTCTTTAATGGGTTCCCTGTATGTGTGATGTCAAAAAACAATCCCCTTTATTCATTGAGCGGTGTCCAAGTAAGTAATTTGAATAGCCAGGTAACTTACAAATGGAAACTCAGGTCTGAAGAGTGACAGATAATTTGGTGCAAGGCAGCTCCTTTATGAGGTCTTACAATTAGCAATTAAAGCATAAAAAATAGTTCCAGGCAACTGCTAAATAAATGCTTGTCATTGCTGCTGACAAGGGCTGCTTTATTTCTCTCTGTGTTTTGGCCTCTCTATATAACTTACGGTGCTGTAAATGCACAGCAGCTGTTAATATGATTCTGTCGATACATTTACCATGGTGATTTGGCAGTATTTGGCGACTGTGAAGAAATCACTCATGGGCTGGAAAGGAAGAACGACAAGCTGTCAATATCTCAGAAGAAATGCTAATAACCTTGGTGACAAATTGTCTCAGGAAGTCTCAAAGGGTTAAAAAAGAGCATTTCCAGAGGCTAAGATTGTTGCATTTCCCCAGATGACAGAAGCTCTTCTGAAGTAACCCTGTTGTACCAACAGCTTGCCTACTTAGTTGTGAGTGCATTTGCATTGAGCTCTCAAAATATGTTGATTTGTGAATTAAATAGGAAATTTATCCTCATATCTGTATTATCACCACTACAACCTTCTGTACTTTAACCCATACCTTTTAGGTCTGCCTATCTGCTTTCAAAAAGGCTTTTCAGAGGACTCCAATTGGAAGGAAAAGTCCCTTCCTGGGATAGTCGTACAGTTTATGGAACTGAAAACCCTGTTTTCATGTAGCATTCGTATTGGTCCTAGGTTAGATCTCATTCTTGTAATGAATTAACACCTTCACAGTAACATAAAAAGAGTTTTGTAGAAATAGTTTAGCAGTTGTGTTGCCTGAGATTGCTGATGAGTGATTCTTCGCTGGTAGAAACTCTTGCCTGTTCCAGGTTCTTTGTTCTACTCACTCCCAGCTGATGTTCAGGCCCCTTGATACCACATCATCATTTCTCTAAACAAGAAGAGAGACAGCATTCACAGCCAGATTTTGCTGAAATGGCTGACAAATTAATATGAGAACATGACATGGCTGGATGACAATTTTTGTGCTCCCCTGTTGGTCAGCTGGAAGGAGTTTTCGTTGACTTAGTCATGAATGTATTCAGTTTGAAAATTATGGTGGGGACAGTATTGGTTTGTGAGGATGAGGAAAATGCAATTGGTGACTATATGAAAATGCGCTCAATATACAAGCTTTGTTGTGCAGTGGATATTTTACACTATTGATCCCCAGAACTGATTTTGACCCCCCTTCCCAGTATGAACCATCCCTGAATTCAGCAAATTTAAACAAAAGTCTTTCTGATTATCTCTTTTCACACAGCACCATCATAAGCTAGGATTTTCCTTTTGTTCAAGATTTCAAAATAACTTCTCTTAGAGCACAGTATCAAATTAGATTGCTTCCTTTGACATCTTAATTGTGCTTATAAAAATAAATCTGCATCATGTTGAGTCCTCGGAGTTACGCCACTGCCAAAAGACTAGCCGGCTGCAGAACGCTCCTGATTGGCCAAAACGCAAGCAGCCAGCCGGTGGGGGAATACCGCCCCGCCATTGGTCCGCCCGTCTGACAGCTATATAAGTAGCTGTCAGACGGCACATGTTGTTGCAGTTCGGAGTTGCCTGTTCCCGCTGTTAGCAATAAACGTTGTTTTTGCTCACAACCTGCCTCGCCTCAGTTCCTGCCCACCTCGTTCTCCCTAGAGAACACTGGCGATGAAGGTGGGATTGGGCTGAGGCAACGGCCAGCTGAAATCACTGATAGAGCTGAGGCACGCTGAACTGAACGCTGCCTCCTGTGACTAGTCAGGCGACGAGAAGTCGCATCAAGGCTACCTCCGGCATTACATCCTTATAAGGATGACTACACTGCCTGCATTCGTGCCTTTTGAGGCGGCCACTGAGACCTGGGACGACTACCTCACACGGTTCGAGTGTGTCCTGTGGGCGAACGATTTGACAGAGCTGTCTAGCGGCCGGAAACTAGGCTATTTCCTCAGCTCATGTGGCCGTGAGATGTTCGCGACGGCTTGAGCCCTGACTGCCCCTCAGCCTGTCTACACCGTGCCCTGGGAGAACCTCTTGGAGAAATTGAAGAACCACTATTCTCCGGCTCCCTCACGCATCACTAGATGGCACGCCTTTCGACAAAGGACACAGAGAGAAGGGGAGTCCATCAATGAGTACATGGCCTCCCTTCGGACAGCTGCCCTAAATTGTGATTTTCGCGATTTAGACGACCTTCTGCTGGATCAACTTGTCTGTGGGGTGAAAGATCTGAGGCTTCAGTGATGCTTGCTGGCCCGCACTGAGCTGAATCTACAGATCGCATTGGATGAAGCCAGGGCGTCCAAACTGTCAGAGAAATCAGCTACGGAGATTCAGCAGTTCCAGCCATCCACCACCCTGTCCAGCAGGAATCAAGCCATCCATCACGAAGAAGCCGATTATGACGACCCCTCGGATGATGAGGAGGACGTGAGTCGCCTTAAAACGACCCGGAAAAAATGGACTCCTGCCATTAAATCTCCTCAGTCCAGTTGTCTAGGCTGTGGAGGGAACCATAATAGGTCTGACTGCAGGTTCAAGACCACCATCTGCCGCCGCTGTGGCAAGAAGGGACACCTGTTGCGAGTCTGCAGAGCTGCCCTGCCAACCTCTGAACCACCAGCCGAGCCCACTTACTTAAAAAAAATTAACAAAAGACCGCAAAGACACCGAGAGGACTGCTTCGCAATCTCCCGGGTTCCACAACCTCTGGCTACGGCCGTCAGCCATGCCCAGTGGCCTGCGCTACCGGCAAACTTTACCTCACGGTAAATCTAGAAGGAGTGGCCTGTAAGATGGAAGTGGATACTGGCTCTTCCAAATCCCTGATCTCCTGGACCACGCTCCAACAACTGCTGCCTAACTTTTCCAAGCATCACCTCAAGCCGTGCCCGGTGACCCTCAAAGACTATTAGGGAAAGTCCATTCCTATAGTGGGCTGTGGCACTTTCAATGTCACCTGCGGCAGTTTCTCCGGCCGCCTCCCCCTGATAATTGTGAATGGCAACCTGCCCAGCCTCCTGGGTCTAGACTGGTTCGCTGCATTTGGCCTCAACGTGTCTGGCATCCACACCACTAGTACCGACGCTGTCAGCATGCTGTCAAGCGAATTTGCAGACGTCTTTGACAGCGGCCTGGGTAAATATAAGGGGAACCCCATTTCTTTTAATTTGGACCTCCAGGTAGCGCCTATCCGCTTGAAACCTAGAAGCGTGCCATTTGCGCTCCGCCCCAAAGTGGACCAGGAGTTAGATAAACTGATTGCCCAAGGGGTCATAGACCACTCAAATTGGGAAACCCCTATAGTGATCCCAATTAAGCAGGATGGCTCAATCAGAATCTGCGCTGATTATAAGTGCACGATTAATAGGGCTTTACAAGTCAACCCCTACCCTGTGCCAGTAGTGCAACACCTCCTTCACTCTTTGGGCCAGGGTAAGATATTTGCCAAGCTGGACCTCGCGCAAGCGTACCAGCAGCTCCCGGTGGATGAAGCCACCGCCATGGCTCAGACCATTGTCACCCACCGCAGAGCCTTCAAATGCAAGCGCCTCCAATTCGGAGTCAGCGTTGCTCCAGGCATATTCCAGAGCCTGATGGAGCGGCTGCTCCAGGGATTAGACGGGATGGTACCCTATTTTGATGATGTTCTGATCTCTGCCACCTGTCAAACTGAACTCATCAATAAACTAAGAGCCGTGCTGCAAGGTTTCAGAAACGCGGGGCTAAAACTAAAACAAGAAAAATGCAAGATTGGGGTTTCTCAGGTAGAATTTTTAGGCTTCCTTATCAACTCCAAGGGACTCCACCCCACTCCCTCTAAAGTAGAGGCCATCAAAAAGGTGCCTACCCCATCTTCTAGAGCTGAGCTGCAGGTATTCCTGGGGCTGCTTAATTTTTATGCCATTTTTCTGCCCCATAAGGCTTCCCTACACCGTCTATTGGACTCTAAAACTCCATGGCATTGGGGTCCTCGGGAAGCTTGCACTTTCCAAGCCGTTAAAGATACAGTATATTGACCTCCAATGCAGTACTAGTCCAATACAATGGCAGCCAGCTGCTGTCATTGGCATGTGACGCTTCGCCTTATGGCGTGGGGGCTGTTCTGAGCCACATACTGCCCAATGGGACCGAGGCCCCTATTGCCTATTATTCGTGGACCTTGTCTGCTGCTGAGCGTAATTACAGCCAGCTAGATAGGGAAGCCCTAGCAGCTGTGGCTGGAATCAAACGATTCCATGACTACGTCTATGGGCGATTTTTCCATTTGGTTACGGACCACAAGCCGCTTTTAGGGTTGTTGGCCGGCGACCGCCAAACCCCGCAGGTCTTATCCCCGCGGATGTCACGGTGGACTGAATTTTTGGCAGCCTACACTTACCAGCTGCACTATAGACCAAGGAAGGAATTGGGACACGCAGACGTCCTAAGCCGCTGCCCGCTCCCGGCGTCTGTCTTAGACGCCGCTCCTGCAGCCTCTGTCCTTTTAATAGAAGAGCTGCAGACTCCCGTCTCCGCATCAGACATTGCCAATCATTCTGCCTCTGACCCCGTCCTCTCCCAAGTTTTGGATTGGGTGCGCAGGGCGTGGCCTAGAGGGCCAGTGTCACCTGAATTCCAACCCTTCCAATTCAGACAGCACGAACTGTCCATACAGAACGGGTGCCTCCTGTGGGGAAACCGTTTAATAGCTCTTCCTGAATTGAGGGCGCCAATTTTAAACTGCCTGCACGCTGCCCACCCTGGCATCGTGTGCATGAAGTCCTTGGGACGCAGCTATGTTTGGTGGCCTAAGATGGACAAGGGAATTGAGGACTGGGTAGCCAAATGCCAGATATGTCAATAGTCCAGGCCAGCCCCCCCCCATCGGCCCCGGCCCGGGAATGGGACACACCTAGGGTGCCCTGGTCATGGATCCATCTAGACCTTGCAGGACCTTTCCATGGCCAGACCTTCATGGTCACAGTAGACGCCTATTCCAAATGGGCTGGCCTTAATGCAATCCACCACATCAGAGGCTGTCACAAGGGTGTTAGAAAGGTTTTTCGTGACACATGGGCTGCCGACACCGATAACGGCCCCCAGTTCACATCGGCACCCTTCCAGATGTTTCTAGCCAAGCATGCCCCTACGGCCCTGTTCCACCCGGCCACTAATGGATTGGTAGAATGAGCCATCAGATTGGCTAAGGAAGCATTAGGCCGCCTAGGGCCTGGAAATTGGCACGACAGAATATGCCAATACCTCATGGCACAACACACCACCTTATGCCCGGCCACCAATCAAAGCCCGGCAGAGATACTTATGGGCCGTCAGCTCAGGACCAAACTGGACTGACTGCACCCCAACTATGCCACTGGACAAACTCACAATGAAAATAACAACCTTAAAACATTTGCAGTCAGAGATCCAGTATTTGCCCAAAATTATGGGACTAATCTAAGGTGGCTGCCAGGAAACATCATACACCTAACAGGATCCTACTCATAGGGTCGAACTCAACGACGGTTGAATATGGTGGCGACATATAAACCAACTCAGGCGGAGAGTTCCAGGCGCAACTAATCAGCAACCGGAGCAGGCCCAATCCTGCCCCGAGACCTTACCATGCTCTGGGAACCATCAGGCCCAGCCGGAGCCCATCCAAACACCCATGACCGAAGCGTTCTCGGCACCAGACATACCCGAACAGCCTGGCCGTCCAGCGATGAATGGACGTCCAGTCGAGTTAACAGCAGAGTCGCCAGGAGTTCCAAAGGACTCTTCGCCAACTACTCCCTCTCTGGCCACCACCCCTGAACTGAGACGATCAGGGCGGAGCCGACATCGTCCCACATACTTATCTGATTACGCATGCTCCATCTGGGAGGTGAGGGGTGTTGAGTCCTCAGAGTTACGCCGCCAAAAGACTAGCCGGCTGCAGAACGCTCCTGATTGGCCAAGACAGGCTCAGACTTAACCCAGACAAGACCGAGTGGCTGTGGGTATTGCCTCCTAAAGACTATGTCGACTGTCCATCCTTGGTTGGGGGGGGGGAGAAATTGTCCCCCTTGGAACGGGTTCGCAATTTGGGTGTCCTCCTAGACTCACAGCTAAGATTAGAGCAACATTTGACAACTGTAGCTAGGGGGACCTTTGCACAGGTTTGCTTGGTGCACCAATTGCGACCCTACTTGGATTAAGAGGCTCTCCTCACAGTCACTCATGCCCTTGTCACCTCACGGTTAGATTATTGCAATGCGCTCTACATGGGGCTACCCTCGAAGAGTGTTCGGAGACTACAGTTGTTCCAGAATGCGGCTGCGCGAGCTGTCATGGGTGCACCTAGGTACACCCATATTACACCAATTCTCCACGAGCTGCACTGGCTCCCTATTGGTCTCCGGGCACAATTCAAGGTGTTCGTTATTACCTTTAAAGCCCTACATGGCTCAGGGCCAGGCTATCTTCTCCGTGCTCTGCCATTCTTCAGGGGAAGGGGGAGAGTTGGTTCCTGGTACCTTATACTTGTATTATCCTTTCCATGTATCCCACATCCTGCCTTGCATTCTTTTATAACCTTTAACCTGGGGCCATTGATCTCGCTGTTGTTGTAATCCTGCGAGATCCGGCCATGAATGGTGTGCATGGGTTTTTAAATTGTTTTTTAAATGTTTTTATAAGGTTTTTTAATGTTTTTTTTATAATTCTGTTGTAAGCCGCCCAGAGTCCCTCGGGAGTTGGGCGGCATAGAAATTTAAATAATAAATAAATAAATAAATAAAAGATGCAAGCAGCCAGCCGGCGGGAGAATACAGCCCCGCCATTGGTCCACCCGTCTGATGGCTCCTATATAAGTAGCTGTCAGACGGCACATGTTGTTGTTGCCGCCGTTCAGAGTTGCCTGTTCCCGCTGTTAGCAATAAACATTGTTTTTGCTCACAACCTGCCTCGCCTCAGTTCCTTCCCACCTCGTTCTCCCTACAGAACACATCAATTTCTCATTTTTAAAGCTTGATCAGGTGATTAAGAGACATAATAAATTGACCTTAGTTTCAAATGAAAATATTAAAAATTCTTGGTTGCTGTGTTATTGTGCTTCATGGTAGATCCATCTGGCCCCCAGTTCTACATTTCAAGGATCTTAGGATAGTGGACAGGTTTTTAATAAAGACAAGGAAGCAACAACTTCTTTCTTGTTCAGAATAGAATGAATTTCTTCGATGTTTGGTAACTCTAAAACACCTCAAGTGAGAGAGGAGACTGTCATAGCCTTTTCCAGTTGTTTGCCACTGCAAATATATGGTCCCATGTTCATGTTGTCTTGTTCCCCAGCTAACTGTTGGAATAGATACCAAATAAAATCTTCATTGAAAATCTAGGCTCATTTAGTGGTATGCAGAAAATGAAGAGGCACAGTTCAGAACATGGGTAGTTCATATGGGTAGTAGTGGGTAGTTCATATGAGTAGTAGTTTTTCTAAGGCAGTATTATGGAAAGCTTAAGAGCACTTTTATATCACCAATGTTTCTGTTCCCCAAACCCTCCAAAGCAGTTCAAAGACAACTACCAATCACCTTCCCCTCTGATAGCCTTGAAATGCTAACAATATTCATAAAACATAATAAACCAACCTTCCTCCTCCTCTAATCAGTGGGAGAATGGAAGGAAAGTTGTTTCAGGCCTTACCTTACAGTTTTTATGGTTTATATCATAAAAAATCCCCTCATACCATTCAATGGCAAAAGAATGGACTCCCATTCCAATCCTTGTTGCTTGATTAGAAGCTGTGTTAAGAAAGATCATTTGTAAACATCTAAGCTGTCAAGGTACCATTGATCTGCTGCATTCAAAAGCCTACAAAGGTGAAATGATATAATGGTGGGAAGAAGAATCCAGAAGTGGTAGGTAGAATGAAGAGGTCCCATTGTTGGCTGCCCACAAGTTGTGCAGAACCACAGTGTTACAAAGAAAATACCAGTTCTCCATAGTGGGTTGAGATAGCATCCAGGAATGGGTTGACCTCGTCTGTTCAGTGGATTGGACTGAGTCTGTCAGAGCTGAAATGCCATGTCTCTGTTGCTTGGGCTTTCCAGCTTTGACTCAGTCCTCAGCGTGGACAAATGTGTCAAGCGATTATCCCATCCCTGACTCCTCAACTCGACTATTAGGAGACTTCTAGATTGTCTAATTGTGAGTTTAATTCCCCAGCTGACTCCCTCTCCATCGGGCAGTGTTGCTGGGTCGATTCAGCTGCGAGCTTTGGCTCAAGCCGTTTACAGCCTTTCTCTTGCTCTCAAGGGACGTTCACACAATTTGGCATTGGAGCTCTGCGCTCCACCAAGTGCAGCTACAGGCAGCCCGTCGGCAAAGGGTCTTCCCTGACAGTGTAAACGGCTGTCGGAAAGACTCCAGCCGCTGCTGTGAACTTAGAAGCTCGGCGCTTCAACCAGTGAGCCCTTTGAACTTAAGCTGCCTTTTTAAGGGCTGCACGCCCTCGTTAACGGCCGTTCAGCTTCCTGTCTCGAGTCTAGCGCTCCAATTTTGCCGCCCTTGCTCGCCACTGTCTACAGCTGTTTAATATGTTTGAGCGCATGATTGCAGATAGACAACAGTGAAGCCGCCCACTTAAGAGCCTCACACTCGTTTTTTCAGCAGAATAGGCAGGCTGTGGCCAGGAGCTTCGCGCTCTCATTCGCGGCGGCTAAAATGACTGTGGCTTCAATAGCTCTGCGTTCCATTGAAATTTGCAGACAGCGCAGCTAACGGCCAGGAGCTTCGCACTTCCAATCACAGCGACAAAAGCGGCTGTGGCTTCAAGAGCTCTGCGCTCCATATTGACTTCCCAGCCCAGAGTCTAGCGCTCTTGATTGCGGCAATTACGGTGGCTGTGGCCTCAGGAGTCTAGCGCGCCACCTGTCACTTTGCCACCATCAATTCAGCCGACAAGAGCCTCGCGCTCTACATTATGGCAAATTAAGGCCAGGAGTGTTGCACTCCATTGACTGTTTCCCGCCAGCTACGCTGCGGTGCAGGCCTCAGGAGCTTCGCGCTCTGCTGGGCAGATTGCCGCCTCATACGTTGTTCTTCTAACGGACACAGAGGCTTGCGGCCCCATATATCTGCGGCACGTAGGGCCTCAGGAGTTTCGCGGTCCGCATTATCAGGGCCAGGATGCCTAATCCATCTGAATTTGCCCTCAAAAGCACCAGACGCATTGGAGGGATCATTAATGGCGGACAAACGAGTTGCCACAGGCAGAGCTACCTCCAAGGCGCGCAAGAAAGGGCCATCTTCCACCTCCATTGCCCTGTCTGATCCTACAGCCAGGCATTCTAAGCAGCCCCAAAGAGAGAGCAATAAATCTCAGAAGTGCTTCAAAGCAGAAGAGAGGGATGAGCGCAGGAGAGATAGAGCCCTAGAAAAGATGTGCGCCAAGTCAGATAAGAGAGGCTCCAACGTAGCTAACGTACAGACAGAGCCACGTCACGAAGGCAGGCTACACTCCAAGAGTCTCTTCCCCGGGGGATCTGGAGGACAGCCTTCTCTAGATCTTTCCATACCAATTATGGACCAGGCAGGCCTCTGGGGACCCATCCCAGCCCTGCAAGGCCCGGATGCGGGTTGTGGTCCGCAGCCCAATAAGACCAGGCCTAGGCCCGAGGCTACCTTTACACCGACTGCGGCAGGTCTTAGATCAGAATTGGGGTCACACCCTCTATCTTCGGTCAATATACAAACTACCATAGCCGACGCCATAAGGCAAGGCATTGCCGCTGGTCTCCAGCAGTCTAAACGGTCAGCCTCTGCGGCTTCGAGACAGTCATTGGAACAGGACCATGACCTAGACACTCTTTTCCAGGGGGATTACACTGACTTCCCGGAGCCAGATTCTCCCAATCCTTCCATAGGGAGTCATTCCCAAATCTCGGAGGAGGAAGGTTACGGGGAGCTGGACCTTTCGGAGGACGAAGGCATGTTACCAGAACAACCAACCTTTGCGGGGTTGTTCTAACCGGGGCTGTTCAAGTCGCTCCTCTTCAAGGCTAAAAACGCTGTTAGCCTTGGGACTCAAACGGCTGATCCACCAGCAGAGCAATCTGCTCCAACAGACCCGCTCTTCGCTGAGCCTACTACCCAGGTGGATGTAATTCCATCGCCAAGTCTTTTCGTCGATGTGGTGCAGAGACAATGGTCTTCTCCTGGGTCCGGCCCCAGCCCATCTGCAGCCGACAGAAAATTCTATAATGTATTTCTGGATCTAGTACGGGTTCTTCAGACCCCAGCCGTAGACACTCCGGTGGTGGCCTTACATCCTTCCTCTGCTATGCCAGGTGAACCGGAGGAACAGAAGAACTGGGCAGTCCGGACATCGACTACTGCTTCGTTCTTCACTCGCACTTCCTTGATCTGGCTTCGCCAGCTACAAGAAAGGATCCCAGCATCGGACATCAGAGCACACCAGGACATCAACAAGCTCCTGGCGGCGGCCCAGTTTTCAGTGGACGCCACCTTGAATGCGGCACGATTCACCTCAAAAGCCATCGTGTCGTCGGTAGTGGCCCGCCGCATGCTCTGGCTCCGACAATGGCAGGCAGACGCCTGCCATAAATGGCGACTTGCCTCCGCCCCCTTTATGGGTCAGCATCTATTCGGAGAGGCTCTGGACCCAATATTAGTAGAGTCCAAGGACAAGAGGAAAGTCCTCCCCACATTCTCCAGAAAGGGCAGTTTCCGTTTGACCCCTTATTTTCGTTGGCTGTCCTTTCGGCCCTCAGATACAGGTGCAGGATTTTCCAGGGCCCCAGGTCAGTACGGTCAGAGGCAGAGGCAACAACCCAACAGGCCAACTAGAGGTAGGCAGTTCAAACGGCCCTTTTGGGGGGGGAGGAGGTCGCTCCTTTCATCGTCCCAAGTGATCACGCGTCCAAGCATCCCATCGGGGGTAGTCTGGCCCTCTTTGCCGACCAGTGGGATGAAATTTCATCGGACGCTTGGGTCAGGGAGACGGCGAGATCAGGTCTCTCCCTGGAATTCCTCTCCACCCCCTCCCCCGAGGTTTTTCATCCGCTGCCCAGTTTCCAAAAGCACTTCAAAGAGGGCTCTCATGGATTCGGCCATAAATCACCTGCTGGAGATTCGAGCTATCCAGTGGTCCCAGAGGACCAACTAGGGCAGGGGTTCTACTCTATCCTTTTTGTGGTTCCAAAAGCCTCGGGCAGGTGGAGAGCTATTCTTGACCTTAAAAGGTTGAATCGTCATATAGTATACAGACGGTTCAAAATGCATTCACTGTCATCGATTCTTGGGGGCATCAGAGAGGGCGACTTCCTTGCCCGAGGTGGCGCAGTGGTTAGAGTGCAGCACTGCAGGCTACTTCAGCTGACTGCTAGCTGCAGTTCGGCGGTTCAAATCTCACCGGCTCAAGGTTGACTCAGCCTTCCATCCTTCTGAGGTGGGTAAAATGAGGACCCAGATTGTTGGGGGCAATATGCTAACTCTGTAAACCGCTTAGAGAGGGCTGTAAAGCACTATGAAGCGGTATATAAGTCTAAGTGCTATTGCTATTGCTATTGCCTCGATTGACTTGATGGAGGGATATGCCTGCCTGCATATCCCTATTCTGCCCCTACATCGGCAGTACCTTAGGTTCTGCTATGCAGGTATTCACTATCCGTACAGGGCCCTTCCGTTTGGCCTCTCCTCTGCGCCAAGAGTGTTCACTAAGGTATTGGCGGTCTTGGCGGCCCACCTTAGAGCTCTACCTGTGCGTGTCCAGTGTTACCTGGATGATATCTTATGACAGTCCTCCTCAATTCAACAAGCGAGAGAGGACCTCCAGGTAACAGTTAATACATTCGGACACCACGGGTTCTCTATTAACAGAGAGAAGAGCCACTTTACTCCTTCTAACCGCCTCCTACATCTGGGAGCATTTATAGACTCCCTCGAGTGCAGGGTGTATTTCTCCCAGGAGAGGCAGGACAGTATTAGAGAGATGGCGGGCATAGTGCAGAGACAGTACAAGGTCTCCTTAGCACGGCTTTCTATGCTCCTGGGCAAAATGATATCCAGCATTGCCATCACCCCATGGGCACGCCTACACTCTAGAGACCTTCAATGGTTTCTCTTATCATTCCAGAGAACAGGCCGCAGCAGCTCGCAAGCCAGGGTCCATGTTCCCAGGGAGGTTCTTCGTTCCCTCAATTGGTGGAGGTCTCCAGCCATCTCCAGGGGTTGTCTCTTTTGAGAGCCTCAACATCTGGTGGTAACTATGGACGCCAGCCTTGGTTGGGGAGCGCACTCCCAGTCGTGCATGGTCCAGGGCCGATGGACCCAAGCCGAAAGGAGGCGCAACATCAATTGGCTGGAGCTACGGGCAGTCTACCTGGCCCTGCATCACCTACAGCACCTGACCTCCGGCAAGCACATTTTAGTGCTCATGGACAACGTGACTGCAAAAGCACATGTAAACAGGCAGGGGGGTACCAGATCAAGGTCCCTCATGCAGGAGGCCAGGAGGCTGGGCCTCTGGGCAGAGCGACATCTGCTGTCCACGCTCGGCGGACCACATCTCCGGAGGGTCCAACGTGCAGGCGTACTTGCTCAGCCGAATGACCATCGACCACGCAGAGTGGCACCTGCACCCGTCCTACTTCCGAGACCTGACGAGCCGCTTCAGCCTCCCGGAGGTCGACCTGTTTGCCACCCTGGAAAATACACAACTGCTGAGGTTTTACTCGAGGTTTCAGACTCCCGGTGCAGAAGGAGCCGATGCCCTTCACAGCAAGTGGCCTCCAGTTCTCTTGTATGCCTTTTCCCCTCTTCCCCTTCTTCCAAAAGTAATCAGGAAGATCCTGGAGGAAAAGGCGGAGGTCTTGCTTCTGGCGCCACATTGGCCCAGGAGAGCCTGGTTTGCCGACCTCGTAGCTCTATTGGGGGCTCACCCCTGGAGGATCCCTCAGAGCGAGGCCTCCCTCAGCCAGGGTGCGTTGGTCCACCCGGACCCCCGGTGGTTCCAACTGACCGCCTGCGCTTGAGTGGAGCGCTCTGAGAGGGGACAGTCTTTCCTCCAGGGTCATTAAGACCATTCAGGCCTCTAGGAGACCTTCCACCGAGCGTATATATTCAGCCACCTGGAGGGCTTTTTGTGCCTGGTGTACTAAGGCAGGGTTTTCCCCAATTGAGGTCTCAATAGCCCAGATACTGGAATTTCTCCAGGATGGACTGGATAAAGGGTTGTCACCCAACACCATCCGGAGGCAGGTTGCGGCCCTGTCTTCAGTATTGACTTGTGGATCGCTGGAATCCCTGGCCCAGCATCCCACCGTCCACCGTTTTATCAAATCTCTGCCCCCCTGTAGTCCACAGGTACTCCACCTGGGACCTGTCCAAAGTATTGACTTGCCTCACTGGGACCCCATATGAACACTTGCGATTGGCCAGCCTGCGCCACCTTACGTGTAAGGTAGCGTTTCTAGTGGCTATCACTTCGGCCAGGTGGATCTCTGAGCTAGCGGCCCTTTCAGTCTGAAAGGACCTGTGTGTCTTCCACACAGAGTAGTCTTACGTTTGGACCCTTCCTTTATCCCTAAAATAAATTTTTGTTTCTATAGGGCACAGGAACTCATTTTACCTAATTTCTGTCCCAATCCGGTCCACCCTTTGGAAAAAAAGTGGCATACTCTAGACCAGTGATGGCAAACCTTTTTGTCGCCGTGTGCCAAAAGTATGTGCGGGCGCGTGCGACACCGCTCCCGCATGCCAGCACCAATAATGTAATGCGCACACCCCTGCGCATGCGTGCACACACCCCTGCACGCACCCCCATGTGCATGTGCCCTGTCCCACGCATGCGCACGTACACCGCACATGCGTCCCCCGCACCCTGTTTTGGACCAAACTGCCGGCACAAATGGCCTGCCTTTGCAGAGGCAGCAGCGGCTCCTGCCAGCCTCGCGCTCCAGGCAGCGTCCAGCCAGCTGGCCATGCCAGCCGGCAGGACTGCGGAGGAGCGAGCCACCCAGCCTGCTGCTGCTGGCGCGCCGTCCTTGAAGCAACACTCTGCTCTGCCCGCGGATATGCAGCAACTAACGAGGGAGAGATGGAAGACAATGTCGCCTGATTCGCGCGGCAGCTGAGAAAAGCGCCTTCCTCCAGTTGCTGGAAGTAAAAGGTGGCTCTGCGCAGCTGCCCGAAAAACTTTTTTCCCGGCGGCCGTTCTCTTTTGCGCGCTCAGAGCCGCACGCCACCGAAATGCGAGAGGCTGCGTTGCTCTCTTGCCCACCCTCCCCCCAGCCAGCCTGCCAGCCTTGAATTCACTGTGGCTTCCCCAGTCTGGTAGCTAATCCTACCTGAGCCAGCTAAACTCCTCCTCTCGCAGCCGCTTGTCGAGCAGGAGAAAAGACGGGAGGGCTGGAGGAGGGGCAGGAAACCGATCTAAACTCTCTCCCTTCCCCCTTCTTTCTCCCACCCTGCCAGCTGCTCTTAGTTTACCCCTAGTGAGGCAGGGTAAACACTCAGAGCTGGATCAGTTCACACAACTGAGTTTCAGCTAATCGCTCAGAGCCGCTGCTTCGCTTGAAGAGGAGGGGAAAGGATCGAGGGAAAAAAGCCAGAGCTCCGGCAGCCTCTGGAAAAACATTTGGCTCATCGATTCCCCCACCCCAGGAGTGAGGAAGTACGTACTCCCAAACCCCCCAGCATCCTTGTGAGAGGAGAGGAGCTCCCCGCTTGCTCACACGCGCAGCTTTGGCTGCTGCTCGCCTCTCATCTGGCGCAACTGGGGAAACGCCCGCATGTTTTGCAGCAGCTGCAGCGGCGGCGGCAATAAAGCCGCCCCCCCCGAGGTCTGCTGCTCCCAACTTCATCCTCTCGGCCTTGGTGCTCTTACCTTACACGGCGCCGCCTCCTCCTCCTCTTGGCCATGCCTTGCAGGCCAAAGGCGCAGCCCAGCGACACCCAAGCGGGGGCTGCACGCTTTTGCCCCGGCGGCGCCAGTGGAGCCACGCAAGCTCCAATGAGCGGGTGCAGCTCAGTCCGTGCAGCCCGCCCCTCTTGGTGACTGCAAGCTGGCTTGCCCCAATTGGCCTGGCTCCCAACCCTGCCAGCTGCTCTCACCTTACGTGGCGGTGGCAGTGCCTCCTCTTCCTCCTCTTGGCCACGCCTTGCAGGCCAAAAGCGCAGCCCAGCGACACCCAAGCGGGGGCTGTGCACTTTTGCCCCGGCGGTACCAGCGGAGCCACAATCTGCCTCCCGCCACAAGAGTGCCAGTGAGCGAGTGCAGCCCAGCCTGTGCGGCCCACCACTCTCGGGGACTGCAAGCTGGCTTGCCCTGGTCGGCCTGGCTCCCAACCCTCTTACCTTACGCGCCGCCGCCACCACCTCCTCCTGGCCGCGCCTTGCAGCCGAAAAGCACAGCCCTGCTCCCCCAAGCACCCAAGCTGGCCAGTCGCTCTTGCCTTTCGCCCTTCAGCTGCCACGACTGCTGCTCTATTGGGGTGGTGGAGCTGCTCAGGAGGAACGCCGGAGACAGCGTGACGGCCGGCCATTGCCATTGCTGGTCTTCGCACATGCATGCGCGCCAGAAACCAGGAGACCAAGTGGCCGATGCACATTCCTGAAACAGGAAGATCATCTTCCTGGAGCACGCATGCGCAATGGGCAGCTGCTCTTCTGGTTTCGGGTGCACCGATGCACATGAAAACCAGCTGGCTGGCACGCAGGAACCCGGAAGAGCAACGGGCGATGGCTCCGCGTGCCCGAAAAAATGGCTCTGCGTGCCACAGGTTCGCCATCACGGCTCTAGACATAAGGAAGGCTCTCTAGATACGTTAAGAGAACTGCTACTCTGAGGAAGACAGAGGCCCTCTTTATTTCCTTTCAACCAAACACCTTAGGCAACAGGGTCACACCATCTACAGTGGGTCGATGGCTGCGAGGAATCATCACTAAGGTGTATGAACTACAGTCCCTTCCGAGGCCCGCTCAGGTGACAGCGCACTCAATTCGTAGCACAGCGATGACGGCTGCGTGGTCAACGCAGGCTTTGCTTGAGGAGGACTGCTGGGCGGCCACTTGGTCATCCCTGTCGCCGTTTATTAGGCACTACAAACTGGACATCTTTGCTTTGGCGGAGGTGGCATTCGGCCGCTGGGTCCTCCAGCAGGTCCATACGGATGGAGAGTCCTCGGACCAGACGGTAGCCCACCCATAGGACAGCCAGCTTTGGTATGTCCCATTCCTGGATGCTATCTCAACCCACTATGGAGAAGGGGCGTTGGTCTTACCTGATACACTCCTTCTCGAAGGGTTGAAATAGCATCCAGCCCCACCATGAGACTCCATGATAATGACACATCGAGTCTGTCAATTCGTCTTTGTCAAAGCTGGGAAGCCCTAGCAACAGAGGTGTGGCATTTCAGCTCTGACAGACTCAGTCCAATCAACTGAACAGACGAGGTCAACCCATTCCTGGATGCTATCTCAACCCTACGAGAAGGAGCGTATCAGGTAAGACCAACGCCCCTTTCATTCCAATTTCAAATAAACTGCATCAGAGCCAGAAAGCAAACGTACTTCACTTTAAAAACTATCAGATCATCATGCGATTATGTTAGGAACTAATTCCAAACTAGGACAAATATCTAATATAGAATGTACCTTGTATGTCAAAATATTTGGGTAAATTTCAAATGTGGGTCACCTTTGATCTGTGATTTTTGGACCCTTAATATTTATTTAAAATTATTTAAAGGGCAATTTCCAAGTATGATTCTAGAAGGCTAATAAAATTTAAAATATCAGTGTAAAATAATTATAGATAATACAATGAAAACCAAAACAAAAATACAGGAAAAGAACAACAAAGGAAATAAATCAGTCAACACATAATGGGTTCACCTCATTTCTCCCATACTCAGAAAAACTCCCAAGTCTTAAGGACATCCCAAAATGCCAGCAGGGTTGGGATTTACCTAAGCTCAGCGGGTGGTGTGTTCCATAGGGCAGGACTGTCACAGAAATGTCATAAATGCAAGATGACATTCTCTAATCAACGGAAATCAGAGTATGCTGCTTCTGTTGGATCTGATGTGAAGGAGAGAAGTAGTCCCTCAGATAACCCACACTCATACCATGAGGACTTTAAAGATAAATTGCAAGTTGTATCGCAGCTGAAATATTGGAAGCCATTGCAGGTTGTGGAGGAAAGGTGAAACATGGGCATATTGAGACACACAAACACACACGTGCAGGAAGATCCTATAACACATCTCCTGGGAATCCTTAGCTTGGAAGCACATGGATCTAAAACCAAGATTGCTGAGCTCACAGCCTTCAGCCCTTATAAGACTTGCATTGTAAGAACTTTAGGACTTTCTAGAAGCTATTCTGTGCTAATGGTATATGTGAGATGATGCTGTTTCCTTTATTTAATGGCTTGATCTGATAGTTTTGAACATAGGAACTTTTAATGAATGATATATTTCTTACTATTTCCTGATTTTGGTGTGCAAACACATTCCTTTTCTATCTAAAGGAACTTCTAAGGGCTGATAGGAGTTGATTCTACCAGGTAGGTTGCAGTCTTACCTAGGTTTATTGATGTATTCATAGTTCTATTAGCATTTTAGCGTTTTTATAGTCCTGGTGATAAACAGATTAATAACGGTGCCCTCTGGGCATAGCTGCCATTTACATTGTTAATTAGATTCTCATAAAGAAAAGTATCTTTAGATGACATCATGTGATAGAATGGTGCCAAAATAGTTGTGAACTCTGCAGGCAAAGACCAGGAGAAACTGCTAGACACAGTGCAAGAACATTGTCTAAAGAAGGGGTTGGAAAGGATCATACTTTGCCAGTTATAATTTACGTCTACGAGCTTGGACTCTGCTAGCAGCTATAAAGATTCAAATCATAAAGTTTTACAGTGGAATGGTTTCTGTAAAGCATCATTACAAAGTGGGAAATGTGCCTTTAATTCTTATGACATACTGTATAAGGCTGTCTGCTTCATTTTTTGTTTCAGCACTGTTTGGTGAGTTCATTGGGTGATGTCAGGTTTTTTGTTTCTCATCCTTTCTATTCACCAAGTTCCATTAAAGGTATAGTAAAGTTATCCAATCCCAGTACTGATTTGCTAGAGCCAGCCTTCTGCAGTCACATTTCCTCCAAATGTGTTGGAATATACTGTAGGTCCTAGAATTCCCAACCAGGTATATTTTTGGATTTTTGGTAAGGTTATATTTTATTTCAATAATACAATGCTGCTATGAAGTGCCAGAGGACCTACCTGATACTCATTAAAGAAGCATGACTTTTTCAGGAGCCTTAAAAAAAATGTAGCTGTTCAAACGTGTTGATTCATTAAAGCTAATGTATCTCTTAAAGCAGCTAGGCTTTTTTCAGAAACCTGACAAAAGTTGGACTACTTTAATGAATAGCAGAGAGGTGCTGCGCTAGTGTGAGATCTGAAGCCCTACTGCCTAGATATTTTTGAAGTATGCACAGTCGTAATGTTCAACAGCCAATACTCAAAAGTTACTTTCAGTTGGAAAATTAAAACGTGACAGCAGATATTATAGACGATAAGACTATGCTAGAATAAAACATGAGGTGGCACGGATGGAAGCTAGGAGTACATTGTAGACCTACCTTATTCCATGATGTGGTAAACTTATGCTTGAATATTTAGATTCAGTTTTGTTTGAGTTATATTCTTATAGTTCAGCTTGGTTCCTACATTGCAAAATAAAAAAGACCATATCTTCCACATTTAATCAATATACTTTAACAAGAATGAAACTCTTTCATCTTTGACAGATTGCCGTTTATAAAGAAGGTTGAAAAAAATTTGGGATGATTCTGTTTGGCTATTTTATTTTTCTAAAATGATGCAGCATTCAATACAAAACAATCTCACCTTGAACTGTTTAGTGGTTTCATATAGTACATATATGAACCAATTATTTGACTACAGCTGTTCATTTATCTTTATTTTATGAAGTTTTCATTTTCTTCACAGGGACACAAGCAAAAATAAAATGAAAAGGGGATTACGTCAGCAATAAACTTCACAAATGTAAACCCAGCCTATGTATGCAAGCAAGAGAAAAAATATAGATGAATTCAAAATGATGTGAAGGTGAATAAATCCTATGCAATATGTAATGTAAAATAGATGAACTAGACTAAGATAAGTCTTTGTTATCCAGTCGCTAAGTTGTGTCCAACTCTTTGTGATCCCATGGACCATAGCATGCCAGCTCCCCTGTCCTCACTTGTCTCCTGGAATTTGTCCAAATTCACGTTCGTTGCGTTGATGACACTATCTAGCCATCTCATCCTTTGCCATCCCCTTCTCCTTTTGCTTTCAATCTTTCCCAACATCAGGGTCTTTTCCAATGAGTCCTTTCTTCTCATTAGATGGCTAAAGTACAGGTAGTCCTCAACTTACAACAGTTAATTTAGTGACCTTTTAAAGTTTCAATGGCACTGAAAAAAGTGACTAATGACCATTGTTCACACTCATGACCTTTGTATCAGCCCCATGATCATCTGATCAATGATTCACTTAACTGTGTTACTAACTTACCAACTGCAGTGATTCACTTAACAACTGTGGCACGAAAGATCGTAAAAGGGGGTAAAACTCACTTAAAAATGTCTCACTTAACAACAGAAATTTTGGGCTTAATTGTGGCCATAAGTTGAAGACTACCTGTATTTGAGCTTCAGCTTCAGTATCGGTATCTGTCCTTCCAAAGAATAGCCAGAGTTGATTTCCTTTAGAATTTAGTGATCTGATCTTGCAGTCAAAAGGATTGTCAAGAGTTTTCTCCAACAACAAAAGTCTAAAGCATCAATTCTTTGGCACTCAGCCTTCTTTATGGTCCAACTTTCACAGCCATACGTGACAGGTAGTCCTTAACTTAAGACCTCAATTAAGCCCAAAATTTATGTTGCTAAGCTAAACATTTGTTAAGTGAATTTTACCCAGTTTTATGACTTTTCTTGCCACAGTTGTTAAGTGAATCACTGCAGTTGTTAAGTTAGTAATACGATTGTTAAGTGAATTGACAGAAGATCACAAAATGTGATCACATTACCATGGGACATTGCTACCATCATAAATATGAACCAGCTGTCAAGCATCTGAATTTTGACCATGGGAATGCTGCAATGGTTGTAAGAGTGAAATACAGTGATAAATCACTTTTTTCAGTGCCATTGTAACATTGAATGGTCACTAAATGAACTGTTGTAAGTCAAGGACTATCTGTACTACTAGGAAACCCATAGTTTTGACTATATGGACCTTTGTTGGCAAGGTTTTGTCTCTGCTTTTTAATAGTGTACATATTTTAATTGTGGTTTAATGTATCTAACAAATGGCCATAGTCTGAGTTGAAATGGTCTTTAGTCAAGCTCACTGCCATTTCTGTTTTCTAACTAATGGGAGGGGTAGCCTATACAATATCCATCTAGCATCCTCCATATTGAACTGGTTAAGGAATTAGGCTGCTCAACCTCTGCAATAAATTTCTCCCTCTCTCCCCATACTTGTTTGTAGCTGTCATAGCAGCACCTTCCTTATTGTGTTTTAATTCCAATCTCTAATCTCTGTGGTTCTGTGATAAATTAATGTAATGATAGAGGCCTCAGTTATGAGGTTTGCTCCGCTTGCTTGTAATCTGAGGGACAGGTTTAGGGCCTGCTTTATTTAAGATGCAAGGGTAATTACATGGGAGTTCACATATGCAGGCAGAGAGATATGATTCATTCTCATCGTGACAGCCATGACACAGCTGTTTGTTGGATAAAATAGAGGAGCCGTGTTGTTACAAAATGTTCTCCTTATTATACCTCATTAAAAACAAGACTGCGATAAGTCAAGGCTGGTGAGGAATAAAATGTATTGCCCCCTGTAAAAACTGATAGGAAAGA
The DNA here is from genome assembly GCA_003457575.1 of Thermophis baileyi. NCBI lineage: Eukaryota > Metazoa > Chordata > Lepidosauria > Squamata > Dipsadidae > Thermophis > Thermophis baileyi. The sequence goes on along the minus strand of QLTV01002530.1, from coordinate 4,606,655 downwards.
TGGGGCTCACCCAAGAAGTATTGGTCATTTATTTGTTTCTGAGGCTTCTTTTACTCTCCCCCTCTTTCAGAACTTCTGCATTGTATTTTCTACCTAAACTCACAGAAAATAAATTTTATCTTTTGCCCCCCACTAGATTGATTTTACATCTTCACTAAGTACTTACCTTGCGCCTTTTTTTCTATGTTAACAGACAACACAAACAGTAACTAGAAGCAATTAGCAAAGACTTGGGGCGAGAACAAAAGAAAAGATTTGTTCTTTTCAATGCAATACAAGTTGCTACTGTTCACACTGATCAAGAACAAGAAGCAACTAGGAAAGTGAAGATCATTATGAGGTCTAAATCTTTCAAAAGCAGGTTTAAAGAGAGAGAAAAAAAGAGCCTCTTTCAGCCAAGAGAAAATATCCTGTCAAGTCTTCCCCTATCCAGCTTCCTTTCTAGTTTTTTTATTTTATTTTTAATAGCCTTAAGTTTAAAGTGCTATGGGTTTTCTTTTTGTTCTTTCTTCTGAAAGAAAACAAAACAATTGAAACTATAAAAAAGGCAGTGTGGAAAAAGTGAGTTGGGAGAAAGGTTTTTCTGAACAGGTTTGCTGGCACAGCTGAAGAAATCCTGCATCTGCAAGAGAGTCTGGATGTTGGTTTTCAAAGGAGAACCTTGGCGTGTATGTGATTCATTTTTCTTCAAATACCCACTTTAAAGTATTGTGCTCTGCTAGGGTTTTGAATTAATTATTAATTTCTTTGTCAGTTTTTTGGCCAGAGGGTTTTCAGACTTGGGTTTTATTGAGAGTTAAATTGAATAGGCAGGGATGGAAATCTTCTTCCTCCTCCTCTTTTAATATCCCTCAAAAATCCCCCACCAAAATGGGGGTGGAATTCATATTCTCCAGCCAAGTTCATCATTCTTTAAAAAAAGCTTGCTTAATGAGTGCTTATGCACTGGATTTTTTTTTTTTACACTCCAGTTGGCACACTCCATTTTAACTAAGATTTGAGGCTTCTGTTGCCTTGAATCCAAAATGGCTGCCATTTGAAGTCTGCACAGATTAGGCTTTGAGCATTTAAACTTGGGTATCATAAGAATACATGGTCTGTTAAGTGAAGTTGAGGCCTGTGGTTAGTGTTTTAATTAGCCAGAACATTTGGAATATAGTTCATTGTAACTATGATACGTTTATGCAAATCTTCTGGAAAATACCCAAATGATTGTTCTGCATGACATATTTACATGATTAGAGTTAGATAAATAAAATTTTTGAGATCACATAAACCCTGAACCAGGGGTGAAATTCAACAGGTTCTGACAGGTTCTGGAGAACCGGTAGCGGAAATTTTGAGTAGTTCAGAGAACCGGTAGCGGAAATTTTGAGTAGTTCGGAGAACCGGCAAATACCATCTCTGGCTGGCTTCAGAGTGGGGTGGGAATGGAGATTTTGCAGTATCCTTCCCCTGGAGTGGGGTGGGAATGGAGATTTTGTAGTATCCTTCCCCTGCCACGCCCACCAAGCCAAGCCCACAGAACCGGTAGGGAAAAATTTTGAATTTCACCCCTGCCCTGAACTATAAATTAATCACAGCGGTTGAATTTGCTAAATCTGTTTATTAAGCAGGTTAACCAATTTGTGAACCCAGACATTACTGATAATGTTCAGTAAAGATTTTCTCTACTTCTGTTCAATAAAGACTTTCTCTACTTCTGTTCAGTAAAGACTTTCTCTACTTCTGTTCAGTAAAGACTTTCTCTACTTCTGTCTCCTTGCTTATCCCTAATTGACCAGCACATTGTGAGATTGAAAAAAATGGTGTGTAAATGACAATTACATGAAATTCTTTATATATTCTTTATATAAATATATATATATTCTTTATATATTACTTGAATATATCTCTTAAGGGAGATGCTTCATTATTTGTGGAATGGTTTAAAAGAATATAGGAAGAACCCTACTGGATCCTACCAAAGGCATTGATTGATTGAGTCAATTTATATAGGCATTCATATCACAATAGCAATTCTGGGAGATTAGAACATTTAAAAATAATACAGAAGTAAAGCATACATAAGAACTAAGCAGCTGAGGATGGTTTTGTAATCCAGCATCTTGTTTCCCATAATCAACAATTTCAACATGTCTCTTTAAACTGGACATTGTTCTCAGCAACTAGTCATAGTGTTTCTGACCATGAAGCCAATTTCTTCATATGTAATGAATCTATTTTTATTTTATTTTTGTACATGTATCATTCAAATCAGGACTAGGACTCGGATTATCATTATATATTCACCTGGATTAACATTTTAATTTACTAAATAGCCAGTAGTGTTCTGGAAAAATATGTGAAATAGGAGCATGAACAAAATTAAGATTCTACTATGGAAGCACTTCTGCTCCTCCTGCTTTGCTCCTTACTAAGAATATACATGGACATTATTTTGAAAACAAAAAGGCTGGAGGATTATATATATCCCATGTTGAATGCTCTGGTTCTAACCTAAATTGAGCCAAAGTGGCTTTTTCCTTGATTTTTTTGATGTGTATATTTGGGGTTTACTTAGGCAGTTCTAGCCAATGGAAAGGCTTCTTAGATACTGAGTGAAAAGAAAGTATAGGTAGTACTTGACTTATAACCAGTAGCTTAGTGACTGTTCAAAGTTACAGTGGACCCTCCCCAAAAGGTACATTGGATCCAGTTCTGAAGTTCTGATGTCCCCCCACAATCATGCAACTGCATTTCAGGCGCTTTCCAACTGGCTTGTGTTTGTATCATCCCATAGTCACGTGACTGTGATTTATAACATTTTTGGTGAAAACCAGCATTTACTTCTGGTTTTCAGCAAAAATTCCCCATACAAACTATAGGTTAATAACTGCAGCATTTGCTTTACACCTCAAAAAAGACATAAAATTAGATTCATCAGATGATGACCCACTTGTGACTTACGATCGTAATTAGCAGACTCCATATGATTGTACACTAATGATTTTAATTGACTTTACACAATATATTGAGAATAAAACCTTAGGTGAAGATTGTGTGGCCCTATTTGCAACTGTTCTGGACACCATTTTTACCCAAAGTTTTACTCTTCCATATTAAGTGATTGAACATGAGTGCTACTTTGGATCCTTTTAACAAAACAGCATATAGCAAATGTAAGATACAAGATAATTGGCATGGTATGTTTTTCTCTTCTCTCAATGATTATTCAACTATATTAATAGGGAATGTATCTGAAATCATGGGTAAAATGTAGTATGCACAAAGTTAAAATTGGCTTGTACACTTTTATTACTGAAGGTCACACAATGACAGCTATTATCATTACACACACACACACACACACACACACACACACACATGCACGCACACACACCAGAGGTGGGATTCACTTACCTTCCTTACCGGTTCGCAAATGTGAGTGTGCGTGTTACGTCAGGTTGGGTGGGGGGAGCCTCCCGCAGTCGCCGCTACCGGTTCGCGCGATCCGGAGAGAACCGGCTAAATACCACCTCTCCCTCTCTCGCTCTCTCTCTCTCTCTCTCTATCTAATCATATCTCCCTCATCTATGTAGCATGTTTGTCTCTGTCTGTCTGCCTGTCTGTCTGTCTCTCTCTCTCTCTCTCAACCTCTCTATCTAATCTTCTCTCCCTCATCACACACACACACACACACACACACACACACACACACACACACACACACACACACACCTGCAAATGGCTAAATTCATAAATAATTCTAAGCCAGGATTTTTAGCCAGGATTTGTTAACCTCAAACCAAAAATAAACAAAATATGTTAGGATAATGAACCAGTCTGTAAATTCTGTTGAACTCCCACAATTGCTTTAAGTATGTACCAAATAATTAACAACATATTACTGTAACTCACATAGTTGCTTTGCATGAATACCAGGTCTGTAAGTCCTATTGAATTTACATAGTCACACTAATTGTAATCTGATTTCTTTGTTTTGGGCCTAGCAAAATATGTGAACACAAGTGAGCCTTACAAGCAAATAATCATGGCAACTCAAAATAGAATGCTAAATGTTAAATTATGTTTATTGATCCTGAAATTTATGTAACTTATTGAATTGATAAGAGTTAGGGAGACAAGCTATATTAACTAGCCACTAATGTAATTGTCTTGTATATGTGTGCGTGCAAGAGAGAGAACACAATCTCCCTAATAGCTGATTTCAGAATAAGGGACGGAGGTCAACTGCCATAGTCACCAAATGGTGTTTGCTTTGAATGCCTCAAGAAGCAGGTGAGTAAATCTTGTGGCTGGCTTTGTTACTGCAGAGCTTCTTTGTATTGCATACAAAAGTCTTTCCACTCTTTTGTTTTTGGCATGGTGTGTGTGTTCTCCAACTTTTGTAGCTCTTGGATCCCAAGCACTATTGGAAATAGGGAGGGCCCTGGGAACAATAGGGCTTGCTAGGGATGGATTTTCCTATTAGTGCAGTTGCTGTCCTAGGGGGTGGGCTATGCAAGTCAAGGAGGCTTTGTGTGGCTGGTTTTATGCACTTAGTTTTGAAGTCAGAAGGGGGTTGTTGTGGAACTTTTGAATGTTGATCAGGTTGAGATTTTTAAGAATTTAAGAAGTTATGGAGAGGGGAAAGAAGGTTAACTTAAAGCAATGTTATTTTTCATGAAACGTTTGTAGCTGTTTAGCAATATTTGACCATTGAAATGTCAGGTTCAGAGCAAAGTGTTTTCCCAAGGCTTGGGGAAAAATTGGGAGTGGAAGTGAGCAGTTGTAGTTAATTGTCAATTTTAATAGGTGATTATGATCACATGAAACTATTCAATCCAAAATAACAGAATATCCTTCTTAGTCAAAATGAGTACTTCACCATCCTCTCCTACTGATGACAAATTTGACTAGTGAAATCAATGAAATCACCAAAACCTACTTGCTTTCCTTTGCATAGAATTCAAACAGACCAAATCATAGACCATAGTTCAGGGCGTGTTATGATAGCAAGTTTCCTTTTATTTCCTGCAGTTGGCATCTTGGTGTTATTATGAATGTGCCTGGCTCTACTATTGTGTATTTAGATGTGTATGTAAGCATGATCAAGTACATTCTTACATTTTTATGCAAAAGAGCACTTCCAATGCAAATAGACATATCAAATAATGTTTTGTCTGCACTTGTTGAATTTGAGTCATTTGGTATGGCAGTGACCTGATTTATTCATTGCACTAAACCATGGTTATTTAATACAACACAACAAGCTATAAACCACAAGCAAACCATTTAAAGTTAGCAGATAGAATGAACTAGCCTTAAAATCCTGCCCTCATAAGCTTCATTTGGCAGAAAAGAGAACTTCCTGTTGGCATACTCCCATGCCAAATAGCATCTTATATGAAGCAATAATATGGAGAAATAAAGGGATGGGTAGGCATATAGGACTGAGCTTGAAAGAGAGATGTAAATCCTTTGCTATGGCCTGGATCTGTTGCAATGTTTGTGGTCATAGTTAAAATTATGTTTAACATAGAATACAAAACCAAGTACTTGGGCCAACCCTTGAAAAGTATCCGGAAGCTTCAACTGGTACAGAATGCAGCCGTGCAAGCTACAGTGGGTGCCCCAAAAAGGGCAAATATAACACCTCTGCTCCACGAACTGCACTGGGTCCCGATTTGCTTTCAGATCCAATTCAAAGTGTTGGACATTACCTATAAAGCCCAACATGGCACAGGGCCAGGTTATCTACGGAACCAGCTTCGCTCCATCACATCAGCCCATCCCACTCATTCAGGCAGGAAAGGCATGCTACAGACCTCGTCAGTCAGAGGATTCAGAATAATACAGTTGGAAGCAACCTTGGAGGTCTTCTAGTCCAATCCCTTGCTTAAGCAGGAAACCTTATACCATTTCAGATAAGGGTTATCCAATCTCTTCTTAAAAGCCTCCAGTTTTGGAACACCCACAACTTCTGGAGGCAAGTCAGCAGGGTCAAGGAAAAGGGCCTTTTCTGCTTTGTGGAACATCTTGCCCCCAGAGGTGAGGAAACCCCAATGTTCTGGCTTTCTGCAAAAGAGTCAAAACCTGACTGTAGCCTTGCATGGGGGATCTAGGGGCCCACACAACCATGAGACTGGTTGGCCCTATGAGAACCCTTCCCACCTGTATTAACAACTCTTAGTCTCCCTGTCTTGGATCTCTCCATCTCTTGCAATTTCATAATGTTTTTTATTTTTATATTTCTAATCTTAAATTATTCAGTTTTAATGTTTTTATTGTATTGATTAAATTGTAAACTGCTCAGAGCCCCTCTGTGAGGGAGATGGGTGGCTAATAAATTTGATAAATAAATCTGTTTAATATCTGAAAGCAGAATTCAGATATGAAGACTATTTCAACTATCAAAGGTTATTTCTCTTGACTATCAAACTCTTATATTTAAGAAATACTATCAACCTTATTGTTTTTCAAACCTCTGATTATTTTTCTCTTAAGAAAAAATTGATTATTATAATATAGCATTTCTGAGTGCATTCCAATAAGAGGGCTGCCACCACTCTTAGCTCTTTTTCCTGCTACTGGTCCATTCCCATGTGACTTTTCCGAAGTTTTCTTGTCTTCAGGGCCATCATCCAGTTCTTCTGGAACCAGCACATACAGATTGTCCTCATTCCTCAATGGTGCAATCCATGGCTGTGTGACAAATCTCTGAGCTTGCACTGCATAATAGATTCATCTGTTTCCTTTTCCATCTACAATCTGCTCATCTTACATATATTGCTTTCCTAAGTCATTTTCATATTGACCATTTTGTGGATGTTTGTGTGTGTGTTTTAAATGGGCCCTCCAGAACATTATTTTAAATTAATTTTTCAAATTTATTTTTTGTCCACTTGGCTTCAGAGCCCTTTAAGCAGCTGCAACCACACAGCATTGCTGCACAGTGCAGGGCTGGGCTTCTCCCTATGGTATACAAAGCCCATGCTACTTTTCTTAGTCTCATCTCAGAGGCTCTGTGCAGATGGCCTGGTCTTTCATTGTGTCTGTGCTTGACTTTTACTATTCAGCTGCCTGAGAAGTTAGTTTCCTTTGTTTTGCATACAGTTATTTAAAGTGGAAACAGTTTCCAAGAGATCCTTTTGCTGTATGTAGCTCCTTGCAATTGTTTGCACTTTCAATAGGATCAGCTTTGTTCCTTGAACACTGGATTCCTGCTCAAACTAATGCTTTTTTCTGCTTTATTTCAACTCCTCTTTTGCACACTGATACGCAACTGCCATATGGGACTTAGATTGCATCATGGCTCTTAAGGTTTGGTGCAAACATACTGAGGTAATGGAAGTGTTCACACAACATGTTAATCCATGGTTAACTGAATTAACTCAGTTGACTGCATTCCCACGAAACATTGAACCAAGTTGCATTTGGTGAATTGGGTGGCCAAATAAATCACTAGGATAAATAACCTAACCACATGGTCTGAGTTCATATAATACACTGAGTACAAACAGTCATTCTCATTGTAGAAATCTAGCCTTAATATTAATTGTTTGGATGTAGCTTAGCATATGGTAGAAACTTCATTGTGTTTTGTTCAGTAAACAAAAGCTAAACAGGCTTAAGAATTAGCACTATGCGTGAACCTGTTTGAGTTTAAAGTATCCAGTGTACCCACTTTGAGTACACAAACTCCCATCAGTTGTCTAGGGGTTACATTTCCCCAAAGCCTCATATAGAGTGAATACTAAATCAGTGGAAAAAAGGGATTGTGGGGCATGGTGTCAAACTTTTTAACCCCAGTGCATTGACAAATGTGCTCATATATGTTTAGAGCCTTATTCTTATACATTTTCTTCCTTGTCTCATTTTTAATACATAGTGAAAGCATTTTTTCCATTTTTTTTTCTACAGATGGATTTCTAATATGCATGGTTATCATGGCAGGCAAGGAGATGGAATGCATCACAGCACTATGAATTTCATTAGCATACTTCGTTATATTGCATACAGTACATTTGCCCAGGTTAAAAGCTTGTTCTAGCACTGATGATCCTTCATCAGCTTCAGTGCAATGTAAAGGTAGTCCTCGACTTACAACAGTTAATTTAGTGACTGTTCAAAGTTACAAAGGCACTGAAAAAGTGACATGACCGTTTTGCATACTTATGACCTTTATAACATCCCCATGGTCCATGATTAAATTTCAGAGACTTGGCAACTGATTCATATTTATGACAGTTGCAGTGTCCTGGGGTGATGTGATCACCTTTTGCAAGCTTCTGACAAGCAAAATCAATGTTAAGCAGATTCACTTAACAACCATGTTACTAACTTAACTGCAGTGATTCACTGAACAACTGTGGCAAGAAAGGTTGTAAAATGGAACCAAATTCACTTAACAAATGTCTCACTTAGCAACAGCAATTTTGGGTTCAATTGTCGTAAGTTGAGGACTACCTTTAGGTAGTATGTTTCCCTGCTTCTAGAGTTAGAAAGGTCGTTTTCCTTTTCAGTCAGGGAAAAGGACAAGATGTGGTTGACTATTTTGTGCCCATAATAATAGTAGTAGCCATTGTAGATACGGAAATACCGTAAGTGCGAGACAGTGAGCAAAAGGAACCACTGTGTAACACAATGATAAATTGTGTGAGCAGAAATTGGTCTTGGTGAGTAGTTTTGTCATGTTTCCAGTCCTTTGGCACAAGTTGATTATACTTGCACAAATAATAGATACATTTTGTATAAAACAAATTTTGGATGAACATGATCATTCACATAATTTGCATAAACTGAGAGAAATCTGTATATTGCACATGTCCAAGAACTTTCACGTAGTTCCTGCTTTTGGGCTACAATTTATCTGAGAGTGCTCAACATGCTAGGCTAAAATGTGATTAGTGGATATATGGCTTAGCATATTGTTTAAATCCAGGCAGTTGTGTTATTTAACTAAATCATGATTAAATAAGCAAGGTTTCTGTTGTTGTATGAACATAGCCTTCATCACAAGCTCCCAGGAAGCATTTCACATTTGGAGGAATAAACTGCTGACTAGGTTTAGTTTAAACCAGTCTGATCAGTCTACATGTGTCTACTAGTTACACATCAGTCTAAGCCATAGTTAATTTAATGAATAAGTGACAATTAGCTGAATTCACAAACCATAAAAACCCAACAACGGTGGTTTACAAGCCACCAAGGACAAATTCATGCAATATGCGAAACCAAAACCAAACAAACTACATTATTTGTGACTATAACTGCTGTCTGTGTTGTACTTTTAGTATAACACTAAAAATACACAATATGTGGGTATTTTTAAAATGCTATTCAGATTTGCACTTAAATGGTGTTATTAAACATTTCAATAATTTTAACACAAAGATTATTCAGAGCAAATGAAAAGCCTTTTAAAAAAAAACACCAGAGAAATTATCCTCACAAATTTGTGGGCAATGAAAATATTTTACAGAAAATATATAGCATTGGAATTATTTGTCACTGTGACCTTGCCACAATGGAAATAATAAGAAGATAAGAATAAGAACAGCTTTTGAGTTAACTAGTCATGGTCAATAGATAGTGGAGAAGAGGTTGGACCTCACCTTATGATTAGTGCAACTGTTGCTACTTCCCTAAGGTCAACTTTCAATAAGTCTTCATCTGCTCTAAAGAAGTCTGGGAATTTCAAGCATAATTTTTTTGTTGATTTTAGGAGCACTATAGCTCCATAAGTAATATCAATAACAGTAATTTATAGGGTGCAGTATAATAGGTTGGTCTAACATGCAATTATATTTTCTTTGACTCATCTCTGAGCATTTGAATGGTGGGATAACTAATACTGTTTTCAAAAGGGGAACCTTTTTTCCTATTTAAATGAACCGCTTCCTTTTTCTTTCCACAATTTAAAAAAACAAATATTAATGAATATACTCCCTTTTTGGTCAAGGCTTATATTATATAAGCCTATATTATATGCCAGCACATAGATAGATTCAGTTGAACTCAATGAAAGTTAGGTTTTGTAATGCTAGGTTTTTTAAATCTTGAAACTATAGTACAATTTTAATTTTAGCAAAATTAAAAGAGGGGCCCTTCTTGGCATTCTTATGAGACTTGCTTAATTTGCAATTCATAGGCATTTGGGCTTGCTGTATGTCTCTTCTATGCCTGGCAAAGACCAGAACAGGCTTAAGTTAATTTTTTTAGTAGTATGGAAGCTCCTGAGTTGTTGGGTTAAGTTGGAGCTGTATTCTACTTTGGGTTTCCCTCCCCCCCCTTGATGCCCAATTTAATTCTCTGTGCTTCCAATCTAACATGATTCTTGCATGTTAGATTGCTGCTCCTCTACTCAAGACTCAGTTACTTTCCTCCTACAGCACAGGTTAATCCAGTGCTAAGGGATTCTCTTGCACACCCTGCATGCCTTGCTCTGTTGCTGGCAGCTTTTTTCATTATTTATTTAATGTCTTGTACCGTAAATAATGGTGACTTTATGGTTATTAGGAACGGGTTAAGGTACATGCGGGCAGCACCAGGCAGCCTTCAAAAGGAACAGCCCCGGCATAAAATGTTGCGATAATTGCTTTACTGCTGAGTGCTTGGTCTTTATTTTGTGTCCGATTTGTCTCTTAAGCCAGCGTAACGTTCTCCCCACTGCAGGAGAATGCCGAGAGCAAATTGAAGGTCTGAGCGTGAACAATGCAACATGGTACACTGCTGGGTTTTTCTTTTCTCTTTCTTCATTCCTCCCCCTGGACCACCCGAGTCCCCCCTCCCCTTTCAGCTTTCAGCTCCTTTGCAATTATCACACCTCCCCAACCTTTCCATATTGTCTGAACTTAAGAGCTACTAGTATCTCATCCAGCCCAGTGTTCAATCCTCAGGAGCGATAATCAATACTGGATGCCTGAAGTGCATCCAAAAAGTGTTGTTAAATAATCCATGTACTATAATTTAGTCTTAACTTCGTAGCTATGTAAGTTTAAGAGCGAGTTGTCCATGAAGCCCATTCCATCCACATTAGACACGTGGCTGTAGATGCCATATTTTCAATGCAAAGAGAAGAGAAGATACGCTCTAGATCAAGTTGCGCAACTTGCAACTGTGGGACCATATGCAGTATTTTGAACTGCTGTTTTGGGGGGCCCTACAGCATGGCAGAATTCCCACAGTTTGGGGTAGAAAATACAATAAAAATATTTTATCCAGTATGTATAATGCAAACCGGCCTGTTTTGTAATATTGCTTTACTGAATCCATGGCTACGTGCTTTAAAAAAATTAGATGGTCCGTTGGAGTGATTTATAGCCATGCCCTAGATGAGAGATGTAAATAATGAAGCTAAATGATAGTGCTTGTTTTAAAAGAAATCAAATTAATAAAAAATCCAGGGAACATGTGACTTTCTAAAGAATGCTGAATTACGGCTCCCAGTATTGACTAAAGTTACAAGTTATTAATTTTCTTTAGAATGCGGCAAGTGACCTAGTGACCATATTGAGCATTTTTAGAATAGTTGAATGTTGACCAGTGAGCAGGGCTTCATCATACCTGTCTTGAACTCAAGTGAATTGAGTTTGCTGCTGTTATTTGCCTGTTTTGAGGCTAACACTACAGTTTTTATGTGTTTCTCACTTCAGAGTGGCAGGAACTTGTTCCATCCATTTTTAGCAGCCACCATTAGAAAGGCCTCTGAGGGGTACAAAAAGGGGGCGGGGAGTCCTATATAGGATGGAGCTACAAGTTGTCTGTCCCTCTGTACTAGAACCTAATAAGGCTCTTAAGGTAGGTTCCATATCTTTCTTTGGAAGAATAGTGCCATGGAGATTTCCCATTTTTTGAACATAATAATGGATTTTCAAACATGTAAGCCATCTTGTTTCTTTTCTGTTTGAACTGAAATCTCTGCATGTCTTGGATTTTTTTCATATATGAAAAGTATTGTTACAAGAAAGGACATCTTCACAATGTCAGGTTAGTCAAAGAGTGAAGTTTATATTGCTTGGTTATGGGCTCAATAAGCAGTTTTGCTGACTTAAGCCTATTGCTTTCTTTGTTTACATACTTCATTTAAAAAAATTATCTGTAGCGTACTGTAAACACTAACCTGCATGTTTTTAGCATCCCTTGTTAAATCTTGATAATAGAATTAAGAACCTCTGTAGAAATGGCCAATAGTTTTTATCATCTAAATTCATTATCTTGCTTCTGGCTTTGCTTTTCCAAATTATCTATATACTGTTTTTCTGAAACACTGTGGAAACTTCTGTTGTAGAAAGGGGAAATAAATTTGAGAAATTCCATTATTTTCCATTTTTGCAACATATACAACATTTAGCAACTTAACAGGACTTCCAAAGTTCCAAACCTTGTACCAGGTCCAAAATTATGCATCTGGTACATTTGCCCTCTTTAAAAACCAAACAGAGTATGACGAACAAAACAAATGAGGCCGAGATCATATAGGGCTTTTGCTAGTCCTACATTTGCAATGATACTTAACAAGAGCAAGTAGACTAAGAAATGCATCCAATACTACTTTAATGGTATACAAATGGCAAAAATTGGTAGACTGGATTCTCTCTTACACCACATACCCCGTGCAGTCCTCCAAACTGCTTCCAATGGTTGGGGGCCTTCTTAATCAGGCTGGCTAGAAGAGGATGCGGAGGAAAGCTGACTAAATAACCAATAATTAATGTACAGTGTATTGTTTTATAACTATGGCATAAACCTAAGCTATGGTTTGTGGAAAATTCAATTCTTTACCTTACTGGGGTACAAAATTTCCAAAAACATTGATGAAGGCAGTTAGCAAAGCAGATGGAGGAAGACTTCTCTCTCGAGATCATAACCACTTTAGTGAGAATATATTACCCATCTTAACTGCTAAGTCTGTAGGTTGTAATCTTGGCAAAAAGCATAATAGAATTTAAAATCAGATCCCGAAATAAACTGGTTTCATCCACAAAATGCATCTGCTACTTATAAATAAAAGGGCATGAGTGGAAGTATCAATGAGAATTGCCAGGAAAGATGTACAGTTGGATATAGAATGGCATTAATATTTTTTAAAATAGGTGTCTTAATGGAATGATCCAGTTAAAAAGGATGTTCTCCTTGGCTAGAAAATATGGGTACTGAGAAAGGGAAAGAAGTAGGAGATTGGAAAGCGAAGGGGAGAGTCTATACTCCACATAGCACAAAGGTTGTGGTGGCCTGAAAAAACACTGGCTTTAAAATAAATAAATAAAGGAAAGAAGCTTCCCAACTCCATTATGGGCCTGTAAACGGCCACCAAAGTCAGCAGCAAAATGGCTAGCGCTGCAGCCTCTTCAGCTTAATGTGTCCTGTTTTCTGACCCTGAAACATTCTCTTTATGAAAGGATCAAGTTGGGACCATTGTCCCAGCGCCTTGAAAAGAGCGCCACAGAATGTGCTTTTGTGTTAAGTTGCCTTCCCCCCCCCTTTTCTGAGCTACTGCCTGCTGTGCTTCTCCCCTGAAAAAGGAGACTAGGCAGAAAAGGTGGGGGGAGAAAGGCTGGGATGGACAGTGATACAGACAGAGGCTGTCTTGATGAACCATCTGTGCTGGGGTGTAGTCCAGTGGAGCTGAAAAATTAAACAGCATTTTCAATTAACTTTCTGTCCTGCTTTCTCTAGTGCCTTTTCTCTTCACCGCCCCCCCTTTCCTGTTTTGTTTGGAATATTCGATTTTAACCCTGTGAAAGCTGTTGATTGAATGAGATGTTTATTTTTAGAATAGATCCACCAAGAGCAACCCATGAATAGCTAGGTTGCATCAGGTGATTCTAATCTTTTAATTCTAACCTGTCCTTTTGTACAGAAGTATTGTTCACTCTCTAGAAAGCTGTAATGGGTATCCCTCAGGGTTATGTTTGCACTGTGTATAAATTTCTATTTCACATTATAAGGTGACGTTACTTGCAAACCTATAATTTTTACTAAGTTCCCACTGTATTTGCTGTAACTGTGAGTAATTAATATGATTCTCTCACTAGCCTGCGTGTGTATATAAACACATACTGTATATTTGTCTCCCATTTATGGACATTGTATTAGGAAGTGAACATACATACTTCAAGGCAGCCCAAATGACCCCTGCTAGTTCCTTCTCAGTGAAATAGCACAAATGAGAAGTCCATTAGAATTAGGTGAGATGGATCGTGAGGGTTAATTTGTTTCCTATTATTGGGGTGTGAATAGCTAAGGATTAAGTATCAATTGCCCCTGAGTGGCTGTGTTCACACTTCAACTAATGAGCTGCTGTGCAGCCCATCTCACATGAAGAAGTGATAGGTTGCAGTGCCAGCATCAGGGCACAGCTAATTGTCTTGCGCCCAGTTCTGGGACTATTACTAGATTAATCTGAATCTACAACAGCTATTGGTGCTATTAAATTCATCTCCCTCTACCTGTTTCAGAAAAGGAAGTATAACTAGCCTATTCAAAAGGTTTACATGCTTCTCATTAGTGTGGTGCTGGCCATATTTCAGGGCTTTTACTGTGCTCCAGAGAAGCTTGTATGGGCACAACACGGTTTAGGATTTCTTTCTAAAGGCAGAAAATCAGTACATTTCTGTTCAGCCCCACATTTATACAATATATTGGAAGTTGTTATGCCTTTCTCCAGGATATGAATTAGGATGGGATGTGGCCTCTCTGCATGAAGAATTTTATAGGTTTGTAGTAGAATGTTGGTTCAACCTGAACGTCGACCTTTCTTTTGTGTTTATATTCATGACTTTATACTTAGTTTTTATTCTATGTGCCCCACAGAGTTGTCAACAAGTTGGATAACCTTAGAAATGTGGAAAATAAATAGCAAATTAACAAACATATCCTTCTTGCAAAAACACAGTAACAGCCATATGAATATTAAATACCAGGATCAGAATCTCTTCTTATAAACTGTTTCACACATTGTATCCGGGTTATTCTTTTTGAATTTCCTGATATTGTATAACATGTATTTTGTCAAAAGAGTTATGTTAATTCTTAGAAGATTCCAGAGTGGCTGTGGTAAGTTTCAGATTCATCCATTATGCTTGAGAATAGCAAATGGATCCTTCATCCTTGCAAGCACAGCTATCTAAGTTTAGCACATCATTTCACCTCATTGTGGTTCTCATTTCCTGGGCTTTGTTAGAACCCTTGTCAGCTGAAAGTCTGTCCTCTCAGCACTTGCCCCCTTTCCCAGGTCATTAATAAGTGTATTAAGGAGTATGGCGTTCAGGGATTCACCACAGTTAATCTTCTGCCAGGCCCCAGAGTGGCCGTTCATTCCCACTACCAGATTCTCCTTTTCTTAGACACTTCTTGACCCGTGACAATACTTTGCCTCCCACACCACATTAGCTTCGTTTCCTTAGTAGCCTTCTCCTCAAAGGCTTTTGAAAACTCCATATAAATTATGTTAGTGGTTCTCTTCCTCTATCTGCTGCTTGGCTGACAGACTAGTAGAATGACACAAGACAAAGACTGAGTCGATTGTCTTTTGCAGATGTTGTGCTGGTTTTGTTAATATCCTAATTGGGATTGTCATCAGGATTTACAGTTCTTTAATTCTTTCCTCCAGGTTATCTGCCTCTCAAAAAAGTGCAGCCAGCTCCTGGTTCCCAGGATTCACTTGCCTTCTTTTTAAATATAAATTCAAAATTGCATATTTTGGGCATTACACTAGATTTTAAGGAATGGCACGTAATGTATGTTAGCTGATCAAGGTTTGTAACCTTTACAAGAGTAACTCTTTTTAAATGAGGCTCTATATTAATTGAACATTCTTTGCAATTAAGTTTTCTTTTGATACTAAGACCTTTCACAAAATTGCAATGGAAATCACTGATGCTGTATCAATAATAATATACATCATTGCATTCATATTATTCTCTCACCTATGTTCTTTATTTATATAGTCTCTTATTCTATCTGACAAAAACTTGCTATGATTTAATTCTGAGTAAACATGCTTAGTATTGCATTGGATAATTTTGTTATTGATTACAGCACATAATATGACATGCCAACCCAACCTGATGCCTTTAAGGTACATTCCCATTGGCCATGCTGGCGGGGAGGCCAGAAGCTTAATACAAGAATTACTTATTATTCTAAGTAACAGGATCTTCAGCATATTCTTTTGTTTCTCCTACAACACCCCTCTTGTAGTTTCAATTATAAAGCCTTGGTTTTTAAAAAACATCATCCAAATGTAAGAAAAAGCAAACCTGATTCTGACTGAAATACTTTCAATATTACCAGTTTTTACACTAAATACCATGAAGTGATTTATATTTACTACCGTATACTGCATAGCAATGTTCATGTGGTACATTGAGTCAAATTAAGATTTTTTTAAAAAAAGAACTCATTATTGTAATAATGACAGAATTCAGTTCTACATAAAGCAGCCCCAGATTAATCCCAAAATGTTCCAGGGAATGAGAAGCAGCAAAACAGCTATTTTCTAAGCTAGAGAATTTCTAACCTCATTAGCTAGGGCAGAAGGTACACTTTTTTAAACCTTTGTTTTATTTGTTCCAAGCTAATGAAATGTTGGAAACCAAGGGATTTAGGTTCTATGTCTGTGCTGAGCAATATAACTTATTGAAAACAGGAGATCAAAAATGAGCTGGACCAGGCTGAGGGATGAGACAAAATATTTCCAATGCATCTTTATGGAAGAGGCAGATGGGCAACAGCACAGAATGCTACTGACTACTACATCAAAAGCCATCCTCCTTCCTGATTACATAACCCTTAATGAAAATATGCACTGGCATAAATGTAGCCTCTGCTCCCAGTACACACAGTCTGCAATAAGGTGCAGCATGAGGAGAGAGCAGAAGTATAACATGTTATTTCATAACACAGAAGGAAATCCAGATGTGGCTCCTGCTAGTAAAAGGCTGGGAAAAATTCCAGAAGCCATACCCAGTGTGCTGTCCCTACCTTGTTTTCTGTTGGAAGTTTTTTTTTAAGTGATCTCCTCTGGGTTAAGGGAAAGAATGTTCTTACTCTAGCTCAAATCAGAAGCTCTGATCTGACATAGATGAAGGCAGGGGTGAAATGCTCCCGGTTCGGACCGGATCAGGCATACCATTAGGGGTGGCCGCCGGTGGTTCGGAGAACCGGTAGCGATGGCTGGCTGGCCACGCCCCCGAACCAGTCCCCCGGTCGCCGCTCGCTCGCCCTGCCCCGCCCAGTCTCTGCTCTGCAGCTTGCCTGCCTGAAGCGCTGCGCCCCTGATCTGCCTGCCAGGTAAGCCTGCAAAGTCGCGGCCTACCTAGCTGCCCCTGCCCCCCCCATCCCAGCCTGCCTTCCCTACTCCATTCCCTGCAGCCCACAGCCCCGACATGCTTTCCTGCCTTCCACAGGGCCTTCCCGGTGTCCCCGTGGCCAGCTTGCGAAGGCAGGCAAGTGGAAGGCAGACAAGCATGTCGGGGCGGCGGGGAAGGGAGGTAGCAGCCTACTCCCTTCCCCGCAGCCCTGCCATCCTTGGCGGCCTTCCACGTGGCCTTCCCGGCGGTCCTCCACGCCCACTTGCCTTCCGAGGTCGGCGTCCAGCCCGGCCAGTGGGTGGGTGGGCAGCCCTTGGTGGAAATGCACATGCTGAGAGAGGCGGCGGAATGGCAAGGGTATGTCCCAGGGCTGCTGCACATGCGCCCGCCCCATTTCTGCAAAGGCAAAGAAAGAAAGGAAAGAGGGAAGGGAAAGGAAGGGAAGGGAAGGGAAGAAGGAGGAAAGGAAAGAAGGAAAGGAAGGAAGGAAGAAGGAAGGAAGAAAAGAAAGAAAGAGAAAGAAAGAAAAAGAAGAAAGAAAGGGGGATGCTGCAGAAAAGGCCGCCTTCCACCCGTGCCGGCTCTGCGGTGCTTGGGGCTCTGAAGCAGCCCACTGGCTTCTCACCCGGCCACCTGCCTGCTCTCTTTGCAGATCGGCCCGGCCGAACGCCGGCGCCACTCTGGGAACTAGGCCCGCGGCGCTGGGTGGGAAGCCAGTGGGCTGCTTCGGAGCTCCAAGTCCCACGGAGCCGGCACGGGAGGCACGGGTGGAAGGCGGCCTTTTCTACAGCATCTCCCTCCCCTCTTTAGATTGCCCTGCAGGGCTCTGCCTTTGCAGAAACGGGGCGGGCGGTTTGTACGGAGGATTGGCGGGGGGGGATGCACGGCCCTCCGGAATGGAGAGCAGGGCAAGAGAAGGCACAATCGGCCGCGCCTCCCCGCCTGGCCTTCCTTGCTGGGCGCTGCACTGGCAGCTCCGCCTGCCGCCACTGCCAGGTCGGAGCGCGGTTGCCGCCACCGTCGCCCCTCTCACCTTCGGCTCCAGGGCTCCCGGACCTTTGCGGGCCGGGAAGTGTCGGGGCACGCACCTACGGAGCTCCGCCGGGCTCAGAGTCCGCCGGGCTCCGGGCTGGCGGGGGCCTTGGTGGGGCAGGCAGAAAGTGGAGAGCCAGCGGATGGGTTGCCGGGCAGTCTCCAAGCCTC